>PVIA01000612.1:0-400653 GCA_004024845.1 Tonatia bakeri | reverse complement strand
GAGGGAAGAGCAATGCCACAGAAAAACTGAACATCTGAATGACTTCAGAGTCTTTGGCATAACCCTAGTCCACTGAAAGATGAAGAGCTTCAGAAGTTGGGGCAAAATTAAACCATCCAAATAATATACGATTATGCCGTGCCCTGTGCCTTGGTAATTAATTATCACCACTATAATGGTGACTCCATTACTTCTCTTAGTGTTATTATTGTCATCCCTTTTCCTTTTGAGGCTTCCCCAGATAAAATTTCCCACTTGTTTTCCTTCTTCCTCTGTTTCAGTGTCTTCTATTTCTCTTTTTTCTTCCTATTGAACTTTTCTTAGTTTTCCTGTATTCATGTCAACTGAATGGATGGATTTTTGGGATAGTATGCTGATTTAAATCTGGTTTTGCCTCATCTTAACACTTTTTTGCACTATAATGTGAAAATAGGGTCTTATTTTACCCACAAATCCTTCTTCTAGCAAAGATTCCTACTTTTGCATGAAGAGATTAATTCTAAAATGTGAAAAAGGAATTTAATTTTAGGATTCCTCCTAAAAATTTTGCTTCCCCCTGACATTCTCTCACCTCAATTTCTAAGATTAGGCTTTTCTCAATTAAAGATGTGGCATCTCAGGAAATCTCACTCTTTTTGGGAAAGAGAACTGAAATGGATGATGGGATGTGCCATCAGATCACCCTTTAGGACTAAGTCACTGATTCCCCATGCTGCTGATGACACACCAGTTGAATCTTTCCTCTTTTCCTGGGAACTATTTCAACCCAAAGGAGCTCTTCCTTGGGTCCAGCCTGCTTCCAATGACTGGGTACTCTCTTTGTGGGGACATAGACACCAGAACCCCCTGATTCAACTCCAGGGAACATTGAAGGAAGACTTCAAAGCTCCATTTCTGTTCAATCCTGTTCCCTTCTGTTCCTCCTTTAGTAGTTGTTCCTAAGATCAGTCTCCAATAAGCCTTCCAAACACAAATGTTTGACTTTGAGTGTATTTCCTGGCCAACTTGACCAGCAAATTTTGAGGATATGGAACCACAGAGATTCAAATGGTGGTCCAGCTTCAAAGTGCCACCAGATTTGCAAAGGAATGACTCCTGAGTTTATAAGATTTTATGAGACAAATGTAGTTATTTGTTGCAAAGGAGGTCTTGAAACTTGCCAGAGCACCTGAAGCAAGTTTGAAATATAAACAAGTTTAATGCCCATTCATCATTAATCCAATAATCCACGAAACTGGTATTGAATATATTAGGTATAAGAGTGGCATTTATTCATATGTAAGGTGATAGTTCAAATAGTATAGACTCAAATTACACCCAAAGATACACTGGGCTTTCCTGATTTTCAACAGAAGGTTTCAATTAACCTTGAAAAGTGTTCTTTCCTTGAAAGCACAACATGTAGAAGCATCCACTGAAAATAAGTTTGCAACTATCAGACCACTGTGAATGGCAGGCATGGTCAGTCTGGTTCAAATTGGATTTTTTAAATGATTTTAACATCTTAATCTAGCATTTTTTCCTGCAAACTAGGCCAATAGATAGTTGGTTGCTTTGACTTCATTGGAATTATATAGACATATGACTTTTCTAAAAGTAAAAGACCTTTATATTCAAACGAAAAAAAAGATAAAGTACCTATATTTTATTAACCTTACCTATTGCCATAAAATACTCTTTTCAGAAACTCTATCTTCTGTCTGCAGGCTTTCTTGATGTCTAACTCTAAGAGGGCTTTCTCTGATCTTTCCTTAAGGTAAAGTTTTATGTAAGAAACGTTAGAGCTCACTAGGAAGGATAGTCAATTAAAAATTAAAATTTCAAAATTTATAAATGAAATATGTTTAAATGCACTAATCACATAAATAATAAATATACTTAGAAATTATTTGAAAAACAACAACTTTATTCCTTTGCAACTTTTGGGTATGGAGAAAATACATTGACAAGTGAAATTCTACCTCAATCATCTTAAGCATCTAGCTATATATCTCAGTATGTCCACGTACATAAAATAAGTAAAGAATTTTTTAGGGGTAGCTCAGTGGATTGAGCGTGGACTGCAAACCAAAGTATCGCAGGTTTGATTCCCAGTCAGGGCACATGCCTGGGTTGCAGAACACCACCCCCAGCAACCACACACTGGTGTTTCTCTCTCTCTCTCTTTCTCCCTCCCTTCCCTCTCTAAAAATAAATAAATAAAATCTTTAAAAATTTTTTAAAAAGAAATTTTTAAAGTACAGAGACCAGGCAGATATGATAGGGGTAAATTGTGTACAGTGACTTTGTCTCTTAGCTTATTTTATAATTGTAAAAGATGAAGTATTAACATCAAGTTATTTTTTTCCTACAAAGTAACCCTGACATTCCTGCCTCCCTTTTCCCCTCATCCTAAGGTAATTATTTTAAGATTTGACCTCTGATAAAAAAACAAGTAGCAAATGTGGGTCAGGTTATGTGCAAAAGGATTTTCTATAAAACAGACATCCTATTTTATTTTTAGGGAAAAGAAACACAGCACCTTTGGAGATGCTATGCAGATGTAATATTCTTTAAACAATGAAACAAGGGATGTTTATGAAGACAATAAAGGGAGGAAATAGACAAGGGTCAATGCCATTTGCCAATACATTTTGGGCCTGGGCTAAATCACAGCAATTACTAACAGAAAGAAGCCCCCAAACTACACATGAGGGCAGCCTCATGACCCAGAACCCCTTAAAGGAGTTCTCTTATCAACTTGGGAGTCCTTTTGCTCTGCTCCACACAAAGATTATGGCTGATAACTTATGACAAGAAGCCAGCAGGAACCTAGTCAGCCAGGAAGGGCAGCACCCTTTTGAGTGTATGCCTTTACATTACCTTGGCACTTTCTTATTATCATTTAAATGTAATCTTACCCCAGAAGGAAAAAATTTCCCCTATTTGCTGCCGACTTAAGTTTGACAAGGTAATTGAAATGACTTATTAAGGTTTCTAAATGAGAGACCCTAGATATAAGAACTGGAAACATTGTAGAACGGAAACATCACACGCCTCCATGCCTGCCTCAGTGACATAATCTCATTAAACCATGTTCACACACACACACACACACACACACACACACACACACACACACACTAGGGCTGAATAAGAGAAGGAAAACAACAAACCCCAATCCAAAAAGTGAGGAGCAAGTTCATGTCTAGATTTTAGACATTGCTCAACATCTAGAATAGTCACAACAAACCATAGCTATTTCTCTTTCTTTCCAAGACAATCTGGCAAGTCAGGTAGCAGTGGGGGCAGGGGGTGGAGGAACCAACTCGGATCACTAATAAAACCTGTTGAAATTGACCTTTAGCTAGAAATACCACATTCTAGGGATTTTCCCTTACTCCAATTAAAAATAGCAATAATAACATCCTGTTTCCCTTATCTTGACACAGTAAAAAGCTATCAGGGACTAGAGGCAGACAGATCTCGGCGAGGTCAGGTAGTGGTCTCCTAGTCAGGGAGTAGACCAAGCCAAGTCTGTGTGTATCTGCTGCAGGTGGGGCATGCTGAACCTGGCTTCCTACCAATTAGGGACGTTGTTTACCCACACCAATTCTCTAGAGCGAAACAAAAGGATGGATATACTTTTGGTGCAGGAAGTAATCCGAGGGCACTTGAGCAACTCCTTTTATCTGCAGAAGAGTCACTGGGGTCATTTTTAATATCTTTAAAGGGCTCAGCCATTGCAGGGTGACATTTCTTTATCTCTTTAGTACTTAAAGGCTTATTAGGGTGTTCAAGTGGTTTTCTAATCAGAGAGTAACAGCTCTTCAAATGTGGTGTTTCTTCTTTTTTGTAATCTTACCCAAGTTGGATTTTTCTTATCTTCTTCTTGTTCAAAAGTCTACTTAAGGAGTCTTACAGAAGATGAAACAAGCATAGATATCAAATGACAAATATGTATTGAGAGCCTACCATGTGTAAAGTAACATGTCTAGCACAGAGCAAGTTTTAGCATGGTCAAAGAATAAAGAAACTAAAAGTTGGTGTATTAGTCTACTCAGGCTGTTATAACAAAATATCAGAGTCTGGGTAGTTTAAACAACAAACATTTATTTCCTTCTATTTCTGGAGACTGGAAGTCTGAGATTAAGGTTCTGGTGGGACTTTCCTCCTTTGAACAGCCACCTTCTCCCTGTGTCCTCACATAGTCTTTTCTCTGTACACACACACACACACAAAGACAGAGAGAGACAAAGAGAGGGAGAGGGAGAGAGAGAACATGGGTGAGCCTAGGTCTCGCTAATGCCTCTTTCTTGTCTTACACTCTTAGTAGGACACTAGTTCTATGAGATTAGATCTACACTCTCTAACCACATTTAACCTTAATCATCTCCCCAAAGGCCCCATCACCAATACAGTCACTCTCCAATCTTGCGTTCCCAAACTCCCTTGCCTTGCTCTATGCTTCTTAGTTTATTTACTGATTCATTGCATATTTTTCTATCTCTATGACTAGAATGTAACATCAGGAGGGCTGGGATTTTGTCTCCTTTATAATTTGACGCATCACAGAACCTAGAATAGTGCCCAGGATGTGTTGGACACTCCATAAGTGAGCAATCATAGCTGCCTTTCATGTTCACACTCTCTGCACAAACCTGCTCGGTGGAAGTCCCTCGTTATAACACATGCTTTGATTTTTTAAGTAAACTTTGCCCTTTACATTCATGTCAAATTAATTGTATCCTTTATCTACAAAGAAATGCATACGCTTACTTGAACTTTTAAATTGGAAAGTGATGAACAACTTGCTTTTGGAGATGGGAAAGCTGAGTACCAATTATCTCAGTGACAGTTGGTGGCACAGGCGGATGTCATGTTTACCACCGCCATACCTTGTGCCTTACCTGTTCACATAAAGATTGTTGTCTATCTCACAAACAGGCGAACCTACTAGAATATGTCACATTATTGTAAAAAGATATGCATCTCATCTCTCCCTACTGGATCTGTCCTTACGGGACATTTTGCATACTTCTTATTTAGTTGGAGGTAGGTTTAGCAACAGGACAAGCTTTGGCCATTGTAATGTGAGCACAGTATTAAGGATTATGTCTGGTGCCACCCTCTCCCATTTTTGTCTGCCCAGGAGTGCCGGTATACAAGGTAAGATCTGCTCCTTCCTCCTGGATGCCAGTGTAGAGAAGATACGGAGCAGAGCCCACGTTAGGCCTTGAACACCATGAAAGATGGCTGAGAAAGGAACCTTCACTATGGCTGGCAGAGCTAAATAACAGACCACATGGAACTTACTACCCCTAAGTTCATTTCTTGAGTGTCTGCCTTGTGTGTCAGGAGCTTAGCAAATGTTGTTTCCTTGATTTTCACAACAACTGGATGGAGGAGGCCTGATCATCTTTTTTCTCAGGAAACTGAACTACAGGGACTTTCAGTTATCTAAAACTACACATCCAGAAAGTTCCAAAGCCAAAATTAAAAGAAAAGGCAACCTGATCCTTAAACAGAAACTCTTCAGCCTTTTCCATTAACATTTGATGTTGATTAAAATAATAATAGCATGCATCCTAAAGTTAAAGCTAGGTACAGGAAGAGATTCAACAGACTGTGTCCAAAGCCCAGATATCAGCATATAGCATCTCTTCTGTCCCCTGCTCAGATTTTCCGGAGAAATACACACGGTCCCAGAAAGAGAGCTTAGACTAATCACACAAGCCCATGCAGCAACTCCCAGCATGGGTGGCCAGTGGCTTGGTTTTGTTTGTTTTCCAATATGTTAGAACATTGGCAGCTAACATTTTTAAACTTTTTTTTTCCTTTTAGTTAAACCAATTCCAAATGTTTGAAATGCTAAATTGTGGGAAGAACTAAGAGCAACCAGCAGTACAATTATTTTTCCTTTTATAAAAAATAAACACTATGAAGAAAAGCAAGATTCATCTCCGCACTTCAGCAAGGAAGAGAGGAAGGCCAGTCATCACCCATTCTAGACAAAGGGGTTCAGAAAACACACTAATCAGAATGGTACCAAAAACACATAGGGGCTTTCAGTACCATTATTTCTTTAAATTTTCTAAGATGTCTTTAGATACTGGGTAGATAAAAGTACAATGATACCTAATTTATAAGAGAAAATGTCACGAGCCTATATTTACTAGGGACCCAGTTAGTTGTAACAAGAGGGAATCAACCCAAGTCTTCATTCCTCTCTGTGTCTATGCCCTTTCTCATGTAACCCTGCAGTGTCCTCTTACTGTCAACCGGATGCACTTTCTTCATCTGCCCATGGGCTGACTTTGACCAACAGAATGAAGATGTGCATGCCAGCTCACACCCCCCTCCCCTCAGGGACTCTTGTGTGCCCCATTGTTCTTTTGCACATCTGCTCTTTCCATGAGAACACGTTAGACCAGCTGGTTGATGCAAGGAAGGGGCCAAGAAACATGAGGATCAAAAAAATTACAAATGGAACTGGCTTAACTGAATCAAAACATTAAAAATGGAACTCACTTAATTGGATCAAAACATTAAAAATGGAACAGCATTATGAGCCACAAGCTTCTTGGTCCCTGTCTGGAATCACCCAACTAGTCTAGGCATGTTCTTCCCATAGCAAGAGCAGATGTGCAAGAAAACAATGGAACAAACAAGACTCCCTGAGGGCGAGGCTCTGAGCTGGCACGTACATCCTCATTCTGTTGGCCAAAGCCAGCCAGTGGGCCAGTGAAGAAAGTACATTCCATTCATAGTTAAGAAGAGACTGCGATGTTAAGTGATAAAGGGCGTAGACAGAGAGAGAAGTAAATAATTGGGTTGATTCCCTGTTATTGCAACTAACTGGGTCCATAATTAATACAGACCCAATTATCCTGAGTGAAATAAGCCAGTTAGAGAAAGATACTGTAAAATTTTACTTCCTATATGTAGAATCTAATGAACAAGATAAACTAACAAAATGGAAACAGATTCATAGATACAGAGAACAGACTGATGGCTGTCAGTGAGGAGTGTTGGGGGTTGGGTGAACAAGGTGAAGCGATTAGCAAAACACACACAAAAAAAATTCCTAGACACAGACAACAATATAGTGATAGCCAGAGGGAAAGGGGTATGGGGAAGAGGTAGAAAAGGGTAAAGGGGCAGGGAGATACATGGTGATGGAAAGAGACTTGAGTTGGGGTGGTGAACACACAGTACAATATACAGAGGATGTATTATAGAACTGCATACCTCAAACCCGTATAATTTTATTAACTAATGTTATAGAAAGAAAGGAAGGAGAAAGAAAAGAATGAAAGAAAGAATGAAAGAATGGAAAGAAAGAAAAGAAAGGAAGGAAGGAAGGAAGGAAGGAAGGAAGGAAGGAAGGAAGGGAGGAAAGCAGAAGAGAGAGAAAGAAAGAATGAATGAAGGAAAGAAAGAATGAAAGAGGAAAAGAAAGAGAGAGAAAGAAAGAGAGAGACAAAGGGAAGGAAGGAAGGAAGGAAGGAAGGAAGGAAGGAAGGAAGGAAGGAAGGAAGGAAGGAAGGAAGGAAGGAAGGATACTCCCAGTCAAGCTCAGTCTAGGTCAACTCACCTCTGGCTAACATGTATTCTTGAGGTAAAATAATGCTGATGGTTATTTGTTTCTGAGACATTGTAGTTGTTTATTATAGAACAGTAGCCAATTGATACACAGAGTCAAGATAGTATCAGTAAAAAAGAATGTTTATTGGAAGGTAGGTCATAGAATCTGAGGAAGAGTGATAAAATTGGGGCTAGGGTAAGTATCAGTGCCACACTGAAAATTGGTTCAATAAAGTTAGTGGACTTTCTCTATAGGGGTTATGCCACATGTTCCAGCCCCCAACTCCCTGTCTCCCTGTCATTCACAAATCTCAGAAGCGTTCCTGTGATTGGCCCACCTTGGTTTCCTTGACCTCCTTTTATCTACAGCAAGACTCATTGTCTGTTAGAGTGCCACTTTTTCTGTGACAATGAAGTCTCAAAACATTAGTGACTGGATTGGTATGCTAAAGGGAGTCCAAACCAATTGATTTAAAGAGAAGGAAAACATGTAGTTTTACCCAAAGTTTAGACCATAGCCCAGTTCTTTATTGTTTTCCCTGCTGCAGTATATAAATCGGTGTCCTGTCTAAAGGAAAGGTATATCAAATAGTCTCAAGATGCTTCCACTCAAGGATGCCCATGAACAGACTGCATTGTAGCTCCAACTTCAGACTTGGATTTTCCATTTCTTGTTTTTTTTTAACTCACTCTTCTCCAGATTCCCAATGCCTACAAACAAACAGGATGTTACATCTCAAAACACATTTTATTTCTATCTGCCTGGAATTACATTCAGCAGCTTACCTCAGCTAGGCACAAATTCCCTCAGCGTAATATTCGGTTCACACCCATTTCATAGCCAGCCACCCAAGTTTACCTTGTGTATCATTCTCCTAAGGTTGCTGTGACAGATTTCCACAAAGTAGGTGGTTGAAAACAACAGAAATTTCTTTTCTCACTGTTCTAGGCTGGAAGTCAAGGGGCCACACCTTCTCTGGAAGCCCTAGGGGAGAACCCATCCCATTCCTTCTCTCCTGAATTCTGGTGCTGCTGGCAGTCCCAGGTGCTGCTTGGCTAACAGATGAATCACTGTAGTCTGTGCCTCACACGGTACTCTTTCCTCATGTGTCTGGGTCTCTGCGCATTTTCTCTTCTTAGAAGGACACTAGTCATATTGCCTTAAGCAAGGGCTAATCTTACTCCAGCATGATCTCATCTTAACTAATTACATCTGCAAAGACCCAATTTCCCAAATAAGGTTACATTCTTAGGTTTGGGGAAGGATGGGAATTTGGTAGGTGTTTAAAGACAATATTTCAACCCAGTACACCTAGAATAGTAGAATCTTTGGGTCAAAAAAAGCCTCAGAGTTGATCAAACATATTGCTATTTCAGCATCATATCCACTGTTCTCTCGTTAATGAGTGGTATTCATTAGCAGAGGGCTTAATTCCTTGAAAGGCTGTCAGGTCTAATTTTAAAAGAGCTGCCCTCAGGAAAAATGTCAAATATCCACCCACAGAATGTTACATAAGTAATGTATGCTATGGCCATATAATGAAATACTATGAAACCATCAAAATTATGAACATAATTATGAAGATACAGGATATTGACATATAAAACTGTCACAATGAGCTCTAGCTGGTATGGCTCAGTGGAACGAGTGCCAGCCTGCAAAACAAAGGGTCACCCGCCTGGTTTGGGGGCCAGATCCCCAGTAGGGTGCAAGTCACATTGATGTTTTTCTCCCTCTCTTTCTCTCTCCCTCCCCCTCTCTAAAAATAAATACATGATTGTTTAAAATAAATAAATAAATAAAATTTTCACAATGAATTGTAAGTGAAAGGCAGGCTACAAAAAAAGGAAATTTCAATTATTTAAGGATGCATGTATATGAATATTTTAAAGGATAATAAATTTAAAAAGCTTAAAATTGTATTTGGTTACTGAAATTAGAGGTGATTATTCTTTTTACAAAATTTTCCATAATGCCTGATTTGTATTATTTTTAAATAATAATAAATTCTTTTATGAGAAAAATGATTAGCAACATTGAAAGCTGATAATAAAACTATGTTAATAATATTATTTCCAGTACCTCTCCTCATAATTCCTGCTTATTCTATTGCTTCAGAGCACTATGAAATAATATCTCTGTGAGACTTCAAAAAATCCCTATTAAGACTTTATTTGAAAAAATAATACATCATATATTATATGTGCCCCATTCCTACATCTGTTAGGTGCTCTAGCAAGTACCCTATCTTTAGCCTGGCAATGAGGAAAAATAAATGGACAAGATTGTCAAAGGCCATTTTTGAAAGCACTAGCTTCTATTATTCTTTTAATTCTTATGATTTATTTTCTTTTTTATTGTTGTTCAAGTACAATTGTCTCCATTTTCACCCTCGCCATCCCAGTAAGCAATATATCACAATATTTTAGCTTGAATTTTTGTCAACAGTGCCATTAAATATATGTTCCTATATTGATTAATCATTTTAAATTGTTTCTTTGAATTATCTGTAGTTTGTTTTGCTCTTTTGAAACTGATACAGAAGAAGTATTCATCTATTCTGTATAATAACCTTGTCATATATGTAATTATATGGATATGCTTTCATAAACTCTGTCATTTGGTTTTTGTCCTTCTGACTCTCATCATCTGAAGCTTCCACTTTCAGGTATACAAACCCGGCAATATTTTCTCTGGAGTTTCTGTTTCTCCTGCACTGTTTGGAAAGAACTTCCCTCTTCCTGACATTGTATGCATATTCTCTTATATTGTCTTCTTGTATATCTTTATTTTAAAGACACAGTGAATAAGATAAAGTTATGGCAATCAATGCAAGTCTCAGCCCAGCTAGTTTCCTTTCCATTTCTTGAGAAGCCACTACTTTATTATATGAAAGGAGTGAGGGGACTGTCACCAGCTTAGACTCTAAGACAAGTAAGTCTAAATACTTGCCAGGCACAAGAAACTCACAAAAGGCGTTGTGAGATCCTAGTCTGTAAAAGAGTTTCGTCACTTTTACAATTTCCTGATTTTGCATTCTGGCTAGAATCCACCTTTAATAAGATAAAATATTGAGCACATCTTTGATAAGCCATTTCATTAGGAAGATTGTTTATTATTATCACACCCATACAAACCAGTTCCATATGAAAGCATTTGTATAAAACATTATCACCCACAGTAAATCTAGAGGAAGTGCTATTAGAATTACCATCCTGTGTAATAATAGATAACTTTTTCCAAGTGATGGTTATGATCCAGACAGAATCAGTTCAATTAATCCTTAGAGCAGTCTATAAGGAAGGAATTATCATCATCTTCATTTTCTACACACCAAAAAAATGAAGCATAAAAAGTTCAATTTCTCCATAGTTCAATAGCTGCTACATAGCAGAATCAGAGTCAAATATATATTCCCTAAAGGAGAAAGCAAGTTATATTGTTTTAGATTATATAAGTGTAATATATATGACCATAACAATGACCAGAACACACCGTCAATAAAGGAGAAATGGTGCTGCTATGGTCTTTTATGAAAAAAGTTGACCCATCAGTGAGTATATAAAGTTCATACTTCCCTGCTGAGAGTTGCATGGTTAGAAGGTTACAGGAAATCACATTCTACGGTACAAACTAGGTAACACATTTACATTTCAAAGCTTGTGTCTGTCTGCGAAGGAAATCTTTAGAACAGATTTGCACCATGCTACACAAGTTGCTGATTGACATTCAATGAAATAAACAAGAGCATTGATCCTCAGAGGCTTTTAACATATAATCAGGCCAACCGAAAAACCACCCTCTCTATCCCCTTTCCATGACCTTTCCTCTCTGTTCTTTCAACTCTCAGTCCAAGCTACCCCCATTCATGAAACCTTTAACACACCTACATTGGATGCCTATGAGTCATGTCTTCCACAGCCTATTGGTACTGTCTTCACATTTTTTGATGTATTATATCTAATATTTGTATAACTCTTATTTTATAAAACACTTACTCATAAATACCACATTTAAGTTCTCCAGATATTCCATCAAAGTACAGTTAGAAAAGTGAGACTTTCATGTTAAAGGTGAGGAAATATTACATAAAAAGTCCTTTTACAGTGTGGTGACAACACACTGCTTCAGTCTCAGATGCTAATGCAAGTATCTTGTCGGCAATGGTCCAGGACAATTTATCCAGGGAATCTCTGTGCCTTTGGTCCTGCTGCTCCTAGAACGTTTTCCCCAAGATATTCTAACTCCAGATCCTGAGGATTTTTTCATTAAAACACCAAGTTTATAGAAAAACATACAAACACGGTCTATTGAAATGAATGCTTTTACATATGTGATTGGTTAGAGGATATTTTGTCCCATCCAAAATGTCCTCAGAGTCCTTCTGTCCACGTTGAAAGTTCCTTGAAAGTTGGTCCTGTCCAAAATGTCCACACCTAAGAAAATGTCCTTGGATTCAAATAATCCATAATGGTCACTTCTACTTGGGGTTTACAGGATGAATTCATAACAAATACTTTCTTGGTCCAACAATTGCCTTGTGGTTGTATTGCCAATAATAACAACCTGCTTTCTTCAGTAGCCTAGCTAAGTATATGGGTCAATTTTCAAATATTGTAGGAGAGCAGGATTTATATGAACTCTGGACTAATTGTCTCTTTGGACATTTAAACAGGACTAGCTTTGCTACAAGGGTGTGATTATTTAAATGTCTCCAGCCCTGGCTGCTGTGGCTTTGTGGACTGAGTGCCTACCTGTGAACCAAAAGCACTGATTTGATTCCCAGTCAAGGAACATGCCTGTGTTGAGGGCCAGGTACCCAGCTGGGGTCATGCAAGAGGCAACCTATTAATGTATTTCTCACACATCAATGTTTCTTCCTCTCTCCCTTTCTCCCTTCCCTTCTCTCTAAAAATAAATAAAATTTTAATAAAGATAATCAATATTAAAAAATAAATAAAATATCTTCAATATCTGACAACTCCAGGAAATACACATTATCTCCACCCTTATAATTTTAGTATTGAAGATGGTATTCAGCAGTGTCCATTACATATGAGAAGTTGCAAAGATAGCTTGGGTCACTAGAGTAAGTTACAATGTTGCAAGCCAACTACTTGGTAGCAGAGCTCTCAATTGAACACATGCATTCTGGTTATTTGGCTATTTAAAGAAAGTTATTGCTTTATGGTATCACTTAAATAGACATTTGATTGATCTGCAGAAATGTCAATGTCAGCAGATCTATCTAGAAAAAAATGGAGAAATATGCCTTTTGTGTACTTTATTTCTGTGCCCTATGATCCTTGAATTCCGACCTCTCTTGCTAAGGATACGGGTTCACATCTGAGCCACACAATGTTTTACAAAGGAAAGCACATCTGCATAAACAGTTGCTGTTTTCCTCCAATGTTCTGTCCAGAAGTTTCATCAGTGTCATTGGTTTTCCTTTGATGTAAGGCTCACTGCTGCTGCTCTGTGACCACGCTCCTGTTTTGTACTCACTTCCTCTCACGAGGGTGTGCCACTTGGCAGGCTTGGAGATGGCCTTGCAGGCAGAATAATTAAAAACTCACACTACTTTACTCCCTTTAGTCTCATAAAGTTATTAAAACATTCCCTTAATTAGAAATGATTTAGATTTATTTTTTTAAATTTTTCAAATATTTTTCATCCTCATTTGAGGATTTTTTTTTACTATTGATTTTTAGAAATAGAGGAAGGGAGAGAGAGAGAAACATCAATATGAGAGAGAAACATGGACAGGCTGTCTCCAGCACATGCCCCCACCAGACCTGCAACCCAGGTATATGCCCTAACTGGAAATTGAACCCACAGGCTTTTTAGTATGGGACAATGCTCCAACCAACAGAGGCACCAGGACAGGACTAGATTTCTTTTTTAAATTATTTTTGTTCAATAACAGTTTACATTAAATATCATCTTGTCTTAGTTTTAGTTGTACAGCATAGTGGTTAGACAAGCGTATACTTCACAAAGTATTGCCCCTAATAATCCGTGTATGCACTTGATACCATACTAGTTATCACAATACCTTTGGCTATTAATTCCTATGCTGTACTGTATATCCCTGTGACTATTTTATAACTGCCAATCTGCACTTCACCATCTTTTTAATTTTTTTACCCAGTCCCCCAAGCCACTTCCCTTCTGGCAATCATCAATGTGTTCTCTGTAGAAATGATCTAGATTTCTAAGGCAGAGGAAGCCTATTCATAATTTAAAAAAAACTAGTGTCAGCCTTTTCTTTTAATATTCAGTTTGGCTTGTTTCCCTCCTGATGGCGACTAAACTTACAAAGTGCAGCATCATCAGCATATGCTCTGTCACTGTGACCACAGCGCCTCATGTGCACTCCATGAAACGAGGAGGTAGTGACTTAAATAATGTGTCTGACTCCCTTTCAGAGAGAGTGCAAAGAATACATTTTCTGGAAGTCAGGGAGAAATGGAAGGAACATCCTCCTGGAAATTTCTTTTCTAGGCCTGAGCAACCTAAAAATAATAAATTGGGGGGAAGCAGAACCTCCATGCCTGGACCTCCAGCACTCTTGGCAGACTGAATCTATATCCATACTGGGTTTTGATTTTAACCAAAGTAAGGAAGATCTAATCTTTCTTTTTTCTTTTTCTTTTTGCCTTTAAGAATGTCAACCTATTTTTTAAGCTACAGCCACAAACATTTATTGTGCTCAATACAACACATTGTTATTCATAACAAAGTTTTAAAAGATTTATATTTAATTCATGATTAAAATATCCCCAGGGCATTATTCATGCATACAATGTGGGAAATTTGGACATTTGGTGAGGCCAAGGAACAAAGAAAGATTTTACAGACCAATTTCTGTAGCTTTATCATTATACATACATCTGTATCCGTATCTATATTTATTCCTGTAATAAATATAGTCAAGAAAGAAAGTCAAGTAACAATCAATCACGTGGTGATAGAATACTCTGTGAATGTGAAAGTGAGTTATACCAAGTATAATCTGCACAAGTAGATATATATTTTTCCCAGCAGTTATGCCATTCAAAGAACTTGAAAATTCACTTGGAGAAACTACATATTAACCTGTCCTCTTGAGACTCTTTTGTGTTTTTCTGTTGCAATTTCCTGGGCTTGTACATTGGCTTTGGAAACAAAACTGTGTCTTCATTGTCTATTGGTTAGCACTTGCTTGAATGTATTTGTGTACTTGATTCTCAAGAATTACATTAGCTTTCTGTGTAATCATCAAATTTTCTTAAAATTTATTTTCATTGTTACCATTTGTACCCCTTATACTTTCCTCCCCGTCACAATCACCAGATTGTTGTCCACAGATTTTTCAGAAGAATTTCATGGTATTTGGCTTTGTTTTTCTATCAGAATGCAACATTTTATGTCAGCTATCAGTAATTTTTTTCAATGAAAATTATGGCTTAAATAGCATGAGCTCACCCAATGGGTGTTATACCAGTAACTTCCCAAGAATTGTCACAGCCAGTTATTTTTAATGTACCAGTAGATCAGAAATCTCAAAAGCCACATAAATGTTATTTTCAAGACCTTTGTCCATTTTTTAATTGGGTTGCTTGTCTTCTTAGAGTTTAATCGTGTAAGTTCTTTATATATTTTGGAGATTAAGCCTTTATCTGAGGTATCATTGGCAAATATGTTTTCCCATACAGTTGATTCTCTTTTTATTTTGATACTGTTTTCTTTAGCTGTGCAGAAGCTTCTTATTTTGATGATGTCCCATTTGTTTATTCTTTCCTTTATGTCTCTTGCTCTAGAGGACATGTCTGTAAAAAAGTTTTTGCGTGATATATCTGAGATTTTCCTACCTATGTTCTCCTCTAGTACTTTAATGGTGTCATGAACAGACACTTCTCTAAGGAGGACATACAGAAGATCCAAAATCACATGAAACGATGTTCAATATCACTAGCTATCAGAGAGATGCAGATTAAAACCACAATGAGGTACCACTTCACACCAGTCAGAATGGCCATCATAAGCAAAACAACAGACAACAAGTGTTGGAGAGGTTGTGCAGAAAAGGGGACACTAGTACACTGTTGGTGGGACTGCAGACTGATACAACCACTATGGAAAACAGTATGGAACTTCCTCAGAAAATTTAAAATGGATCTGCCTTTCGACCCAGCAATTCCACTGCTGGGACTATATCCTAAGAATCCTAAAACACCAATCCAAAAGAACCTTTGCACCCCAATGTTCATAGCAGCACAATTTGCAATAGCTAAGTGCTGGAAGCAACCTAGATGCCCATCAGTAAATGAATGGATCAAAAAACTATGGTTCATTTACACAATGGAATTCTATGCAGCAGAAAGAAAGAAGGAGCTCCTACCCTTTGCAACATCATGGATGCAACTGGAAAGCATTATGTTAAGTGAAATAAGCCAGGCAGTGAAAGATAAATACCATATGATTTCACCTTTAACAGGAACCTAAACAACAAAACAAAGAAACAAGCAAAATATAGTCGAAGACACTGTAATAGAGGACAGGCAGAAAGTGACCAGAGGAAAGAAGAGGGATTTCAGGGGAAAAGGGGAAGGGTTTACAGGAACAAAGTTAAAAGACACATGGATAAAAGCTAGGGGGAGGGTGGTAATGGGAGGGAGGTAGGGAGGGGGGGTGGGAGGGCTTGACTGGGAGTAAAGGGGAGAAAACTGTACTTGAACAATCATTAAAATTAAAAAAAAAAACTCAAAAAAATGTTATTTTCAAGGTGTGCTCCAGTCTTTAAATTCCAAGGTGGATAGTGTTCATCTCAGATTTTAAAAGTGGGTTTTATCTTTCTCCTTTTATTTTTCATCACATATGATTGCTTAGTGTTTGAGAATGGCGTTTAAGAGAGAGGGATAGGCACCAGCAGGTGTGGCACAGTTGGTTGGAGTATTGTCTCACATCCGAAGGGTTGCAGGTTTGATTCCCAATCCAGACACATGCCTAGGCTGCTGTTTCAGTCCGCAGTCGGTTACACACGGTCCGTGGTCACGGAGAGTACAGGAGACTACCAGTCAATACTTCTTTCTCAGATCATTGTTTCTCCCTTTTCCTTCCTCTCTTTTTAAAAAGCAATGAAAAATATGTCCTCAGGTGAGGATAATAAAAGAAAGAGAGCAGCAGGTCTTAACATTTTAGTTTTTCTGTAGTATACAAACATTGTGGGAGTGAGCTTTAGCCAAGCTTTGTTTTTTAAATATCTTTAGGACTTCAATTATGGAAAAGAAAGGAATGGTTTATAGAGTAAAGAAATAAAAAACAGAGACAGGAAAAAAAGCAAAATGTTTCATCAACTCTCTAACGTTATCCAAATAATTAAGGGTTATCAATGACTATTACTGAACTTCTTTATTTTAAAATACATGTGTTTCAATTTAAAATTTTCTGAAATTAGAATATATCTTATATCCCTGTGTACTTTCAATGTAGTAGTATTTCACTTTTTTCCAGAAAGACTTATTGAGAAGAACATATCTAGATGATAATGTCTTGATATAAACGAAACTCTGTATTCAAATTCTACTTTTTTCCCTAGACCTTGCCTTAAGCTGAATTAGACGCAGTAGTAACAAATGTGTTGTGAGCCTAGAAAGCCAAGTTCAATATTTATAATGGTCCATGACATTCAACTAGGAACCATATAATCTAGGAAGGAAATATTTAACAAGGTAGTAAATGTGATAAAGTCTACCCTGGGAGGTGGAAGTGAGGGAAAAGTTTTCTGGTGGAAACCAACAGCAAAAGAAGTATGACTGGATGCAGTAAACTTTTCCCTCAATAGGAGAATGGACGTACAATATTTTACTCTTGAAAGTTCTTTGTTTCCTTGCTTGAAGGCTATAATTGAGAGATACTTCTAATTGTTACTCTCAGTTAACGTTAGATTTTTTAAATAAGAAGATTGATGTCAGATTATCAAAGTAACATACAAGATGTTGAATGAGTATTGCATGGAACAACCTTGAAGTATAACTGAACACTAACCAAAGGCTTTTGGGTTTTCTGTCTTAATAGTGAAGTATTAGTCTCACAAATTCAAGCATCTGAGATAGTGTGAAATAGTAGCAGTAAAACAGCACCATGTTTTTTAAAATCCTCACCCCAGGATATGTTTCTTACTGATTTTAGAGAAAGAGGAAAGGGGAGAGAGAAAGAAACTGATGTGAGAGAGAAACTTGAATTGACTGCCTCCTGTACACACTCCAAATGGGGATCAAACCCAAAACTTAGGTATTTTCTGTGACCATTAATTGAACCTGCAACCTTTTTGTGTACATGAGGATGTTCCCATGAACCAAGCCACTGGCCAGGACTGGATAGCACAATTACACTACTATCTACACTCTGTCGAATAGAAGCTAAAGATACATTGAAATGTGTGGAAGAGAATACAATCAAAGGTTTTGCATATTAAGTTATAGTATAAACTGCTTCAAAAAATGAACTTCACAATATAATAAAACTTCTAAAAAGGATCTTTGAAGAGGTGTCAGTCTCAGAGTGAGTTGCAAGCATGAAATAACCCAGCAATTACAATTATTTTTTATCCTTATTCACTCCATTTTCACTTAATTATTGATAGTTATGGAGTGTCAATTAATTTCCAGGTTTCCCATGATAATTATTTAAGGATTTGCTTTTCTTAACCATCATTTCCAAAAAGATAACTATGTGGTTGCTAGTGCAACATGTAGTTATAAAACTTAGCAATAGTGAGGTACATTTACAATCTTTTTATGTGTAGCATTTAAAAGAATTGTCTTCCACGCAAAAGGTATAGAAAACATTATGAGGAATTGTAGACTTGAAATGATGGAAAATTGTGACGGTGGGAAATGGTAAGCCACCTCACTGTGCTTTTGACATTGTTTTTGTAAGTGCTGACTCTGACTAACATATAGCTTATAGACAAACAGCATGCTTGTATAAGACTCCTAGCAACTAACTTCAAAAGATACAGACTCCAACCCTCAGGCATCCCACCTTCAGATTTGCTGACTGTAGAGAGCAGGACCAATAAAATGGTTTTGGCCTAATTAAGATAACATAAAGTATATAAAACAAAGTGGAATCATGCACATCAACCAAAATGGCTGTCACTCAGCCATGACACTTTGGTTCAAGAGGGAAACTACCTAAGCCAGAGCAGACACATCTGGCAAGGAGACTCCCGTGAGAGACCTGCACACGTGGCATGGAGCAGCAGTCTGGTGTGTGCAGCTCAGCTCTCTCAGCAGAGGTCTGGAATCTGCCTCGGTTACACCTTGAAAGTAGTGCATTCCACCCTTCTAGGTCTTTTGAAAAATGTTTTGGCATGCCTGCTGGCAAGCATGGAATTCCCCCAGGCACCCATCTATGGGTTATCCCACTCTGAAGACATGGATATTCTGATCACACATGCCAATATCTTAGGTGTGTCTGTGTCAGACATTGTCTGTTCTGACCACGTATGAAGATATCACAAGTGTGTCTCCTTTCCAGATGCGTCTGCTCTGACTTGGGTAGTTTCCCTCTTGAACCAAAGTGTCATTGCTCATGACAGCCATTTTGGTTGACATGAGTGACTCTACTTCGTTTTATATACTTTATGCTGTCTTGATCAGACCAATGCCATTTTATTGGTCCTGCTCTCCACAGTGACCTTTGAACTCAGAGCCTGGATGACATGAAGTGGATGACACAAAGGCAGGATGAGTAAACCAGGATGATGCACACCAGATCATCACTTGTCTTATCAGAATGGACCGTGCTGGTCAGCACATAGAGAACTTTTCAACCCCCTCTTTTGATCTCTTTGCTCTGTTCCCCTCTTCCTCCTTATAAAAATCTCTGCTTCCACTGAGATGTGGAGATGAGCTTAGAGACATGAGTACCTCTTCTTCCCAGGAAGATGGGCTTTGAGAAAAGCAGCCCCGTACCTCCAGATGGCTGGCATCTGCAAAGAAACCACTTTCCTTCACATCAGCACCTGCCTCTCCAGTATTGGCTTTTGTAGCAGCAGGCAGCTGGATCTGCCTTTGGTTACAGACTTGCCATTAAAAAGCAAGGAAGTAAAACACTACAAGGGCATAGCGCCTCTTTATTCATTCAAATGTTTGTTGGTTTTGACTTTTCTTTTGATAATGGGCAGAGAGGGATGCTCAGGTGGCAGTTTAATGCCCTGGATTCTGAGTATGATTATTTAGACCACTTTATCAGTCTTGTATATTTTTCATGATTGAGTACAAGGACTAGTTTCTAGTTCTCTCTAGACTTCAGGTGGGTGACTCATAATAATAATACTTGTAAAAAGGAAAGGAAATAAGAGGAAAACAAACAGGAAAATCAGCACAGCTCTCACATCTGGCCCTATAGAGCCATTCTGTTCTGCTCAGTTGCCAGTTGCAAGTCAATCTGGAATCCCACTGGTTAAATTATGAACTGCCAGCCTCGGGGCTGCTGCATTCACCGGCACACAAATGGGTTGCATCCTAGTTAAGAGAGCTCCTTAGAACAGAAATGAGCTAGAAGAATACTGGACCAACTCAACAGGGCATTATTTATGTTCACACATTCTATTCTGTATGTATCACATACAACCACAGTAGCCATGCCACATAAAGAATAAAAACATAAAGTTTTGCCACTGTGAGGTGCATACATATCTGCTGTCTTAGGTCACATTCTAGAGTGTTATTGGGGGTTAAACATATGGTAACTCTTAAACATGAAATAAATGAACATGCAAAAAAGGAAATGGAGGACAAATTTCTCAAGCTTAGCAAACACTGGTAAAAGCACAGGGAGCTGTTCCCCAAAGCAATTTTTTGTCAGACAATAAAGTCATTTAAAGAAATTTAAGAAAGAAAGTTCCTGAATTTAAAGTTTATCCTGGACTCAGCCGCAGCTGTGAATATGAATTACACTAATTACCTTTGTGAGGTAGTTGACTTTCCCCAACTCTTGGACTTATGAAACTAGGATGGAATGAAATCTGTGTATCTTGAAGAATTCTGGCTCTTTTTATATAATCTCCAAATGAATAAAATCATTACTGAATGCATGCTCTGAATATGCATTAATCTAAACCTTATAAGAAGTAGTGAATAAGTAACAAGAAGCACCGTTTCTATAAAGCTGACATTTAGGGAGGAAGAGATAGAAAGTAAGAATAATAACTTTTATAGTATGTTAGAAAGTATTAAAAATTATGAGGAAAAATAAAACAGAAACAAGAGATTTTAAATAAGAATTCTGGACTAGCTATACCAGAGAAATTTAGCCTTGAACCTGAATAAGACCACCAAGATGCATACAAGCTACAGAAAATGGATACAAAAATGAGCTCTGGGGTGTTTAAAATGTAAGACGTAAGACAGGTGAGGAGAGTCCCCCAAAGAGATTGATGAAGAGTAAGCGAGGATGAAAATAAGAGAGTGTGGTTTCCTAGAAGTCAATAATAAAAGTGTTTCGAGGTGGCGGTAGTGATTACCTGTGTCAGAAGTCATGCAGAGGTCAAATGCAATGAGTACAGAGCTCACCAAGAGGATAACCTGCTGCAATCATGTTTAGTACCAATTTGCTTACTCCATGAGCCCAGGATAACAAGATGAAAACACAAAACGGAACGTGATGCAACAGCAGCTTCACTCAGTTTTCTAGGAGAATGTGTATTCTTGTAGCAAACTGTCTGGCACTTCTGTCAACATGTCAGGGGATTTATCTTTTCTCCTGCCTCTCTCTGGAATGTCATTTTCCTCTCAGATAACTTGTTTTAGGGACTGCGTCCTAATCTTTCCCTTCTACCTACTTGCTCAGTTTTCGGTCTTCCTGTTCAGGCAGTAAGCCCATTGAGAAAAGAACTATGTGACGTTAATCTTTGTTTACCTGAAGTCTATCTAATGATGCCGTGGATAAAGTAAGGCCTTGTGGTATTTACTATTGAAAAGGGAAAAGGGGGAAGGGAGGAAGAGAGATGGTGGCAGTGGTGAGGAGTGAAGAGATAAAAAATAAAGGAAGGGAGGTAGGAAGAAGAAAGAGTAGGTTTGTCCACTAGAACTGGCATTAAGCCAGTTTACACAGCAGTTAGACATCTGGAGAATTCTTCAGGGAAAAGGGAATGTCATTGATAGCAACACACACACTGAAAAACTGTCCTTATTTCCAGCAATTGGCCATTTGTTATCTGCTTTATAAGGGCTCCCCTGTTAGCACTACAATTAGTCAAGGGTCAGTCCAGTGGGTCCTTTCAAAATCCCTTCTGTGCTTGGAAGGGGGAATGTTTAATGTCAACTTAAGTGGCAAAAATGCTCTGTTTTTGCCTTAAAATTTTTTATTGCTTTTGTTCTCGAAACAAAATTCAAGGTCTTCTCCAGAGAGGAATTATGAAGCTGGTGGGTTTAATGAAGTTAAATAAGGCTAAGAAAAGTTATTAACAAAGCTTAAGAACAAGTAAAAACAAAATTCTTCCAAATAGATCTTCCAAAGGAACTTTTGAAAAATGTCAAATAAATTATTCCTTCTTCTGCTGTATCCCATCTCCCCAAACTACTCTCCATTTTCCTACTAAATATCTGAAGGTAGACTTTCTACACAAAACCCAGTAAACCACTTACCCATTTTTTCTTGTAGAAATTTAATGAGTATCTATGCTCCTAGCCAAAGTGAGGTGCTATAGTAATTATTCTAATCTTAAAATATCTAGAAGTGTTTCCTTCAAAAATTAGAGAATGGCATTCATGGAAATTCTACCAAAAATGAACTTGTGGGCATGTTCCCAAGATATGAACATGATTGTCTGGAGAAAAGCATAAGATACAGATACGATTCTTAACCTCCTTACATCATTGTTCGTTTAACAAGCATCTATTGGCCATATATGTACTTAGCTTAGCCCTGTTTTATGCAAAGATTAAAAATAAAAATTAATCCAAACTTTGTGCAAAATACTATGAATATAAATATTAATATATAGTTCAAAAGTTCATGATTATCAATTTCATATCAAGATCCTCATTATCATCATAAGGAGTATTTATTGATCACTACGTGTTAGGCAGCACATTAACTATATTAACTCACTTGAATCTTCTCAACATTTGCCATTTGTGAAGAAAGCAACCTGGAGCTTTGAGAGTCAGAAGGTCACATGGGTTGGAGGAGTGGCACTGAAATTCAAACTCAGAGCTAATGGGCTCGTGTTCTTGTTTACAGCACGACACTGATTTCCAAGGCAAGAGCTTGGAGTTTTAGGTCAAACCGACCTAGTTTTAAATCCTGCTTCTACCATTTATTAATTATTGAAATTTGGACAGAAACAATGTAGACTCGAAGCTTAATTTTTCTTTCATTTGTAAAATGGGTTGTTATGAGGGCATCCTGGTTAGCAGAGGGCATCCTACAGTGTTTGAGACACAGAAGGTATTCAGTAAATTGTAACTATTGTCACCCTTGCCAGTGGTCTGATACCTCCTGATTGCTGAAGTAAACTTTGTGAACAGTCTCTGCCTTTTTCTAAAAAAAAAAAAAAAAAAAAAAATTAATCAGCCTTTCCATAATATTGGGCCTGAGTTTGAAGTCATCAGATTTCATTCCCACATCCTCTAGCAATTTATTTTCATCTACTTACTCAAAGCCTGGCATGTAATGTATCCATTTCAAGAAGCCCTTCCCCTGTTAGCACTAACGTGACTTATTCCAACTACTTTAAATTGAAACCGGTTGACATATTGATCTATAATTGTTCTGGTACAATTTATGTCAAAATTTGTTTTCAACAAATAAATATTTACAAGCCTCCCTTAGAAAAATCACATCTGGAATACCTTAAATTGGCAAAGAGGGAAGATTCTCCAGGCAAAGAGTAATTATATTATCTCATCCATGTATTGAAGTAGAAATTGTAGGGAAAAGAAAATGACAGTAACGTGTAGTCTATTCTCAAAAGGGCTCATGATCTGTAATGAGGGACTAAATCCATACAATCAGGATAATATTGAAAGGCAGGTGTCACAGGAGACCCAAAAGGAGAAAACGCTTTGCCATCAAGGTGAGCACTCTACAGGGGGAAAGTGCCTGATTTTGAAGCTGTGGTTTGGGAGTGAAACTGTGACATGGGTATTATTCATGAGGCGATCTGATCAGGGGCAAGTCACTTAACCTCTCTGAACCTGTAACTTCGCATCTGAAAGATAAAAAGAGTGAAACTTTCCTGAGATCAATGCGCCAATGAAATAAGTTCAAATTAGAAGATGGGTCAGAAACCACTTTTCCCCTGACGTGTCACGCAAGCCTAGCGCGACTCAAAATGTCTGTTTCTTCCTTTCTCCTCTAATTCAAAACAAAACTAAAAAAAAAAAAATTAAAAAAGAAATTGACCCTCTAAATACTTAAATTCACGGTTATTAGGCATTTTAAGAACTTATTTCTCTGGATTTTCTGAACTCACTTTCACACTGAAAAGGAATACACAGATATTGTTTAGCTGAAATACAATTTGCTATCTTACCTTTAACACTTCACAAAGCTCGCTAGAAAGAAAAAAAGCAATCATATAAAAATTGCATTTACATCTTCCACAATATTACTGTTGATTTTCTATTATGTCTCTCAAAGTGCCATAAATTAATGTCCATCTGCAAATTACCTATAGAATTCAATGCCAAGAGACTGTCTGCTGTGAAGGACTGAAATGGTTCTCTTTATCTGAGAGGAGAGGATATGGAGGGTGAAGGTGCTGCGAGGGGTGGCCGCCCATTGGCTTCACCCTCCAGGCCCACCACCAGGACCGGCACCATCCCTTTGAAAGTCGGCCCTCCCAAAACAATCCCGGTGGCGGCTTCATCTGGAAAATGTTCGTTTTGTCAGCATCTCGCAAAGACTGAACATTGCATCCTTACAAATCTTGTTCAGAGTCATCTATCCATCAGTAACCAATAACTGAGATAGGACTACTTTCTGGCAAATACAACTTGAAGGCCTTTCTAGCCCACCTGTCTTCTCATCATTTGTTCAGCAACTGAGGACATTCTGCTGGCACAGATGAATATAATTCAAAGAATTCCCCTCCTCTATTAGGAAATCTACAGGGATTTTTTTTTTTCAACTGTAGAAAACACATTTTCTCCTGATTTAAGGCAAAATCGAGTTACATAGACTTGTGTGAATCTTTGAGTTCTTTCTCAAAACTGCATTCAAGTTGGTCTTTGCTGGAGAAAGTTCCGAAGTGATTATTTCTCTTTCTTCTTACTATTTACGTGCAGAATGTGAAGACTTTTCAGGTATCACTTCCATAAATAAAGGCAAGAATAATTTAATGCTCAAAGTAAGTAGCCATCGTGTCCAGCTTCCTGTTACAATTACCCATTTATTTTTAAGTCTCTTAGACTAAATAAGTGGGTCTTTATGATAAACCACTTCAAATATTTTTTTGGCAAACACAATTAAAATATATGAAAAGAGGATACTATAGAAGACTATTATTAGCTTAGGGCTGGGAAAAATGTTAAAAGTCACCTAATATAATCGTCAACGTGATTTATGGATTCTTTCTAAAAACTCTTAAGTTTGTTAGGGCAAAGGTCCCCACCATCTATTTTATTTTGTGTGCCCCCACAGAGCGTGAAGTTCACCAATCTACACACAATGGGTCCTCAATAAATATCCCTGACAATTGTTGAAATATATAATATATAACCTTGTAGGACCCAATCTGTCAGTGCCTATGGGTTCGTATAAGTTATTTCCTGTGCTGAGTGTCCACCTTTGTAAACCTGAAATACTGTGTGTTGATGTTCAAGCCAAGAGTAGAAGCTCCCTCTCAGAATTTACTAGATCATGGAGGGTGTAACTCAAGAACAGTTACATTACTTTAATGTAGCAGTCTGGACGTTAATATGATATATTTCTGCTATTAAAGTTTAACAGGTTTTAGGAGAAAAGATTTTAGCACTGGGTAGAAGACATTTTACAACATCTGGTTTGGCATTTCAAGAAATATTCCCCAGAAGGTCCTGTAGTCCACTCGTGAAAAACGAGAGAAAATGTCTGGCTTTTTTTTTTTGTTTCTGACCTCTATTAAATTAGAAGTTTCCTATGAGGCTAAATGTGCCTGTCTCTGAATCAACTTCCTAACAGTGAAATGCACATGAAAGGAGAATGTTGAAGAAAATGAGGGGAATGGAATAGAGCTTAAACAAATAAAACAGAAATGGACTGGATTTAAAAATAATGCTTTCCACTACAAAATAATAAAAAATAATGGCATAATGCACTTAGACCAGTCCATGTACTGGTATCCAAAACAGCACAGCTCATGACAAACACAAAAGTCTCATAGAGCCCTAAAGATGGAGACACCACCCTCCTTGTTTGCAAGTGGGGTAACCTGAAAAATACACACTCATGTAAAGAGAGCACAGGTGGTCACTGACCTCACCTGTGAGAACTTCAACAGCATGTATAAGACGCAGCTCCTTGAGAACAAGATTCCCACTAGCACAATATTTGCATTACTGAGATGCTTAGTGCAAAGAAAATCCTAAATAAACTTTAATGACTGAAGTAATAAAACATTCATATTTTTCTTTTCATTGGGTTTTTTGTTTTGTTTCTCTATCTTCTTTTTGTTCTAGTAAAAGTAGCAAACTACTAAACTAGAGCTTCAATTCTAAGATTTTCCTTAGAATCCAGACGAAGGGCTCTATTATATAACTAAATAAGCCAATAATTCACAGTGCTTTGCTA
Organism: Tonatia bakeri; assembly: GCA_004024845.1. Taxonomy (NCBI): domain Eukaryota; kingdom Metazoa; phylum Chordata; class Mammalia; order Chiroptera; family Phyllostomidae; genus Tonatia; species Tonatia bakeri. Next base: position 374,318 of record PVIA01000612.1, on the reverse strand, counting down.
TTTAGCAGTAGCGTGAAATAGCGTTGGTTCTGTGAGTTCAGAATGGAACAGGCACTTCCTTATTAACAACCTTGGGCCTCATCTGTAAAGTATGAAATGTAATATTGCTCTCTCAATATGGTTGTTGTAAGAATTAAAATGTACTAGTATACTACACATGAGTATTATCATATTTATAGAACTGTTGTAATTGCATAATATTAGCAGTTGCATTACTATTGTTGGAGTTAATTGAGGAACCCCTTTGAAAAGCATACTCCAAATATGGTATGCATGCAAATATGTTCACCATTGTTTGTGGCATTACAAAATAATTTTGGAAGAAGTTAATTGACTTTGACCATATCTGGGACTTTAAAAATTATGATTTCTGGATATTCATTGTCAATGTCGAAACCAAATGGTAGCTAATATTTTTAACAGTTACAGTGGTATAATGTTGGGTGTTCAGTGAAGGAGTTTAAATTCTGAGGCATGGTTCCACATAGGCCACTTCCACCTTCTCTTGTAATCTCAGTTTCCTCATGTGTAAAGTGAGTACAGCGACTTTCACTCTACAAAGCACACACGGCAGTTTTGAAGACTGAATCAGATCATGCATGTGAAGCCACTCTGGGAATATAAAATGTCTTGCTCATATAGGGTTCTATTATTAGTCAAAACAAACTGCTCAATAGCTGTAATTTTCTTAACTTTTTCACATAAACATTTCTTTTTCACCCAAATAGATGATTCACAGAGAACGGTTCCTTGTCTTTTTATGCCACCAACAATGTCTTGTATTGATCAATTAGTAGACAAAATACTATGCAAATTATATGCACTATGGGGTATTAAATTCAAATAAAATAGATGTAAAGAAAAAATAGAAAATCAAATGCAATATAAAAATGGAAATGGATGAAGTAGACTGTTAGTGGTGGAGCGAGATATACCCCTTATACTGTAAAGCATACAGAGTGCAGCCCCTTTTATATAAACACATACCCACATGAACGTCTCTGGAAGAATATAGACCAAATTTCAACAGTGATTATTTTTAATCTTGGGGTAAATGGAGGCTGTTCCTACATATATAAAACAAAACTAGAGCCAGACTCATTTTTATAATTAACCTGCACTATAATCAGAAACTAAAACTATATCAAATATACATTCTATAAATATATTAGAATGTTCTAAGCTATAAAAAACTTTTGTTCAAAGATAAGAAAAGTTCACTATTATAAAGATTGTAGCAGGACTGCTCTTTTTTAAGCAGAGCTGAGAAGCACGGAGCTTAGATATCTTGTCTAACCCTGCTTTCACATTTCAGAGGAAATCTGGGCTCTGGTCTCTGAGGGATACTGTTGGAAACCACAGACTTAAGTGACTCCTAAAGCACACAACATCTTACTTCAAAAGAGTTCTCTAAAAGAATATTGAAGATCACAATTTCTTCAGCATTAATCTGGCAACAACAAAAAATATAAAATAACTGTAAGTTTATAGTCAAAGTTTAGGTGACTAAGAATTACATCTCATATTTCTATAATCTTTTGAGAAAGAATTCTTTTACACACTGTCACATTGAATTCACGAGAACTCTGTGGAGAAGATGAGTTTGTTTATAGTTAAATAGAAACATTATCTTAATGGCCATTGGGTGGTAAAACCTGAACACACATTAAAAACTTTTCTTTACTTATTTTTCTTAATTTATTCATTCATTTTTAAAGAGAGGAAGGAATGGAGGGAAAAAGAGAGGGGAGGAAACATCACTTGGTTGCCTTTTACATACCCCCACCTGGAGACCTGACCTACAACCCAGGCATGTGCCCTGACAGGGAATTGAATCTGATCTTTCAGTTCCCCAGCCAGAGCTCAAACCACTGAGCCACACCAGCCAGGGCACAAATCAAAAACTTTTATTTTTAAAGCACCAGCGATTCGCAATAAGGCACACAGTCATCTTGCTGCCTGACATTTTAAACTGTGCAGGGCTTTTTATGTTGTGGCAGGATTGAGGGGGTTGCTGGCATTTAGAGCTGAAGGCCAAGAATACTGGTCCTGCAATGGACCAAATAGTCCCACATAATGAATATTTTTCCACCCAAAAAATGTCAGAATCAACCATCCCATTGCTATTGAAAAATAACTTCACTATATTGTTATATTCTGTGGATTTTCTCAAAATAGTCTATCACCCAGTGGGTTTATGGGATTAGTAGAAGAGTTTGTTCTGTGTAGAAATGAAAACCTCACAGCAGAACCTCTTGATACGTCTGCTTTTGATATCACTTTACTGGACACAGAGAATGGGAAGGAAAGAAGGAAGAAAGGAAAGAAAAAAGAGAGAAAGTAGAGAGAGAAGGAAAGAGGGTTGGAATAAAGCAAGCTGATGAGAGAACAGAAGGAAGAGAGGAGTCAGAGGAAAGCAGGTTGAACTTAAACACAATAGGAAACAGGAAATTGACTCAAAGTTGTTGGTCTGGAACTCAATATATTGTAGCCTAAACTTCACTATACGTTTTTTTCAAGAATTTATTTATTTATTTTTAGAGGGGAAGAGAGGGAAAGAAACATTAATGTGTGGTTGACTCTTATGTGCTCCCTACTGGGCACCTGGCCAGCAGCCCAGGCATGTGCCCTGACTGAGAATCAAACCAGCTACCCTTTGGTTCACAGTCTGGTGCTCAGTCCACTGAGCCACACCAGCCAGGGGTACTATAAGTAATTTTGTGTGGCTGTGTGCTTGTATAAATTGGGTTGCATGCTATATACTTCACATTATATGGTATGTATCTTGCCAAATCTTCATTTAGTCTATTTCATCCATTTTCATGATTATATAATATATATCTTTCTAATGTTTCTTTCTTTGAAGTTATTTTATTTGCACTTAATACCTGAGAGTACATATAGTTTTCATAGTAAAGTTCTCCATTTTATATACTAACTGATCAATAAAAGGGATGCTGTTGATGGAATAGAAAGACAAAGGAAGTAGGCCTCGTGAATCATTTAACTTAATGTTTGCAAGATTAAATGGCTTAATGTTGCTAGGATCCCCTACAATGAGAAATAAGATGAAAAGCTGACTGTAAAATGTCGAATATCTTTTCTGTCTTTAACACTCATCTAATTGTGCACAGCACATAGGAACTGTCAATTCTCGGTTGTCCATTATCCTGATATTTTTTCCACATTTCCTAAGTTTTCTCACTTAAATATTAAGCAGAACCCAGCAGCTCAAATCTCTGTAATCAACCCTGAAAGGAAGGTGATATTTACCCCATACTTTCATTTCTTTTAGGTCCTACGCATTTTTTGTAAAGTATATAACTCCATTCCCAGTATTGGCACACTGCCTTGTTTCCAGTAGTCATGAAATAAGTACTTTCTCATCAAAATGAATTTAGACTGAAAGAGTCCAAAGAGAAGGTACAACTCAAATAATGTTATTTTATATTAACTAATTACCGTTGAAAATTAGTTTGCCATTCTATAAAACCTCAGTAGCTGCTTTTACATTGGAAGATTGAATGGATTCTTTAAAGAATGGATTTATGGGTAGTAATTATCTACACTAAGTTAAATTTGTTGCCAAAATGGCATAGTATAAAATGTCCTTGGTTACATTTTTATTTTAAAATAATCTGTAAGTTATTCTTTTATTTCTGTTGCCTCCTTGCCCAAATGATATCCAAAGACACGCATAATTTGTTCTATGGTTTGTTGCCAATTCAAACATAAGTATCACTTCATCCCACCCCGCTGGCCTCACCTTACTTCAACCTGCTGATTATTTCCTGCAATCTGTTTTATTTATCATGTACAATTGGCAAATTAGATAACTAATTAGTTTATGCATTAATTACTTTTCCATCTGTGTTCCCTTTTAGAGAACCAGACCAGCAATGGCAGGTAATTAAGACTAACTATGGCCCATTACTTCTTTCCCACTTAGTTCTCTTTCTAATCCACATGCTCTCTGCATCCAGATATGTGTGGGAAAACCACACCTTGAGAGTAATTAAATCCTGGTCCAGTAAATCTTCACTCTGATTCTTAGTCCCAGTTTATTTTAAGCAAGCAATTTTATATGTACATATAGGTATCAGTACAAATAGTTATCAAGCAATAAAAATATTTTATATAATATATGAACAATATATATTAATAAGCAATAAAATATACACATATAATTATATATTATATACAAATATTCTTTTATTGCTTCTGAGAAAAAATATATATCATATTAAAATTAATGTACATGTTTGGGTTTGAAAACAACTGAAGGAATACCTAACTGTTTGTTTCTTTAGTTTCTATGATCTAAATTCAAGGCATTTGTATTTTTTTAGAGGGGTGTTTGTGGGTGTTGGGGTGTGGGGGTGAGTATGGGTGTGGGTAATGGGTGTATTTGCACTTCTAGAAAGACAGATAACTGGCTGATGTGAATAATTTTTGTTCATTAATTACCTTTTAAAAACAAAAGAACAAAAACCACATGTATTATAAATACTATAATAAGAAAATTTTAAATTGACCATAAAGTTCTCTTCAACTTTTCTCTATTCACATACATCGTAGTAACAAGTGCATGTCACCCAAACAAGCTATTCTTCTTGTAAGCATGAACTCAAAAGAAATGCTTCTGTTTGTTCACAGACAGACACTTGCAAGAATGGCACATACAAGTGCTATATATAATAGCTAAAAACTGGGAACAACTGAAATGCATGTAATATAGAATAGGTAACTAAATCTTGCTAGGTTCATACAATGGGATACTATATAGCAGTCCAAAATCACTTAAGTATTCACAAAGGAGTACAATAAAAATGAAATCTGAGTAAGATCAGTGGACTGTATCAAAGTTGTGTCCTGCTGTAGTCCTCCAAGATGTCACCACTGGGGGAAACTGGGAATTTCAGCGCTCTGTGTTCTTGCAATGGCATGTGCACTGACAATTTTCTCAAAGTAAAATGTTCAAACTTTGATAGCAAATGGGTGACTTGATGATATGCTAATATTGTCAGAAATGAGGAGGGGCAGAAAAAAAAGGGTGTTGAATGGACAAGATTCCTGATTTATTTCATGTCCATAAATTGATAACTAATCACCATATTGGGTAACCTATGAACATAAACATTGTATTTGTCTGATGTGAACAAATCTAAAGAAAGACTGTGTTTTTCTTTGTGTATGTGACTGGGCATGTGACTGGGGGTCAGTTATTGTTGGATCACAAAAGGAACAGAGGAAAATAGGTTCCGTGGACTTCTAGTCCCGCCCAGAGGAATGAATTCACTGTCCAGCCAACATAAATACATCCAGGCCACCTGGTAAACATATTCCTTTAGTGAGAAAAGAGCCTTAATTTAGCTTTTAAAAATCACATTTCAGTTTATAAAAGCAACAAGTACTTCTAGAAATTTGAAAAATCAGAGATATAAAAGGAAGGATATGTAAGTTGACATAATAAACACTTTTTATAATATGTTGTCGTATATACATATGTTTTGCAACATTTCTTTCACTTATTCTGTCCTGAGTATTTTTATCAGACACAAAATTGTTTCTCAAAAGTTATTTGTAATGCTTATATAATGACTTCTCTTCCAGAAATACCAGAATTAAACAGTCTTATATTTCTAGAATTAGGACTATTAACTTTCGGCATCAATCGTGGTAAGTCACGCTGATAGTATCTATACTTGACAGGATGTGGTCAACATGATATTTAACCTCAGAAAACCTGTACACCACTATAATCATTGCAAAAACATCACACATATCAAATTGAGCTTCATTCTACACAATATCTGACTGGTAACGCTCAAACTGAGCCGGTCCTCAAGCAGCAAGACTAGAAACTGTGAGAGCGCAGAGGGGCCTAAGGAAACCTGACGAATGAATGAACGGGCAGCACCGCGGATGGAGCCTGGAAAAGAAAGCAGACATCAGGTAAAAGCTAAGGAAATCTGAATTAAATGAAGATTTATAGCTAATAGTAATGTGCTAATATTGGTTCATTCATTCATTGTCATAAAACATACACTAATTTAAGGTTTTAGTAGTGGGACAGCCGGATGTGGAGTAAAAAGGGCTCTCCACACAATCCTTGCAACAGTTCCTCCAGTGTAAAACTGCTCTCACTTCAAAAGCTTGTCTTAAAAATAATACTATGAAATTCCAAGCCCTGGTTGGCATAGCTCAGTGGATTGAGCACGGGCTGCAAACCAAAGCATCGCAGGTTCGATTCCCAGTCAGGGCACATGCCTGGGTTGCAGGCCATGGCCCTCAGCAACCACACATTGATGTTTCTCTTTCTCTTTCTCCTTCCCTTCCCTCTCTAAAAATAAATAAATAAAATCTTTTAAAAAATAATACTATGATGAAGAAACCTCTAAATAAATATTTTTCAAGATTTTAATTTCCTTAACCAAAACTGATAGAAAGAATATCAGTTGGTCTAAAGCTTTGAACTTGCTTATATATCTTGATATATATTAACAAATTATTATGCCAAAATTCACACTTCCTTGTACCTGCACACAGAGTGCATAGATGCATTTCGCATCACCCTTATAATAGATATTTTCTTTAGATATTACAAGAACAAACTTTTTTTATCCTATTTCACTGGCAAAAGAAACAATATATCTATTTAATTATCACATCTTTTATCATTCAGGATAGCTATACATTGAAATATATAAACCTTTGTTACATTTTTGCCAAGCTTTATTCTTTCATTTTAAAAGCTCTATATACAAATTAGGGCTATTGATATCTTTGTTACATTATTTTTGCAAAACTTTTAATATTTAACTTCTAATTGCATTTGAGGTACTTTCTGAAACTATATCTTTATATTTGCATATGAGGTAATTTATAAAATGCGTCCTTTATGACTTCTGCTATCCTTTCAAAATTGCTACTTGTCCTTAAATTGGGTAAATTCCCACCTATCCTGTTCTAGTTGTTTTGATTTAATTTATGGCACTTTTTCTCTGTAATTTATTTATATTTGTGTATGGTTTGTAGGACTTGTAATTAAAGAACTTAGCAACATGGAATGCTATTCTTTAAATAATGCTTTGTCTGTCTACTGAGTCTGCCTCCAAGTTTGTTGCACAATGAGTTCATATGTTTGTCTAGTTTGTGACTATGTTATTTGGTAAATCTGTGTTTTATTCATTCAATACTTAAATATTTTTGTTGTTATAGTTTTATTACAAATGTATATAACTGATTATAAATAGTAAACTGAGTGCAAACCGGTAGTTACACTCACAAAATGTTTCTGTGCGACTCAAGTATTTTTCTAAATGAGTCATAAATTCAGATTGTTACGTTAAAAAAATCACACTGTGATTTTTACTACATTTACATAAAATCTAAAAAAGGAAGAACCGGCTTATCATATTCAATTTTCCCATCTGTGGACTTGGTATTTCTCTTAATTTTAAAATCTTCTTTGAGATATTCAGACTAATTCTGTTTAGAAGAGTTCCTGTTATGATGACTATGAAGCATTTTTGTTTTGTTGTTCCTGTTGTGAATGGAAACTTTTCCCACATAGTGTTGACTAACTGTTGTGGATTACATAAGACATCAAGGGTTGTACCTTTATTTTGTATGTAGATAAAACCAAATTTACATGTAGTTCTAATAGTTTAATTCTCTTGAATTGTTCAGGAAGAAATTCTTGTCATATACAAATAATGGCAATTTTATATTTTCCCTGGTGTTAATCATACACATTAATTCAGTTTTGTGCTTTATTGCATTGCTAGACAACCCATAAAAATATTGAGTAATGGTGGGCACCCTTTGCCTTGTTTTAATGGGATTGCTGCTATCCTTTCAAAATTATAAATGATCTTGTATGTTAACTTTAATAATTATAGTAAGATGCTTTTCTATTCTTTTGTCTTGGGAAAAGGGTAAAGTATAGGAATCCCATGTACTGTTGAAATTTGAAAGTATGTGTTTCTAAAACTATCAATCTAGTGGGTCATGGAGCTGAGAGTTACTTGGTCATGTTTACCTGCCTCAGTGCCTTTATTCAAAATTTTTTTTCTGCCTAGGATGGTGTTCCCTAGTTAGTTTCTGTACCTCCTCCAAAGCTAACATCTGTACTACCTCCTCCAAAAAGCCTTCACAGATAGGTGGTTTCCTTCACCCAGTCTGAAACTGGAGCATTTCCTGCATGCACTGATAACAGCTAATTAATATGTCTAATGGTGCAATTAGCACATGACTTTGGTTTCCACATCCATTCCTACATTTATGGCCTCCAAGGAAAGGGGTTTCATGTTATTCCACTACATGTACACAGTGACAACCACACTACCTGACAAAGATTTTTAAATTGTTTCTAGAGCAAAAAGTTATCCTGAAGGGATGTTAGAAATCTGAAGGTGATTCATAGATATTTGGTCTCATTCACTATGAATTTCCACTGTAGTAATTACAATTCATCTCTCTTTACAATGGTTTGTATCCCCACTTCTCACTTTAATGAAAGAATTTTGTATTAGGTTAGCACTTACAACAGTCTAAATGTTTTACAAAAATAATCAGATCCTCATGACAAGTCCATAAAACAAACATTACATTTTTTTAGGTTCCACATATAAGTGATAAGTGAGTTTTATAGTATTTATTTCACTTAGCATGGTGACCTTAAGGTCCATCCATATTGTCTCAAATCACAGGATTTTCTTCTCTTTTATGGCTGAATAATACTTCAGTGTATAACAGTTTCTTTATCTACTTATCCATTGGACACTTAGGTTGCTTGCATGTCTTATCTATTGTAAATAACGTTTAATGAATGCAGAGGTGCAAATATTTTTCAAGTTTTTATTTCTTCTGGATAAATATCCAGAAGTGGAATTGCTAGATAGTATGGCAGTTCTATTTTTAATTTCTGAGGAATCTTCATACTGTTGTCCACAGTGCCGCACTAATTTATATCCCCAATAGTACACAAGGGTTCCCTTTTCCCCACATCTTCGCCAACACTTGTTATTTCTTGTCCTTTTGATAACAGTCATTCTAAGAGGTATGAATTGATGTCTCGTTGTGGTTTTGATTTGTATTTCCCTGCTAATTAGTGATGTTGAACACCTTTTCATGTCCATGTTGCCTACCAGTATGTCTCTGGAAAATGTCTCTTCAGAATTGCTCATAGCTAATTGAATTGTGTGTTGTTTTTTAGCTGTTGATGAATGTGATTTCAATGTAGAGATATGGAAATGGGGCTCCGAAGGTCTTTGTGAGTGAGGGAGCTTGGATTTGAACCCAGGGTTTCTCTGACTTCAAAGCTGCATCCCAGAACCCCTCTGTTATACACACGTACACTTTAATAGCAAGACTTTTACTTCCAGGGCAATGAGTGTTTGGGATTCACAGTATAAACTAGGGCAAAGACGACACTTGCAGACTGAAGTCTGGAGAAAACCTCTTTAAGTCCTTGTGGTGTGAAAATGCGCAAGTCAAGGGTAAGCAATACTCACATTATGGATGTCCACTGAGGTTTCATATAAATTTTCATCTACTGGGCTGCAAGCAAAAAGCTGAGATAATATTAAATCATGTTCACTTCGACGTTTACCACCCAAAAGACTTTCATGTATGATGCTACACCACTGGCCCATATGATTTTTTAAAAATTCAAAAATTTCCCTTTTAACCTCAACAAGTATGTGATTGTTCAAATGAACTTAACTTGATTGCCTTTTTTAAAACCTACAGGGGAAATTCTTATTAGATTCTTTAAAACCACTCTTCCGACTGCAAGAGCTCCAAGAATTGTCCTGGTACTGGACGTAATTGACGTATGAATTGACATGATATTTGGGTTTGGGACCGTATCAGGCAAAAAAAAAAAAAAAGAAAAGAAAGAAAGAAACTTCCCCCCCAATAATTCAGTTTTGTTTTGAGTCTAAATTACCAATAGAAATAAAATTGTCATATTTCCACTGATTTTCATATTTTGATTTTCTCAACTTAATCTCATTTCTTCTCTGTAAACTGATTTTTAGAACAAGTTGGATTTTCTGTCTGTCAGTGAATTAACTTAAAAATTCTGAAATACCACTATTTTTCAAATATGTTTTATCTTTCTGGTTTTAATTTGCTACTGAATATTTGTTCCCATCTAACTCCTTCCAGCACTTCCAGACAGAACTTTGTTGAAATTTTAAATCTTTGCTCAGTTATTGTATTCCGCCTACTCTATAGAAAATGAGAATAGCACTGCTATTATTTTATACCCAGTATATGATGTTCTTTTCTGTCTTACATATGCTACCTTCTTTTCACTTCTGTACTCAGAGTGCCTCTAAGATCCTACTATCTACTTGGTTGTTACCCTTGACATAGCCATGAATCCTCGTAGGAATAAAAGATTTGTCCTGCTGGTCAGATTCACATTCAGTTCCAGCCAACTTTGTCTCTCTTAATGGAGCTAAGTAACAATGTTTAGCTTGAGGAAAACAAGGCTTAGGGGAGGGTGGATATTTTTAAATATGTAAAAGTCTATCCTGCAATAGAAAGAATGGGCTCATTCCATGACTTTGGAAGCTGACCAAAATGCAATTTACAGGGGGAAAATTTTTATTTGATCATATGAAAAAAAACCAGAGCTATAAAAAATGCAATATGCTGCCTCTGTAACTACACTTGGTCAGCATTAAAGTTTTCAGCCCCATGGTTTGGAAAGACTGCTTGTCACAGATCCTTGCATTTAAAGAACAAATGAATCTGAACAGGGCTCCTGCCCAGCTTTTGTTTCTGCTTGCCTGTGTTTCTCTCTCATTTTCTCTAAATGCAGAGCAGAGGTCTCAGTGTGAGAGAGAATATGGCTGCTGCAAGCCCAGCATAACTGTCCAGTGGTGAGAGTGTGTCCTTTTTCTCTAGTGTCCATATTTCTTTCCAGGTAAAGGCCTCAGGCCCTGCTGTAAGAGTGAAATGCTCAGCCTCTCCAACTCTAAGCATGCTTCAATCAAAAGCTGGTGCTCAGTTTTGCATGTAGACATACTAATCACTAGAGTAATTCTGCTTGGGGCTTGAATTTTGCAAAATTAGTGCCTTACCTGAAAGTGGCTCCAAGAGGAGGTATGGGAAGCATGCATTTTTTTTTTTTTAAACACTTGCAGGAACCTTGTGACTGGACTCCCTCAGCTAGGGTCAACAGACTAAGCACTATCTTCCAGGGTCCCCTGTTGGCACCCAGACATGTGCTGCCGTCAGTTACCACTTGCACTTCTCATTTCCCCTCCCCTTGACATAAAAGAAGCCAGAACTCAGTACTTTCTTTAGATGGATTTGAGGCACCATTAAGTCTCCCATCATCTCTGCTGGGGCCTTCTCCATTGATAAACATTTCCATACTCTAAACTCTGATGTTTTGAGTTTCGGCCTTTTGAAACATTAGGCACACAGGCTCAGTTTGTTATTGCTAGTGGACTTGGTGGTAAGGTTGGCTTCGCGGTCCATACCTGCAGATGGGACAGAAGGGTCAGGCTATGCTTGAGAAGCTCCCAGGAGCAGGGCTTACAGAAAGAGGATGGCAGGAAGAGGCAAACAACATAGACCAGAACAGAAAGAGCAGAGTCCACACAGAGCTGAAAGACTAACATTAAACATAATTTTTCCTTAAGAACTGGAAAATACTCAATTGTGCTTTGGGATAATCACAATAATTCAGAAGTAGCATCTGATTTCAAATGATTAGAATCTTGGTTTAAAACATTTCAGGTCTGAGAATGAATTCCCATCTTTGTTTTACCTAAACTGCTTTAAAAATATTTTCAAGTTTTTACTTCCCTATGTCCCATATACATGCGAGACCTGGTAGGCCCAACACTAAGAGATTTTATCTAAAACTGCGTTTCTGCCTGTTCAAAATAAGGAAAACAATATACAAGTCATTTGAATATGTTGGTTTCCTGCAGTAGGAAATATAACACTTAGTTTTTAAATTAACAAATGAATAATCAAGGTATGACATTATTTGTAAGAGTTTAGGCCTTTGATTGACATTTAGTAGATTGAGAATTGAATATGACACAATGTGAGAAAGCTTGACTTTGAAGTCCCAGGGTTCTTGGTAAGTGACCAGGTAGACAGAAGGGCAAAGTGTTTGAGATAGTTGCAGGGGTGGGGAGCGCAGAAAACCTGTGAGAAGTATTCAGTGTAGCAGTTCTTGACTGACAAGGTTTTTGAGTGCTTTTTCAGGAGGGAGGGAGATTTAACAGATTGCAAAGGGAGATTTTTTTTTGAGAAAAGTTTCAATTAGCTTTTGTTGCAAAGTGCCAAAATTTGTATTTAAAGAATACAAGAGAGCTACCAAATCTGTTAATAGTTTCAAAGATATCAAGAAAATATTAGCCATATGGAATGGGGGTGGATTATTTACTTTATTTTTATGGTTAATAGTGGTGTCAGCAAAATATAGGATATTTTGTGAATATAAAAAGACAGTTACACAAGAAACATAATTTGTTTACTGCTTTTGGATTCATTTCTTAATATAAGAACTGTTAATCCATTAAAACATTATCTTTTACTTGGCAGATTATACATGAATCCTCTTAGATTCTTTTTCTTTCTATTCAGTAATATTTTGATACAGTGGGTTTGTTGGAAGTCGGGGCTACATGGAAGTGGGATGGGGTATGAGGCCCACAGAGGTAAATATCATTACTTATTTGTTTATGTGACTATAATCCAATAATTGGCAATTTATCCTGAAAGAAAGGCAGAAATTGCAAGGCACAATTGTGATTTTGGTGGAAAGGTTTGGGATTGTTATTTTAGAAGGCATGTAAAAATTGTCTAAGATTCTGTCTATATAAGTCATATTTTTGTACAACTCTATTTTTCAAAGTAATAGACTCAATATCCTTCAGATATTATGAGATTCCCACAGGGGCTACAGTGTTCCACTTTTTCAGTGGTGTGAGCCTCTAAAAATGACTTTGCAACACTTTCAAGAAAAGACCTGGAACAATACTTTATAAACGGTTCATCCCTTGGTATTTCGGAGTGGTCTGACCTGAGTTATCCAAGCCATCACCCTTCTATTGCAGGGTAACTTGGGTGTCTCTGGAGAAGTGGTTTTTGTTGGTTTCAGAACATGCTGTGTGCGGAAGATGCCAAACAGAGTTCCAGTGATCTTAGGGTTTTGCTCTGCTGGCATGAAGAAAAGCTTGATTCACAGCATCTGAAACATGGATTGCTCAGGGGGGCTTTTTGGCCTGTAGCTGACCTTTGTTTGGGCAAAAAGACAATGTCTAACCTATACTATAACATTTGTCATGGCTGTACAATTATGATGGGATGTGCTATGCTCTTTTTTTCATATATGTATTAGATGTTTTGATATCTTCTAACTGATAAAGTCATAAAATTGCCTTTAATTAGAAATTTCTGAAAAGCTGAAAAAAATCCCTAATATCTAGTCATAACCTAAAGGTACCTGAATATTAAATTGTCATCACTGGGTAGATAGACACTGAATTCAGATCAGGAAACAGGGTATTTCCAGCCCTCCTGTTTTACTGGGTAACTATACTCACATACACACATAATTTTCCAGTACCTACTTTTTTCTCTTTCCTCTTTTTCACTCAACATATCTGTGAGTTATTCACGATTACATGCAGTTGTTGTCTGTTCATCCTTTGTGCTGTATAATATTTTATTTTGTGCAAATATTCCAAAATATACTTGTTTCATTCAGCTATTGATGAGGGTTTGGGGGAGTTTATAGTTGGTGCTGCCCATGTATTTTCTTGGGGAGCATCTGTACACTTGTTGCAGGCCCCATACATGGGGGTGGATTTCTGGGTGGTAGGATGAGTATGCTCCACATTAGTACATACGTAAGCAGGTCCTCCAGGGTAGGCAGACCTGTTAATCGGTGTAGCAGGATTCCGAGTGTCTACGTCATTGCTGCTCAATTCCCTCACCAAGATCATATCGGATACAATAATCTCAAAGCTTACAGGGAAAAAAAGTGTACCTCTTTATCCACTTGTGTGTCATAAAGTCCTGAGACACAGAGACCAGTGGACGAGTGAGCTTGTTTGGAGCGAACTATACATCGATCTCATATGTTTGTGCAGAAATGCTGTTAACTTCATTCAGGCTTTCTGTCTTTCTTAAACAATTTAATTTAGTTTCTTTTTCCTAACTGATTTAGGAATTCAAAAATCTTATTGTTCATTGTAAAAAAATTAGAAAATCTAGCTAAAATAGAAACAAACTTAAAATTTTCTGTCGCAAGTTGAATGAGTTGCTTTTGTACCTTTAAAGGGCCAGGGAGTCTCATCTGACCCCAGATGCACCTCTTGTTTCTTAGCACAGTGATGCATGATCAGGCTCCTGCTTCATGCTTTTCACTTCTGCCTTCAACCTCTGTGAACCACTTCTTTTTCCAGGAATATACCAGGCTCTTTCCCATTGTGTTTCTCTCTGTCCCTTCCCTTGAGGGAATACTATGCACCCCATTGTTCAGGACAGAAAAGAATAAGAGAGGGTGTATGCAAGCAAACATCACACGGGAAAGCCAAACTCAAACCCCCGTCTCTCTCTTTCCACACTCAGTTATTTCAATATTCTATTCTATTACCCTTTTTTTCCTTGGAAAAGACTTTCCAGGCCTCCCAAAATTAGGTCAAAGTTTGTTTGTTTGTTTTTTCCCTTTTAGTGTCATAACCACCTGAGCGAGTAATACTAATGTATTCCACTGGCTTGCTGAAGGTGCTACCTGTATCAGATTTCAAGATCCCTGAGGGCAGGGACCATCTTTTTTTTTTTTTCTACAGGTAGAATAGCTACGGGGAAGGCGTGCATTGTCTCATCATCGACTTTTATTTTCTCTGTTACTGACTCTCTGAAATGTTAATTATGTGCTTGCTTACTTTTTAATTGTCTGTTCTCCCTGTGAGGACTAGGGTTACACTGGCTTGTAGACCGCCACCTCCCTGGCTCTCACAAGAGTGCTAGGTGCAGAGCAGAACCTCATTTAAATGCATAAATACCGACACCAATGTATTGAATGAGCACATCCGCTATATCAATCCTGTTTGTGTTCTTTACTAAGGCCCTGGGGTTGCGTCCGCGCGAAGTACGGCTGAGTCAGTGAAGGAACGGGATGTGCGGGGCTCTTTACTTGCTCTGAAAGGAAACGGGGAGCAGCCTTCTTGCTCTTCAAAGACCTTCCTAAATGTTTATTTTCTGAGTCTGGCATACGAGAGTCTTGTTTAACATTGAAATATTGATCATTAAATGTTTTCTGTTTAAGCAGTGCTCACCAGGAAAGCATACTGATGAATTCCATCCAGCATTCTAATTTGTGATGAGGTTTTCCCTTCTTGGGACAGGCACAGGCATTTCTTGTGGAGACTGTGTACGGAGAGGCATTTAAAGGACTGTTGGATGTGGATAAACTCCTCCAATATTAAAATGCCTCATGTACCACTTTGTGTCTGGCTTTTGCCCCTTATCACTAGATAATATGAGAGGAAACATTTTTGGTCTTCAATGAAAGTTTTAATGAGCTCCTGGAGATTGGTCATTTCCCCCATGTAAGCAAAAAAAAAGGGATGAAATAGTCATTTCTTGATGGCTTGGTATAACTTCAGCTGATAAGTGAGGCTATAAAACTTGATAAACAACAATAAAGAGAAGGGAGTGGGACTGTTAGTTTGGGAAGAATGTTGCAATTACTTCCCCTCGTAAAGCAGTGTGCAACTAGTCAAGTCCTCTTTGGGAAGTAGAGGATTGCAAACAACATGTGTAAATACCTGTTTCCAGCAGTACATTATTATTTCAGTATAATCATCTCTACTTTGCAAATAGGTTATTTCTCCTCAACTTTGTTTCCCATGTAACAAAATAATTTAGTTGATGTTTTTAATGAAGAAAGAACAATGAAACAAGAAAAATAATTCACCTGATCACCACTTGGTTGCCAAACTACATGGCACATATCAGCAACAACAGAACAGTTTTCTCTGAATATTTCTGACCTGTGTTTGGGTGAGTCCACGGGTGTGGAACGTGTGGACACAACGCACTGGCTGTGGGGAGGCCCGCAATGGTGTGTCTGTACCGAACATGCACAACTTTCATCTTGTCCTTATTTCCTAAATGATACAGTATAACAACTTACTTTCATAGCATTACATTTTATCAGGTATTATAAGTAACCTATACATGCAATAGGATGTGGGTAGGTTATATGCAAATATTACCCTCTTTTATGTAAGAGACGAGCATCCACAGATGTTTGTATCCATCCGGGGTCCTTGCACCAAAACCCCCATGGATACCATGGACACCAAGGGAAGACTGCAAAAATATGTCCTTTTTTGTATATGTATATACATAGGAGGGGGGGTCCAAAAATAACTGGAAAATTTTTATTAAAAATTGTGTATTTGTTCTTACATGTTTAAACTTCAGTCACCTTCAAAGGTAACTCTCCATCTGATGCAATACACCTATCGAGGTATTTTTTCCCCACTGCTCAAAACAGTTTTTGAGCTCATCCATTTTGATGCTTTTTAGTGCTTTCTGCTGGTTTGGTTTCAACTCTTCCACATCAGCAACACGTTTCCCTTTGAAGAATATTTTCATCCAGGGAAACAAAAACAAGTCACTCAGGGTGAGATCGGGTGAATGGGGAGAGTGGGACATGGGGGTCATGACGTTTGTGCTCAGAAACTGCTGCACACTCAGTGTGGTGTGGGCAGGCGCACTCATAAATCACCCATCATGAAATGGGCAGATACTTCAAAAGAGTCTTCAAAATAAATTCACTGTAGTCTCTACCACAATGCCAGCTGGTACACTGATACAGGCGGGTTCCTAGAACACTCACCTAGTAGGGAAGGAAGGCTGTACTACAAGAGACCCAACCTCCAGAATTATCATTCTTTTTATTTGGGGGGTCTCTCCTCAGTATACATATGTATGTATTTAATATAGGAAAAAAAAAAAAAACACTGGAAGGACGTCTACCGAAACATTTGCAGTGGCCATCTCTGAGTAGTAAAATTGTGAGTGATATCTAGTACCTTCTTTAGACCTGATATTTATTTTCTTAGCATGTTAATAAATACACCTGATTTTCCCCTCACTCAGGTATCTTTCACACTGTTGCAGAGTAGCCATTGGATTGAAACAGATGGGAGGGAAGCAAAAGACAAACCAACATCAGAATCACGAACCCAGCAGAAAATAGAAAAGTCAGTTGGATTGATCAACTTTTGCCTCAGTGGAATGACTAGATAATTGAGTGTCTGTTTGCTGCTTTATGGTCAGAGAAAGACCTGGAAAAACATGGAACCCCCTTTCAGTTTAATCAGCCTTCCATCCAGGGAATGGGATGAAATCCTAGGGGAAGACCTTTGGAGAGACAATTAGAAGCGAGTGAGTGCTAACCATGAGCAGCTTACGTTAATGTCCAGGGGAAATGGAGACCATCCAGGAAGGGGCCAAAGCTGCGTGAATAGGAAACCAGGCTCCCTGAAGGAAAAGAGACGGAGGTATGGGAGAACAACAGGAAAAGGCAAAGAAAGAAAATCCTGGGGGAGACTTAGGGTTCTTGTGGCACTCCAAATTCCGTGAGCTTTACTTTCACGCAGGGTTGAATTTAGCTGCCAGAAATGAATCTACTCTTTCTCCCCTACCTTTTCTTGTAAAATAGTATTACATTTATTTCAACAGGTTGTTTGAACTATTCGGCTTTGTTACGAGCTGATGAAAATTCATCATCAGCCAATGATAGTTTCTGCCTTATCCTCGTTCCAATTTGAAGTCTGAGTACCAGCAACTGCAGCGTTCATGTCAAAAGTGAGGCGTGCCAACGGGAAGCCTTCCTCTGCTGAGATGAAAACCTGGCCTCCGTTTCTACAGCGTGGAGTTGCCAATCACAGTCTCCCATACAGCCCCTCTGTCACCTTTCCAAGTGAAGAGCCGTTCCTCCCATCAGAGAGGTGTGTTAATGCCTGTGGAGCCAGACACTCTCTTAGCTCTGATCTCATCTGGCCCCACGGGCTAATCAGAACCAGACTTGATCTGAACTTAAAGGCCATATGGAAGAGTGAGTGTTGCCTATGACTCATTACCTGAATCATGCCTTTCCTTGTAGGCAATCCAGACTTCAGCAGAGAGGTGTTTTTTTTTTCCCAAAAAAATCTTCGTCCTTCATCTCCCCACCATTGTCACCATATGGCATGTGTGGTCTGCTCTACTGGAATCTAAAATAAAATGCAATGTTTGGTACCTGTGTTGGAAAACCTGAGATGAGTTAAAATGCTGATAACTGAGCTCCAGCCTGTACTCACTGTGTCTGAGTCTATGGAGTTTAGAGAAACTCCTCACGTAATTCTAATGCAGCCAAATTCCAAATGCCACTGACGAAATGGGTAAGAATCATACAGGGCTATGACCTGCTATCTGTATGCATTTTGGAAAATTGCTGTTTCACAGCTTCAGTTTCCTCCTGTAATAAATACAGGATATGATTACCTGAATTCCTACCACAATGGTGGGATTCGATGGTATGTGGGATTCAAACCACTCAAGCACCTAGCAGGTCAGTAAGTGTTAGTGACTTGTATTTATAGGGATAACAATATTCTTTATGTACCTGACAGCTCGATGGGAAAAAATTATGGATTTTTGGAGTAAAAGATAATTCAAATTCCAGATTTGATATGTGTGGCTTCCTAGAGATGAGGACAAGCTCCTTTAACGTATCATGACTGAGTACATGATATGTTACAAGAACCTTCTGAATCCTCAGCATGTAGTGAAGAGTGGGACAAATGAGTTGCTTACTTTTATGGTGCTTCCCATCTAGTGAGGAAAAAGTAAATAACAAAACACACAGAAACACACACATAATAGAATAATTTCAGGTATTGAACCCTATGTTGAAAATGAATCTGATATTTGACCAGAAGGTACTAGAGCCAAGTAAGAGGTAACTTTGAGTAAGGTAGCCGAGAGTATTGTCTAAAAAGGTAACATTGGAGCAGATCCTGAATGATAAGGAGGCATCTATGTGGAAGGAGGATTTGGGGATATACACTCAATATGGCTTACCCCTGGTGATGCTGAACATGGCCATTTGGTTAAGGTAGTGTTCACCATACTCTACTCTGTGGAAGTGAGTAGGTCCAGTCCTCTTTCTTTCAGCAACATTATACTGGAAGAAATATCATTCACATGACAAACACGCAAGAAGAGTTCAACAAAACAAGTGTCGGGTATAAACTGATAGAAAATTCCCAATCTCAATTACACTTTGGATGATCTTAAATTTACATAAGATAAGCATCTTGATTGTGTTATCACTATAAAACTCCAGATAAGCTATTCCCTGATCTTACTGAGACTTGTTGAAGGGGAAATCTTTGTCATTCTTAAGGCTTCTTTACTTCATCTCATCAATCCAAGTGAATGATGTGTTCCCCCTGCTCCACACTTACTCAGGACACAATTGCACAAACCACAAATAGGATACTTGCCACAGCTGCATCACCCCCCAGACTAGGCATCCAAATCTCACCTGCATGCATAGCAGAAACCAGGTGAAAAGGCGACAATAAGAAAATCTAAGTGAACTTCACCTATGCCAAAATCAAACTGAGGAATGTGCTTCTTACCTGTTCTTTCCTAGTCCCAGCAGAGTTCTATAATTTTGAAAAATTTTAAATAACTTTTCCCCAACTATTGATTTATGTTTTAAAAGTGCTAGATCAAGATTTCTTAAACTTCAGAGGGTATTAGAGTCCCCTGAAAAACTAGTTAAAGGACAAATAGCCAATTTTAGCAAGTACCCAGGTGATGTTGATGCCACAGGTATGAAGATGACTACTGTCCTCGATAAGTCACTTGATGCAATAGTTTTTTATTTAAAAGACAGAGATGGAAACTTTAATTTTGCTATTTCACTAAGGATAAGTTTTCAAAGGTTATAGCCTTTAAAAAGATATATGTGACTGGATGCCACTGGGAAATGGAGGTGGTGAAAGGGCAAAAGTTCAGTCTCCATTGGGACGAATTGCAAGGCTAATCCAGTCTCTGAGTTCACTGTGTGTTCTGCTAGAACCAAGGTTGTGATGGGGTGTGGGTCATGCTGCCCCAAAATATGATATTTGACATACTGAATATATTTCATAAGAATTGAGAAAACTACCAAAGCAGGAAGGTTGCTATCCTACTCCCCAGTTCTCTGTTCTTCCCTGAAACAGGTCATAACACCCTCCTGTGAGAGATGTCCTCACCATGCCCAGGGGAAAGAAGCTTCCTTATCTTCAAGCCAAAGGACCCTCAGAAGAACTGGAGAACATAGGCCTTGCTAAGTTTGCCTTGGCTATCATCTCATAGTCCTTAACCCATTGGTCACAGTCCTCCACAAGCGTACACTCTGAATCCAGCCTAGCCTAAAATAGGTGGTCTGTTTCTCTGAGTCTTCATTTCTGGGTGAACACTGCCATATCACATAAATGTGTATGCTTTTCTCTTGTTAATCTGTGTAAGTTTCATTTTCAGATCCAGTTAGGGAACTTAGGGACCCTGAGAGGGTTAAGAAAAACTTGTTTCTTTTCTACTATTACAACTGCTTACAGTTCAAGTTCTCGCTCTGCCCCTGCCTATGTCTCTTCATTCCCTCCCACAGCTAATGGCGGAGTACTCCACATTATGCATTCTGCATGGAAATGTCTGCCTCATTCTAGAGATGAAACTAGGGCAATTCTTGAATGGGTGGTGACAGTTTTATGTGTTTGTTGGTTGGTGTTTAAAGTTGCACAGAACCTGAGTTCTTACGACGCTGACAAGCAATTGGTTTGAATCACATATTGCCTAAATTTATGTTCACAGATTATCCTCGTTTGACTCAAAGCGAGCTAAGACAGAATTCTTAGATTGTAGCATTATTTTCACTTATCTTATATGCTCTTGGAAAACAAAATAAATTTCACATATAACTATATACAACTGACTTTACTCTGTATAATGATTTAGCTAGATTAATTGGTCTCTTTCATCTAAAAAGAGGAAGTTTGTGGAAAACATAAGTAATATATTAAGCAAATGAATTAATTGTTAGGAATATGAAAAATATTGTAATATTCTAAGCAACTCTTGGTGTGTGAATGTCTCCCCTACTAATTATATTATTTGGTTTGGATAATTTAGTTTGTGCTTTGGAATTGCATTCATATTTATAACTTGCCTTTCAGAGATACTTTGGCCTATTAAAAATGTTGCTTCATTTGCCAGCCAATGTGACCTGTGTGTGAGCACAAATCTCCCCAGAGAAGAAGCTGACCTCTGCTATTCTTTGCTCTTTCTCATTTTCCACTGAAAGCAGGTGTCACATCTGTCACTACTTGGCCACAGTAGACTATGCTAATTAACGTATAAATTATGTCCATGTGGCATTGCCTCTCTCCTGTGAGGCCGTCGTATTTGTTTGTTATGCTACATTGGAACAGGGTTAAAGAGGGCCACCAGTTTTGCATAAACACTGACCTAAATGTTTGGACATGTACACTGTTTCTTTGTATTCCCCACTGTGCTCTTCCATAGCTGGGGGGCCGTGTGTACTCGTTGAACGATCTGAATAGTCAAGGGAGGTATCTTTGTGTGCATTGGATATGGTAGTGTAGGGAGCAACAAAGGTTAACTCTAACACCACAGGAAACATGTAATTACTGATGATTTGAAGAACAAGAATTTAATCATAATTTTTCCCCTGTTGTAGCCAAAATTTTACTGCCCTGTGGCCCATCCTTCAGCACTTTGCTTTGAGTTGGCTAATACCAATCTGATGAAGGCAAGTACCCTCTGTGTGTTTGAGAATAATTACCGCCTTCCCTTTCCAATTGCACAGATTCGAAATACAGATATTCTATTTTTAGCAAGAGATAAGGAATTAAGCTATTTAATGGTCTTTCCCAATGTTTTCTGATGAATAAACCAATATACACATTTATATATTTCAACCAAGTACCCATAGCAGCCTCCTGAATTTTATCTGATAGTAAGCATCAGTATGGCATTACAAATAGCCAATTGAGTCCTAAAGGTGAACTTTGAGGTAAAAGTAGGTAACCCTTCTATCAGTACCAATAAATATGATAAACTTATATGAGAACAGAGGAAACTCAGTTTCTTTTTCCAAATTGATTTAAACAGAACATTTGTTTAGAAAGAAGACTACAAAATGTCAAGGGAAAGTAAATATTGAAACTTTGGAAAGTGTTTTTATTATAATAAAATATTATAAGAGATTGCTAAAAATTGATATGCCATGTTCTAAGATGCACACTGAAAAAAAATAAATATAAGTACTACAGTTAAACCTTTGCTGTACCTAAAAGAGAAAAAAATAACATGGGGATTTTGATGTACCACTTGTATTAACCAAAACCAGGCAATACTGGAGCCATAATCTGCCAAAATGTGAAGGTTCAAAGAGCCTGTCTAATTCCATTTGGATTTAATTATAAATGTTTTTTCTGCCCGGATATTTTTCAATACTTGTTGAATTAATCTTTTAAGAAAAGATTAACAGATGTAGATAGAAGTATTCATCAAGGCTGATTTTGAAAACTTGTCTGTCACATTTGGCGAGATGTCTATCATTTAAAATTGTCTATCAAATGTAACCTCCACACCTAGTGCTCAAAGTTAAAAAGCCACCAGTATAACCCACCTGACTTAGAAAATTCCTATTTATTATGCAAAACATAAAAAAAAGCACATGCAGTGTGGTTGGATGTGATCTGGGCCGGGCCAGAAACCAGCTGTGCAGGCAAGGATGAAACACAGACTTTCTGAGCCACTACAACTTCATTTCAAAGTTGGGAAGAATAGTAGCTACTCTGACATCATTGATTTATTTTGAAAAATTAATATATGAAGCATTTCAAATATTGAGCCAGATCTATGAAGCTGTACTAATACATGTCTCTGATAATCTACTATTATAGTTTTCTATAATACCATAAAACTGTGGAGTTTTGTCATCTATAAAAATATGCATTTTGTAAATTCTTACTATAAGACATTTTTTACATGCATGAAATTTCCTTGCAATTATATTCCTGCACTCTAAAGATTTCCCCTACTTAAGCATCAAACATATCTGAGGCTCTTTGTGAGTTAGTGATAAATGACATGATAAGGCTTGGTCTTCTGTGATAACTAAGTAATTTTAGGGCTTTACTGCAGAAACTAAATAAAACATTAGCACTCTAAATATTTTTAACATCTTGATGACTTCGGAGGTATAATATTAAATCCATTCATCCCACCAGATAAAACCATTCACACATTGTTCTTCTAATGACTGTGTTCACACTGAAATGCAAGTGTCTATAGGAATTTAGGGACTTTTTCTGCAACATCTTGTGACGCTATAGAAAGTTTACAAAAATAAAGCAAAAAACAGAAGTTAAAGGTTAACTGTCTAAAACAGAACACCATGTTGGAGTGAAGATCAGAGTAAATAAAAATTTTAAATTATTAAATATTTAATGAGATATAATTATATCATTTTTAGTGTATTCAGTAATTTGAAAATGTTCTTAAGAAGAAAATTTTGGGGTCTTTTTAAAAATTAGAATCTAAAAATCATACTGAGTTTACCAATTGGAGCTTCAAGGAACAGGGACATCAATTTAAGGCAATTTATTCTATGGAATATAAACAAAAATTTGAAAAGCATTGTTTATGCTTAGTTTGTTTAGTTCCAACAAATTCTATCTGGGTTTTAGAGGTTTCTAGATTTAGTTCATGCCTTTAAAACCCAACTATTAATTGTTTAGTCTTGACAAAGGAAAGGAAAAGTATATTTTGTAAGTTAACATCTATGAAGCCCAAAGGTACTGAAAGCTGCTGGAAGAATAAGAGAGACAATATTTCAGAAGAATCACTTCCACTTATGGTCAAGCTATTGTATGACACAGGGACATTCCTCAGAAAAATAATAAAAAGATAGAAAATTGTCTGTAATTATCATTCTTTCTTTCCATCCCTTTTCTCTCTTTAGGTATCCAGATCCTTTGAATTTCTTAATTCTTCCTCCAAGAAAAAATAATTTGACCAAATAATTCTCCAGGAGATATAATAATGATGAAAGTCACAATGTGATCCTACCTAGAATACTTAGTTTTAATTTAGAAAAAATTTCTAAGCTAGAAGTTTCCAATTCTAGCCATACCATTGGGCCATTTGTAAGTCAGCTGAGGAAGTATTATAGAAGGAGAGCTTTTCTTATAATCTAAAGTCATTGGTATTTAAGTCACTTGTCCAGACCTCAGATAATTCTGATGCCAATGTAGTACTTTGTAGAAAAGGTTTCTATTTTCTTACTGAAAACTCATTCTATTTCTTTGTCCTTGGGAACAGAACCCTGGTTTTATACTAGTTCTCTATGTGCCCAAATAAAAACCTACTCTTCCCACCTTCCCTCTTAGTCACAGGTGGACAAGAAGTAGTAAGTAGAACCAGTAGGTGAGGCTATGGAGGAAGGCTCCTTCACGAAGAGAATGAGCAGGCATGTTACTGCTTCTCATCACTGTCTTCCTGCTTCTCTGTCTGGAACTCCATTGTCATCGCTGCAGCAGCAACAGCCATGGAATAATTTTAAGGATCAAAACCATGCATTGAGAATGATAGAATAGATGAAATAGCTGAGATTTGGACCCATCACATCTGCCTTCACTAAACTTACCTTTGGATTCCTTTTATGTGAGATGTAAATAAATGTCTTATCTTGTTTCTGAACTGCAATTTCTAACTTATAGAAGCATTTTACCCATATGCAATGTGTGGTATCACCACTGAAGCTGAATTGTATGGCAAATCTAGAGGCATAATTAGAGAGAATAGGAACAGTATCTCTCTATATAATACACAGTATCAAGATATCTAATCAGTTCCATGTGGCATATTATTCTAGGCAGTCAAGAAATGTGTTAAAGACAGGCCAGCAGTAGCCATGGTTACTGAAAATGTGACTATGCATAAAAGCCTGCTGACAAAGTTATTATCTTGCTCTAGTGTAATGGAATAAAAAGGGCCACCAATTAGTTGGACCACTTTAAGAGGAGGAGTCTATATTTCTTTCTCTTGAATCTGAGTGGCTCTTTGGTGGCTTTAACTGACAGGATACAGCAGGAATCATGCCCTGTAATTCCAGCCCTCACCTTTAAGAGATTGGCCACTTTTGCTCCCTCTTAGAAAGCTTATTCTCATAGTCATAAGTACCATGAAGGAAATCTAACTAGTCTGCTAAGGTGACCATGTCAAGAGGTCTGAGACGACACAGAGAGAGAGGATCCCAGCCCAGCCCAACCTTCCAGCCATGGAACCATTTCTACCAAAGCACCAGGCAAATCCATGACACCATCTTGGTCTCTCCTCGTCCACTCAGCTGCCAGCTAAACACGAGTCAAGACCAGGAGGAGCAGAACAATTGTCCAGCAAAGCCCAGCCCAAATTCCTGATTCACAAAATTATAAAATATGATAATATAGTTGTTGATTTAAGCCACTAAGATTTAGCATTATAGTTAAAGTAGTAATAGAAACCTGGAACAGAACAAGCAAGAGCTAAGTCTCAAAATAAGACATTGGATTTCACTGAGGGAACTAGAGAACTAGTAAAAAAACAATGTGGTGGTATAATTCTAACTTTGTGGGAGGGGCACATTTTAGTTGTGAGATACTCCCCCTCCCCCCCCAGTTAACTAGCCTATAATATAGGGCTCTAGATAGACCCTAGGTCAAATGAAGCATATAAAAATAAGTGGGGAAGAGATACCTAGAACCCAACACAAGAACATGGAGTCTGAAAATATAATAGCAGCAGGTTCCACAGACCCAGGAAAGGAAACTCTAGAAGAAGGGTGGAGAGATGAGGTGGCCAGCAGAAGTCATGAGCACATCCAGCTGCAGGGACCTAGACAGGGCTGAGGTGGAGAAAAAGACGAAAGTGTTTAGGTATAAGAGGTGGAATATTTCATCAAATTGAGTGTAAACTGAGTTATATTAGTAAGATTTAAATCAATCTTAGTGTCCATGGACATTAAACTAAAACCATTATGGGGTAATGGGGATGACCTTTACTTTTATTTTAAACAGTCTGTAACAACGACTTAGAGTCCTGGTGTTAACCAGACCTCCTTTACTTAATAGATATATGCTTCAGTTAATCAATCCAAACCTCAATTTCCCCATCTGCAAAATATTGCCTAGTACCTTCCTCAATGACATAAATTAATAATAAAAGCTCTTAGTTCCAAGTACACGGTAATGTCTCAATTAATATAGTCTTATTTTTTTTAAAAAAGCATTTAAAGGACCATGGAGAAAGTGTCGCAAGGAAGATTATAACTGCATTTTCATAGAGGAAAAAGGGGAGAGTTGGGGAGACCTCGGCAGTCAGAAGAAGAAAGCAAAAAAACATAAAACTGACCAGTGAAACTAATTGAGATTCTTCGCCTTAATTCCTGCACCTTGCCCACCCCATGACTGTGGCAAATGTCAGAGGATTTTTTTCGCCTGGTTCAAATATTTTGTATCTATTTTCAATATTAACTCTAGGGAAGATATGGCACCATTTACCCAGTGAAATCCTCAAGAGATTGGGAGGCTGAACAGCAAAGTAAGTGCATGGATTATATTCTCACAACATCTGAGGGAAGAAGAACAGGGCTGAGCGGAAAGACTGGGGCTGCTGAGGGAGTCTCCAGAATGCAAAGTGTGAGTCCAATGCATTTGGGCTCATAGCTGATCCACAAATAGACTCTTTATTAAGTTATTCTTATAAAAATAAATGTCATTATAAAGATGATGTTTTAAAAATATGAAGACAGGTAAGTAACAAAACTTGGAGATAGAAAGTCAGTAGAAGCCCAGAAGCACTCACCATGTCCTAACTTTCTCTTTGTCCATCTGTTTCACTGATCTTCCTCTGCCCTGGTTCAATCAATCTTCTTTCTCTTGGCGGGTAAGACCATCCCACAGCCCTGTGTTCCCAAGTTCTCATTTCTTCTATTCAAAAGGTGAACTGCCTAAATCCCAATCCCAGTTTCTCAGAAGAAAGAAGATAGGGAGAGGCTGAGTATAAGTTTTAATATCCACACATGTCTACTGTATTTAGAAAGACCTGGTCATTACACACACACACACACACACACACAAATACACGGCTGAGATCTACCCAAATCTGTGGATAAGAAGAGCAGTCCTCAGAGAGAAAGAACTCATGAGTTTGGAATAGTATCTAGGGTCCACAATATTATATAAGTATTTTTCTATTGTGCCATTACAAATACTATAATTCGTGTCATATTGTAGGTATGAATCCTTGTATAACCACGTAGAATCTACATGAAAGCCAAGTATAGGCTTAGCTATGTTTGGTTCATATTATTCTTTGGATTGTTGTTCATAGTTACACAAAATATCTAAACTGTTCTACCGAATTGCCCGTGATAAGGATAGTCTTATCAAAACCCAGCCTTTTGGTTTTCTTCCATCTCATTTGATTTCTAAGTGGCAGTTAGTTTTTTCATATTATTTAAGAGAATGGTTGAATTAGAAGACATGAAAAAACTTTCTTGTTTTATTTCAACTTTAATACGTTTGCTAATCCATATGTAGAAATGTAATTCCTGAACTAGAAGGCTCATTTTTAATTTTAAGCTACTTCAATCTTTACCAAAAAAATTGCATAGTCATAGTCTATTTGCAAGAAACTTTACTTTACAAAACCACATAAACTATTCGTGTGTTTCACTCCGGAGTCATTCACGTTGCCCTTATATGGTTCTGTAAATCCACACGTAGCTACTACCTTTGGAACTGGGAGGTCGTCCCAGGGAGCCGACTCTGGCCTTCTATTTGGAAGAGCACCATTGTATGTGGCATCTGGGCTTTCACGTGGCTCTGTGTGTGCCACTGAGGACATGCATTGCCTCCTTGTTCTGCCTACTGCATTAGAAAGCACCCAGCAAAAACTGGATAAGATGACAAAATGATTCATGAGTAAAACAATGTTTTGAGATGGGGATGTTTTTGTAATGTGTAAATATTAAAAATATTTCCAGCCACGATGGCTATCTTCAAAAGAGCAGTTCATTTTTATATTGTAATGGTGACTTAGTATATTAATTTAGCAACCTCAGTAACCTGAGACCCTTAAGAAGCTGTGAGAAATTGGAGAATCCTGGACAGAGAACAGAGTTTGAATGAAGCTCCTCTTCATGGTGTATTTATTGACCACCAACTATAACATTCTTCTCTGCCAAATAATCTCAAGTCCTTTTATTTTTCCTCTTCTGATTTTAGATGATTTAGTTGATTTATGTCTCAGGGACAGGAAGGCTGAAATCCGAAACCCCACCCGGTTCGCTGTCCCTTTCCTTTCTGGGACTATGAGGGGAAGCAGGAAACTTCAGTAACACCATGTTTCAATTATTTTTATTTTAGACCACATGGGCAGAGACTGCTCACCACTGTTTGACAGGATGTTGCTGTGTCTTCTTGGTAGGGGTCCACTACCCTTCAAAGGGAGAAAATTGGATTTATTTTTCACTCAAAAAAAATATATATTAGCCACACACACAGACAACACCTCACAGGGATACAAGCCTGAATGAGAACTTTTAAATGAGGCACACTTTCCTGTTATCTTTTTCTTCGGAAGAAGGGGTTGTATTACTGCTTGTGATTTCTAGGAGCTCAAATTCCTAATTCTATGAAAGCTATAGATCCATAATACCTTACTCAAAACAACTAAGGTCAGAGGTAATTTAGAATACAGAATTTCTCAGATTGTGTATTGTGCATGCTATGGAATACCCCGGGTAGATTTGGGCAGAACTGTAAAAAAAAAACACGTTAAAAATTCTGTAGCAAAGTATGTGACTATTCATACCAAGAAGAATAGACAATGACTAAAAATACTCTTACATCAATTCTTATTCAGTTTTTCACAAAACTATTTCAGGCCAGGTCAGATTTGGCCCCACGTAGGTTATGAAAGCAGGTAGCATTCAGAACTTCATAGATTTGGAGATTGCAAGGAAGAGATTGCACACTTATATTCATAGGTTTCAAGACTGTTGGTGTTCACTAAATACTAGTGGTGATTATTCATTAAATAAATGGTTGATTAGTTAAATTAAAACTAAGTGTGCAAATGAATGGTCTTTCTCTTATACGGTAGAAAATAAAGAAGAGAATATTTTATGATTTAATAGGATATCCATATGTGGAAGCAGACTTTAATGAGGAAATTGTTTCCAATGAGGAAGGTAATTTATTTTCCTAGCCTATTACCAGGTACGGTGGTAATAGGACCAGAGTGTTTAGTCAGGTTTTATGTTAGATTCTAAATACACTCAACTTGCTCTTATCTCTGGTTACATTCCTAAGCTTTCCTTAAAGCTTTGTGTAACCATTGACTACAGATTATACTTTCACCCAGAAAAACACATTATATAGGAAAAGAGTTGATGGTGAGTACAAGCTATTCTTCAGAGCAAATATTGCTTATTTTGATATGACTTTTTCCAGTATTTAGTCATAAAAAAGTCCTTTGCAAAGTTTTTCATACCCCTTGTGATTCTTTCAGTTGAAGAGCATTCTGCATATTTAAGAGGTTGTTATGCTCTGAAGATTTATTTTATTAAACGTTTGATACTATGCAGAGAAAGAATATAGCTAGAACACGAAAGCACACTGTAACAACTTATAGGTGTTATCTTCGCCTTGAAGAATTCTCTCCTGCCTTTAAAGTGCTTTTCAGCTTACGGCTCGCAGAAGGAACTGTCCTACTGTCTCATCAGGGGTGAATCATCCCGGGGCTGTTGAGTCTCAGGTTTTCCAAGGGCTGTCTTGGATTACACTCGCTGTCTCACCATATTTCTTTACAGCGCTCCCTCCCATTCTCAAAAGTCCTAGTTTGGATGAAAAATTACAAGATCACCTTAGTTAATAAAAATTCTCATAATTTTGATTTTAAAAGTTCATGTGGTTTTCCCCAGCAAATTCATTCATTTTTCTCAACCTTAATGATTATGTCACAAAACGGACATTTCAGGTTTAAGTGACTACATTACCCTCAAATTTCTAACCAACAATCTGCCCTCTCTGAAAAGGATTAGC
Source organism: Tonatia bakeri (assembly GCA_004024845.1). NCBI lineage: Eukaryota > Metazoa > Chordata > Mammalia > Chiroptera > Phyllostomidae > Tonatia > Tonatia bakeri. The sequence goes on along the minus strand of PVIA01000612.1, from coordinate 344,103 downwards.
AAATCACTTAAACTCATTGTAAAGTAGATTGGTTTGTTTCCCCCAGGCAGGGGGAAAAAAACTCTTAAAATGTTTTTACCATTTATGAAGTCTGTCACTGAAGCATCAATTTCCCCACTGAAACAAAACCACTGGAAGTCCAATAAGCATGAGTTTGTGACAGAGGAATTGTACACTCCCAAATGTTTACTTTGTAAGGCCACATGAAAAGTCATCTTCTTTTCCACCAGCCAACATGTTTCAGCATCCTCACAGACTGCCAAGATTAATAGAGGTGTAACAGCCACGTAGTCAACACTGAGTCAGTTTATTAAGGAGGGAGGTGTAGAGAAATCAGTGCTGGGAAGGAGTTGTTGAGAGACAGGGTTGTTCTATTGCTGATAAAACACAGGAAAATACATGTGTACATTTTTTTCACTAGAAAGAAAGCAAGGATTAGCTAAACAGATTGATGTTTCCACTTTTATCTACTGGCTATACCGATATGTTTACCAGCATGATAAATGAATAAAGCATTCAATAGTGGAAGGAGGTGGACAGAGCACCAGTAGCAGGTATTTCCTTTCTAAAAGAAAAACAAGTATTTTGGCTTCTCAAATGCTACTAGATGACTTCAATCACTGTACTCATATTTCATAATTAAAATTGGAAAATGAAGCCTTTGGATCAACTTCTTGGCTCCCCAAAACATATCCATTTACTACAAAACAGATTAATCCCTTACCTGGAGTCAGAGACAGATAGATTAACTATGTGGATTTTACCATTAAAACCAACAGAATGAGGCTTTGTCTAAAGGAAGGGAGTTTCCTCTTCTACTTGGAGTCATTCCAGACCTCAACACTCCATGTTTGAATTTAGTAGGATTTGCAGACAAGTATTGGCTGGTATAACCACTATCCAATTAGCTTTAGTGACACTAGAACAACGCTATCCCAATTCCTCCTAACACATCCTAAAACATTTTTATGAGAACCATCATGCACCAAAGGTAATGGTCAAACAAACAAAACAAAACAGTAAAGCATCCCTGTCCCCAAAGATGAGCATGCTTTCTTTTTGTTTAAAAATGGGACAAAAGTAATCTCCCAAGCATTCTGGCATACCCAAAATATTCTGTCTTTAGACTAGAGTGGGAAGATAAATTGGTGATATACTGACCATGCTTTACTCATTTAAAATTAGGATTTATGGTTTGTTAAATGTAAGTTCACAATAAGAATATGAAAATGTAGAGTTAGGCCAGAAAGCTCTGGACCTGCACTCAAGTCAGACTAAGATGTTTTAGTCCAAACACAGCATTTTTTAAAGGAGGAAATGAGAGTGAATCAAGCAGCTATTTATCGACTAGTCCAGCACCAGAATTGTGTCCCCTGAATTTCTCAGCACTTGGGACATTTCTGGGAGTTAGTTTTCCTAGGTATACTCCGTGTATACAGGAGGCATATGGTATTAAACTTCTGTTTCTTTTTTCTCTTTTTAAACTGTCTTTTGTTTTAGGAGTCTCTGCCAAGGATGTAGACGGGTTAAGAAGAATTTATTTTTCCTCCCCTACATAGATTTCAGCTTGTCAAATGAAGGAGAAACAGCAGAATGAATTTTATCTTCTGAGAATGGCTCCTGAATAAGCTCATCATCTTACTTAGAATAATATTAGTTGCCTACTCTTTGGCCTTATTCCAGCCTTTGCACATATATGTGAATAATTTACATATAACTCATGTCCCTACTGAGCACACTTGTTAACCTCTTTCCTAGTAAGCTACTTGTCCCCTCTTATATGTGTAAGCAGGTTTTCTGCAGAAGTTATTAAGTTTTTTTGAAAAGTGGCAGTCAAATCATTTCCAAATTTCCTAGTACTGTTTTCTGGAAAAAAAAAATCTCTGTATAATTTAATTAATTTGCTTGTGCTCCAGTATATAATGAAGTGAACATGTTCTCTTACTACAATAATTCCATGATATGGACAGGCAGTGATATTTTGTATCTCGATCCAAAAAAACTTAGGCCTGACAAACCCAGAGAAGAAAATAGAGTATGGTATCTACCTATGTATAATTCAAACATAGATTTAAAGATGTATATCCCTGTTGACCTGTTATCTCTGAAGAAGGATTAAATGCTTTCTCTTAAATGAATTTTATTATGTTTTGAAAGTCCTCTAATTCTCAAATTCATCTAAAAATTACAGTGTTAGAATTGCTCAGAGGCCCTTTTCAAAATAAAGATGCGCTGTTATGAAGTAAATAAAAGCTTATTTTGGCTATAAGCTATAGGACTTCTTATTTATAATGTTTTGTTTTCATACTTGTTAACATTTGTTTGAGTACATATTTGTGATACTGTAATTTATTATACACACACATATATATACAGTCATTCAGATTCCTTTCAAAATAGTACCACTCATTGCTACTGCATTGGTCATCCAAGAGCTCTGATGATGTACAGGATTTATGTTGTTTCATGCCTGATAACAAATATCCATTCTGCAGCCCATGGATCAAGGAGTAGTTTTTACTTTCAAGTTTTATTATTTAAAAAATGCATTTTGTAAAACTATAGCTTCCATTCACATTGATACCTCTGATGGATCTAGGCGAAGTAAATTGAAATCCTCTGGAAACAATTCACTACTCTAGATGCCATTAAAAACATTTGTGATTCATGGGAAGAGGTCAAAATATCAACATTAGCAGGAGCTTGGAAAAAGTGGATTCCAATCCTCATGGATGACTTTGAGGAGTTCAAGATTTCAGTGGAGGCAGTAATCACAGATGTGGTAGAAACAGCAAGAGACTACTAATTAGAAGTGAAACCTGAAGATGTCTCTATAATCTCATGATAATGTTACAGGGCAACAAGGGGGGGCCTCAAAGGGCAATATACTATTCCCTGAAAGGAACCCCCCAGGTTTGTTATGTCCACCGCCAAAGGAAATATATCTCTCAATGCCCAAGATTCAGTGAAAAGGAAAAGAATTTATTATTCATTCAAAATAACACAAACTAAAGTTCCCCACAAATGCACACAGTCCTCCCAGCACCCTCCATGTGGCAAAAGGGAGCACTTCCAAAGCCTCGTGGTCCCAACCAAGACACCAAAACCACGTGGTCCCAAAAAGAGAGACCTGGTCCCAAGAAGAGAGACGTGTGGCCCCAAAGAGAGATGTCCAGCCCCAAAGAGAGACATGGTCCCAAAAGAAGAGATGTCGTGATCTCAGAAAGAGAGACGTGGTCCTAAAAAAGACGCCAAACGGCTGCCTCGCTGGGTTTAAATCCCAGCGCCCATCTTCTTCTGCAGCCCCATTTCCGGCTCCTCCCACATCTGGTTACAGCTGCCAGCATTCTGGGCAGGTGTGCCCTGTGGTGTGGAGCCAATTATCTCCAAGCTCTTCTGGATCCTAGTACAAATCCCTAGTTGGGACTCCCCTCTTGGCTGCACCCTGTCACAATAATACTTGAATGGATGGAGTGTTGCTTCTTATGATGAGCAAAGAAAGGGGTTTCTTGAGATGGAATCGAGTTCTGGTGAAGATTTTTGGAACACTGCTGACATGAAAACAAAGGATTTATAATATTACATAACCTTAGTGATCAAAGAGCACTGGAGTCTGAGAGGACTAACTCCAATTTTAAAAGCTGGCTGGAAAGACTATACTTTCAGGGATCATTTCTACAGTTCGTTAAAAGTGGGTCGACTGTGGTAAAGTGCTATCAAACGAGTTACACATGCTGTCACTACAGAGACGCTGTTCATGAAGGGACGACTCCGCGGATGAGGCAAATTTCATTGCTGTCTTATTTGAAGAAATTGCCACAACCGCCCCAACTTTCAGCAAACACCACCCTGACTGGTCAACAGCCACAAGCATGGAGACAAGACCCTCCATCAGCAAAAGGGTTATGACTCATAGAAGGCTCAGGTAATGGGTAGCATTTTCAGCAATCAAGTGATTTTAATTAAGGTATGTACATGTTTTTAGACACACTGCTAGTTCACCCTTAATAGATGAGAGTATAGTATAAACATAACCTTTACGTATATGCACTGGAACACCAAAAATTCGTCTAGCTCACTTTATTTTGATATAATTATAGTGGTCTGAAACCAAACCCACAACACTTAGAGCTATACCTGTATTGATTTATTTAATATTTACGACAGCCTTATAATGACAGATACTGTAACTATCCATGCATTTAATGTATGAAGCCAGCGAGGCACAGAGACGTTAAGTGATTGGCCCGAGAAACAACCTCCTAACCTGACGCAGCCAGGATTTGAGCCCAGGTGACTTGGACTCCAGAATCATTTCTCTTTATTATGAAATTTGGCCTTAAAGTTTGGTATATAAAATGATGATGACATTATCCTAAAATGTAGTCCTAAAACTATATTTTTCATCATTCTACACCACAGGTTCTACTTAGTAGTCGGCCCTTCCTGAAAATATGTACATCTTTGTCATTTGAGTCAGGGCATCTATCTGAATGTTTAGATGTTACCAAACCTCATGTCATAGTCTATTGGTACCTGTTATAGTTTCCTTCTTTTCCCCAACTTTGCATTTCACTGATGTCTGTATGCTTTGTATACCTTGGTCTGCTTGATGATTTAATGTGAGATTATTTTAAGGGGAGACTGAATGAAACTTAGAAGTTGATTTTTATATTAAATTATTAGATTGGAGTAGCAGCTGTAAAGGTACAAAGGCTTTTTCTGAAGAGATTTTAGTAAAACCAGGCATACTCTGGTTATATTAACATACAGTAAAAATGGTATGCGTGTGTGTGTGTATTTGTTAAAGAAAAAGAAAAAATGGCCAGCTAACTCAAAGACTGGAAGATTTAAGTGAGAAGGGATAGAATCTTTCAAGGTGGTAAATACCCTGTCCAGATTGGGTTTGGGGCTGAGGGTAGGGAGTGGGAGTGTGCGGGGAAGTACAGCTTCTTAGCTGGTGTACTAAATTGTGTTAAAATAGCTTGAAATTTTGCATTTTGACACTGGAAATAGCTTATACGGGGCAAAAGAAAATTAACATGCATCAATTGTTACATCAATATTTCATGAAAAAAGACTAGATATTAGACTTAAATATAATGCTTCTTCTAATAAACAAAACAATACTCTTTAATAGCCTTTGATTGCCTCCTTTTAAGCAAGGAAATAACCACTAAATAACTGTGGCCTAAAGAAAATATAAGCCATAGAATAGACAGATATTATTACTAAATAGTTTGCCCATTTCCTTTTTAAAATGAATAACTGGAGGCTTTTATTGATTCAGTTTTCATGTGTTCAGAATGCTTCCCCCTCTTTCTTTTTGGTTGGTTTGTTTGTTTTAAAGACCAACACCACAGGGAGAGTGGTTAAATACACACATTCTGAAAAGTCTTTTGTGTCTGTTCATCCCGGCCAAGGAATTAATCCCAGACCTGACTGTTAGGATGACAATGTTGATATCTTATTCTGTCACTCAAAAGAAAATAGGAAACATTCTCTTGGCATCAATATTTCTGAGTTCTCTTAAACCGGTAAAATACGAACACTATTATTCTGAATTTCATTTTTCCCTAAGAATGGTTACCTTTGATAATTTAAAATCCATAATATTATGAGTATACCTTTGATTATATATTTGAGAAAGCTCCAAAACCAGGTGTAATTAAACCAAAAGTTTCTGAGTCTGTTCTCCTAATTGGCATTGTTAAATTTCAAGCTATTTTGCCTGTTACTCGCGTTTTCTAAATTTCTCTTTTCCCCTTTCTGCTGTTTCTAATCTTTTCCTTCATTTGTGCTATTTTAAATACCTTTATAGTAAAAGATCACTATTAACATAATTGCCTTGCAAGCCTTGTTGAAGAGAAGAAAAATGCAAATAAACAAACATATACTAACCCATAATAACTTTGGTTAAGTACTTCATTAGCCACTTTTAAAATTACAGAATTTAGGCTGAAATACTGCCTGATTTCACTCCCGAAACTACATGAAGACTGCATGTGAAATGGAAGCTGATCTGAAAAATACCTCACTAACACTGCAGTTTTTAAAAAGTGCTAGTAGAAAGAAGGTTCAAGCTGGATTATGAAAACCCAACTCTATTTCTTGTCTCTTCTTCATCAAACTCACTCCTTTTATCTCATTTAAACGCAAGCCTCAGAAAAGCACGTGAGTAGTAACGTAAAATAATTTTAAGTTGTAAGTTGTTGTATAAAGGAAAAAGTTGTCACCCTCAGTGCAGGCTGTAGAATCTTCCTGTGCTTGTTTAGCCTTGTCAAGAGATTAAGAATGCATTAATTAACTTTTATTTAAGAATCCTTTCTCTTCCTTTCTCATTACAGAGTTTTACCACCTTACTTTAATTGCAAGCTCCTTTCCAAATTGTAAGTTCCTTGAGTTCAGATATCAAGTTTCACTTGGTAATAGACTATAACAAATAATCAATAATATATGTGAAATAAAACAAAAACTTTATCTTGTTAGCAAGACATCTATATTTCCCTCTTATTCCCTTCATGTTTTCCCATGAAATTACCTATCTGTTGCTCTCATTAGAAAAATGAACAGGACTAGGAGCACATAGTCCAAATTGAAATAATCGTTTAGCATTCGGTGCATGGTAGATATACAATAGGTGTTTGTTAAAGGAATACTCAATAATAATTGTTAATACATTTGTATACTTTTCAAATTTTATGTATTTATTTGTTTGGTTGGTTTTGTTTATTTTTAATCCTCACTGGAGGACATGCTTAAAGGGGAAGGGAGAGAAAAAGAGAGGAAGAAAAACATCAATTGATTGCCCCTTTGAGGCGGTATCAAACCTATAACCTAGGCATATGCCCTAACTGGGGATCAAACCTGGAACCTTTTGGTTTAGAGGATGATGCTCCAACCCATTGAGCCATACCAGCCTTATGTGCTTTTTCAAAGTTGTTGACAACTGGTCTTCATACTTCTTACTCCAGTCACTTGTGCAGATTCCTTACATTGGGACAGGGGACAGTGTGCTGCGCACACCTTAAAACCTGCTCCTGGAGAGAAAGCAGGGAGAACCACCCTCCAAGAAGCACAACTTTAGTTCAGTATAAGCATTTCCTTCTTCTCTCAGTGGTCAGCACATTTTTCCTGTTTTCTGGCCTTTCTTTCAGTCCTATTCAGCTAGTTTCAGACCCTCTGATGTTCAGGCTTCTTGGCTGTGCTCCTGGGCTCAAAACAAGTGACAGGAACCCCTGCCTGACATCTGTCTACCTCTCTGGACTCTGTAGTTTGCTATCTAACTTCACTATGCTCAGATGACAGGGTTTCCCAGTATGCATGACTCTGATGTTTAGTCCACTCTGATTTGATCCCTCCAACCTTAGGCCACTCTGACTCGGTCCCTCTCTTCCCAATGCCAACTCTTTCTTTCCAAGGCTCCTAGGCCTGTGGTTGTGTCTGTTTTTGCTCTCCTGGCTCAAATGGGAGCTTGACTCCTGGAGCACATGTGGAAATAGCCTTGATCCTGGCCTGCCGTGTATCACACCTTGTGTAAACCCCTTCAGAGAACCGCAGAGATGGTTTACAGATTAAAGAATGAGAGTAATAAGGAAGGTTAAAAACAGAAATTACTCAACCTGGGAATGTGAGTCTGAGGGACAATTTAATAATGGTCTCTAATTATGCTGAGAGTTCTGTTAGCATCTTAGTGCTGCAAATTGCAACCAGCTGTTTTTAATCTCTACTGAGGACAGAAGTCGTGGATATGAGTGTCAATATGGCACAAGAGATCAGGGTTAGCCATAAAGAATTTCCTGGTGGAATTTGCTTATAGTAGTCTCCATATAAACAGAAAACGTGCCATAAAATGAATTCAGTCTCATATCTTTGATTTCCTTCGGGCGAATTCGAATATTGAACTCTTGAGTGCCTCAGGAATTCAACTGGCTCACAGCAACAATCTTCATGGGCTTTCCAGGTGATAAGAATAAAGACTGGAGCTGACATGTACTCTCTGAACTTCCCTGTGTGTACCTCCCATTTCTCCATCCTTTCACCACACCTCCTCTGTTGTATTATTTCACTTTTCTGCTTCAAGTGCTCATGTTCTATGAGGATGTAAGAGCTGAATAGCATGGGATATCTGGTGCCCCATGTGTTATTCAACACAGGGCACTAGTTAACACTGGGTTTATTTTTAAGGGTATCATATTACAAAATAATAAGTAAATAGAAAGCATTAGGCTATCATGCATCTTTCATTCATTCTTTTAAAAGATATTCCTCAAGCAAGGCATATGGTACTGGGCACAGTGCTGTAAGTGCTAATAAAAAAAATGTATTAAGTTGTGGTGTTTTTCATTCTTTAAGTGTGTTAATGCAAATTGATTATTTTTTATTTTTACTCTATATAAATTTGTAAGCATTTATTGGGGGTGTAACTCCTAATTTAGTAGATGCCCAACTTCTACAGAAGAATATTCTTGGACTCTACAAACCCTTATTTATGTATATATGTATATATTTATTTGTACAAAGGTTTTTCTTCAATTCATGTGAATTCATAAAATCTTTCTGAGGGTTTTGTAGTTATCTGATATTTATCGCCTATGGCATCTGAAAAGTAGGCCGGATATATGTACATTTTCTTCTTCAACATTGCCTATAAGGATTACCTATCAAGCCAGCTTTCAGAAATCAGTAAAAAGTATGTCCCTAAGTGACCTGCATGAGTATCACCCACTTGGTAGATTGCACTATAATGCTGACATTTTTCCTAGCGCTCCTAAGGCACGCAATGGTCCCTCTCACTGAGGCAAGTCGAAGTGGTGCATAGTTCATTACCATATAGAGAGGATCTTCTTCTGTTGCTCACCTCTGTCAGAAGGCTTGCTTTGTTTTTTACAGAATTCTGATTAAGTCTATTATAATAAAAAAGGATTCCCTGTATCTCTTCTAGTTCTGCCTGATACGGTCTGTGGCGAACAGAATGGGTCTTTGTTCTAACGGTCCACAACATAGTAGATTGGGGATTACCTAATGTGTGTCCACCTAACATTTGCCAGACTGGATCAGGAGTCTGATTTGCTTTGGGCTCAGGGTGGGCCCTCTTGTTTACTCACCTTAAAGCTCTGCTTCCTTTGGTTGTTCAGGCTCAGTCTTTTTTCCCGTTTTCCTATTCCATAGTTACAAAATGCCTCTTTTTTTGAATTTTAATCCCTGCCATTGCCTCCTAAGGATGCAGGCCAACTCTGTAGAATGGATTCCACCTTTTAAAATATTTAGTCTTAAGGTAACACCCATTGTCTCTAAGGTCTTTCCCTATTCTAGGAAATACATTAAAGCAAACCAACAATTGCTGCTGTGCTTCTAGAAATTTGGTGCACTCCAGTCCTCAAGTTTCCTAGGAAGTACTAATATCACCACAGCTTAAGAAACTGAGGTTACCAATGTTGTTGATCATGAGCCCTCTCATAGACAACTAAACAGAAGCTCACTTGGAATGTTTTATGACGGTGTTTGAGGGCACCCTACCATTTGCTGTCAGAAACCACTGCTCTTCTGGTCCCATCGGGTGTGCAAAAATGTCTCTCTCTCCTGCGCTCCTATCGCAAATCCCTGTCTACGTCTTGCCCTCATCGCCTCATGCAAACTCTTGGGCTTGAACCACACACCCTGTTCTTGAACATAGTGCTTTGCTGCCTTTCATCTGAGTCTAGTTGCAGACTTCTTCCAGAAGGAAGATATGTAGAGTGTACAAATATTTAGTGTTAAATGCGATGCTTATAGTTACAACAATAAAAGGAAATTGCTGGATATTTGGTTCCTGGCCAAATTAAATTTTTAAAAAGTTGAGTAACTATTGTATGTCCATGATATGTGAGGCCCCGATGCTCAAGTTTAGAACCTTGTAAGATGCAATAAATCAGTAAACAAAAAAAATTCAATGGCATTTTTATCCAAAAAAAGCTAATAACAATTCCATACAACAAAGGAAGATCTGGAACCTAAAGTATAGTAGGTATTTTATAAAAGTTTATTAAATGAAAATAAATAAGTACATGAATAAATAACTGGGGATAAGTGGACAAATAATGGTATAAATGATGCTATAGAATGTTAAGCTAAGAAACTATTACTTTAGGCTGTCATGATCCCAGAAAGCTTTCTGGAAAAGGCAAAAGATGTAGTTAAAAAAAAACACAAAATATTTGGAGAGGGCAGGTTAAAATATTATATAAATATGGAAACTAATAACAAGGCTAGTTAATATTTGACCAGTTTCATGTAGTGTTGACTTATTTAATTAATGGTAAATAATAATCATTTAACACTTGAATATAAGGAAACCTGAACGTAGAATCAGAAAACAGCCAAGACAGGTTTTTTCAACCTACATTTTCTTTTCTTAATTTTGTTTTTGGGCTAACACACTGTGGCAGGGTAAACACTTTAAAAACATCATTTGTCAAAGTTCGCAGCAAAACCCTTCGTACATAAACCAATTGAGGGAGACAACGAGACAGTAATGGCTCTATTGTTTCACTAAAAGTCATATTACCCTTGAAGAGAAAGTCACTTCAAATTGCTTAATGACCTTTGGCAAAATAACATCTTGAGTCACTTTCACTTAAGTGTGTGCTCTGACTGCAAGAGCAAAACTGAAATATTACGGTTCCCAAACTGCCAGTTCGTACCTGCTGAACACGCTCCTTTACACACGTACTACACAAGGGAAAACGGGAAGGAAAGAAAAAAAGAAACCACAACCCTCCAACAGCTGGTGCTGCTTTCCGGCTAATGGGCCCTATTTTGAGAAAAAAGCAGCAATTACACATTAAATGCTGCGTGTATGTGTGTAGGGCAGATTAAAAAGTGTCAGAGCTCAGGAAAACACCATTATCCCCCCCACATCTGTTTAGTACAAAGAAGTTTCTCCCTCCACCTCTTCCCTAACCCCCAAGCCCCCCAAAAACGACCTGTGTTGGTGCAGGGCGGGGGGGTCAGGGTGGGGGACGGGCAACGAAATTAAACTCCTAGACTGGGTATTTATGCTTTCCTGTCCAGCGATGAGGAACTTTGATGATTTACTACATGCTACACATTTTCATCACACAAAACACCACTTATGTGATTACCTAATTAAGTCATTAGACACAAAGGTGCTTATCAAGAGATAATTACATCCCCGGGATATAAAAAGGAAACAGAACCCGGCTTGAAATGGGAGTCCTTCCTGTGACAAGGGCTCCTTCACTATGGAACAGGTATCCCAGCAGGCAGGTGGAGGTGGTCAGAGCTGTGTTTCCCCACCGAGAACTGAGGTTGGAGGTCAGGCTGAAAAACCCTTGACGTCCAAATTACACTCAATTATGCAGCCCCCACTAATCACTGCCAGGGCAGCCGGGGGCGTGTGTGGCGGCGTTCAGAACTCGAAAGGCGGAAAAGTGCTCCCGAAGGCGGTGAAACGCTGACCACGGAGCTGAACACGCTTGTCGTAGCTCCCCTGGAGGTCTAATTACGGATAACACTGAACTTACAAAGGGATAGGTCTCCATGGCAAACGTGGAAGTACAAGTCTTCTTGATGTGATTTTGAAAACTTTCAGATTATATGATGGTAGGGAAAGGGACAGAAATTACCCCTAAATCTTTATCTTCATTATATCATATCTGCATCCAGAAATTGATATGTGTGTACACAGTTACTTATGCAATACATATATCCATATATATAGGCACGTATTATCATGAACATACATATGGACAGACATTTAACGAAGTTAACTAAGCCTGTAAAATTATACCCAGTACACTGAAGGATAACATCACCCATCACTATTAACAGAATTTTAAAACATTTTTAATTCTATAACCTGCTACATAAGAGTTTACAACATTCACATACAAACATACATTAAGTTCTACTTAGAGAAGCAATGGAGGAATCTTTTTAAAAAAAAGATTTTCTGATACTTGTCTCTGATACTTTTATTAACACAGAGATACATTATAGGAACACCTGTAGCGAGTACAATATGCTGTTTTAAAAGAAATGAGTGTAATGATAACTCAAAGCCATATTTCTTAGGTATTTAAATAGAAATCACATTTTCAAATGAAGATGACTATGAAAAAGAAAACACAAAGAAGGAAACATAATGAATATTTATATAGAGAAATTATTTGTTTTAGGAGAAATAATGGAAAATTGAAACTTTGTGAAGTTCCCTAAGTTTCTTTCTGGCTCTAATCACTTGAGATTATTGAAATGTTTATAATTCAAAGTTGAGACTAAATTATATATTTTATAGATATTTTCTCAATACATTGTATGTGAAGAAATGTAACTAAACTAGATAGATTTTAAAGATGCAGTCTGGTGTTGTGGAGCTAGCACTGACCAGAAAGTCAGCAGATCTAAGTTCTAATGCAGACTTTTCTCCTTCCAGCTTTGTCTTTGAAGCAACTTGAACTTTCACACTGTAAAACAGGTCATCTTAAGCTGACCCTTTCCCTAGCCACATATCTCTACACCTCTACAACATAAAACACACACACACATCATAGGGCACAACTTTTCTTTCTAAAAATATTTGCAAAACTGCCCAACTAAAAAAAAAGTAATAGTCTATAAAATTTCAAGAAGTTTTTTCAGCTAGCTTCCTCTTTTTCTTATAATAGACAATCATCCAGGTAGGACAAAGCCGCTGGGGTTATGATCGTGCTATTTCTCTTTATATTTCCCCAGGACCTACCCAATGTCATGTATATATTTCGCAGATGACAGACCAGGACTAAGTGGCATGGTTTTTACTCTCAAGATCTTGCAGCTCAAGTAAGTACATAGCTGAATGTTAAATTGCATATTGTGTAACAGGCATTGGAGCTCTCAGGAATAACTTGAAGACATTCACTTTATGGCAGTGTGAATGCACAAGCACAGCGGCAGGAGCAAGGCACAGTTGCGTAACAGCTCCTCAACAAGGGCGGCATGTAGGAAGCTGTGAAAATCTGCCTACCAAAATAACGGATCGCCTGCTACCTTTGTTCATTCAGGTTTTACGTCTAGTTTACAACATGATGTAAAAGCAGTTGGTTTTAAAGTCTATGTTTTATTGTAAATAAAAGATCTACGTAAACTATTCGAAAATACAGATAAAATTGGGGAGCACTCAGCACTGCTGGGGTGTCATTGAAATAAGGCTCCTTCACAGTGCTGGTGGAAATCTATCAGACCATATTTCTGGAAAGCATTTTGACAAAATGTGTCAAGATCCTTAAAAGTGTTCATATTCATTAACTCAGTTAATTTTACTTTTGGACTATGTTCCTAAAGGGAAAAAAAATTACAACAGTTTTAAATACAAAGATGTTTATTGTAGCAATTCTTAAAATAGGTGAAAATAACTATAGTAATTTAAAGTGTTCAATATTGAGTATTGGTTGTACAAATTATAATAAAGTCACATACTAAATATTATAATCATTAAAATATCATGTCATATAGTGCATTTTGTTATCAATAAAATATGTATTAATTTATATGTATGTGTACATTGACATATATTCAGAAAAGTCCTAAACTCAAGTAATTCTGAAATGTTAATCATCTCAACTCAGGGAGGTGAAATGAAGTGTGTTCCTTCCTTTTTATTTTTATATTTTTATCTTTATTTCACAAAAAGTCCATACTATCCTCACACTAAAATTTTCTAAAAGTAAGAACACCCATCAAGACAGTTAAAACACATTTTATAACATGAGAAAAATATAATATTTTAATTTTAGTAAAAAATGCAAACAGCAACTGCATTTTATTTGGTGTCATTGACCTCATTTCCGAATCTTTGCTTTTCTGATGGTCTCTCCTCCCAGATGACACACTTCAGTATTTCACGCTTTCCCGTTTGCTCCCCACCTCTGCTCAGTCCTTCTGCTTCCAAACTGGCCCTTGCCCCTCTGCCAGTCCTTTAGTGGGGATGTATCTTTAGGTTCTGCTTTTGTCCATATCTCTTACTGCTCCCCACCCTTCCCCCAAGAGTTCACCCACTACTGAGGTTATAACTACCACTTACATGTGAGCTGTGTCCAGAATATATCCAGCCATTGTTAATATAACAAGCATGGTTTGTGCAACATCGATGTAAACTGGCAGCCAAGGAGAGTGGACCAGAATGTGCATGCGTGAACAATGATGACTTCACTGTACTAGCCAGTGAGGGTGGTAGATGCAGTTGAGTGAGCATGTGTACTGTGTGGCCATGGCCTTCAAAATGACTGAGCGAGTAGAGAAATGAATCTGCATAAATTTTTGAATTAACTCGAACATTCCTCTGTGGAAATTATTCAGATGACTCAATTGGTGATTGGCAGCTTCATTACAACAACACTCTCGCTCATGTATCACATGTTGTGCAGATTTTTTGGTGAAACGTCAGATCATCCAGGTGACCAAGCCCCACTACAGCCCAGATTTGGTGCCCTGTGACTTCTGGGTTTTCCCAAAACTAAAATCACCTTTGAAAAGGAAAAGATTTCAGACCATCAGTGAGATTCAGGAAAATGCAATGGGGCAGCTGATGGTGATTGGGAGAACTGTGTGAGATCCCAAGGTGTCTACTTTGAAGGGGAGTGAGGCATCATTGTCCTATGTACAACGTTTCTTGTATCTTGTATCTTCTTCAATAAATGCCTTTATTTTTCATATTACATGGCTGGATACCTTCTGGACAGACCTCATGTAAGTGATACTAAACTAAATAAGGTGGGCTAGACTGCCTGTGGCAGTGAGAACCAAACTTGAGAGCAAGGTGCTGGTACAAAAGGAAAGAGGTTTATTCAGGTGCTAAAATGGGAGAATGGCAGACTCCTGTCTCAAAGACCATCTCCCCTCCCTACTAACACCTCAGGTTCTAATAGGAAGGAGGAGGGCTTTTGTTGTCTACCCAACCATCTTGCTAGCTTGTGGTGTGGTTGGGTGCCATCTTGGCCAGTGGGGGAGAGTCCCCTGTGCTCCCTGACTCTCTATAGGTATGAAGGTCAGAGGGGAGTAGGAGACTGCTGGATATGCAGTCAGGAAGCCTGGGGATGCAGCTGTCCTCAGTTCACCTCCTGATGTTGGACAGAGCTCCTGCACATCTTGGGGAGCTGGGTGTACATGGCTGGAGTTCTCAGGGCATGCCTGGAACCCAGCGTGCCCACATTCTTTGCTCAGCCCATATGCAGCCCACCCTTCCAACTGACTGTCTACCATCACAATATTCTATATTTTATCCTCAGCTGGACCTGCAAGTTATCTCTACATAACTGACAATAACCAACATTCAACTTCCCGATTCTGAATTAATCAGCACACCACAGAAATCTGATTCTTCTTGACTCCATTTTTTGGTCATGGCCCCCTGGAAGCCTTCTGTGATTTTCCTTTTCCTCACCCTTGCCCACTAATCAATCACCAACTCTGCCGATTTTACCTCCTAAATATTTCTGGAATCCGTCACCTCTTCTACTTAAATACAGCTCTCCTGAATCAGCTCAGTATCATCACTTCCTTGAACCTACAGGAATAGCCTCCTATCTGGGTTATGTGGATCTAGCCTTGATTCCTTCTCAAATTCTTTGTTACAAGGATTGGCCAGCAGGTCATTACTCAGTTGTAAATCTGAGTATTTCACTCCCCTGCTTTAAATCCCTCAGCAATATCCCCATGGCCTGTCAGATAATTCCCAGCTCCTTAATGTAGTTTGCAGGATCTTCATTATCATGGGCCTTGCTCTCTGAGAATTTCATCTCAACATCTAGCACAGAACTTTTTATATTTTCATTTGCACACTATGCTCCCCTCAGTACTGTATGACCCTGTGCCCCGATGTGTTTCTCTCTCTTTCCATCCCCAAGTCCATTTGGCGGCTGATTCTTGCTTACCTGTTGAGAGTCACCTGAAGTGTCCCTTTCTCTGGGAAGGGTTAGTGACTCAGAGGACAACCACGGGTGTGCTGGCACTGCTCTAATGAGTTCATGAGTAACAGTTTTTCACTTTTTAGGAATTTTATGAGCCAGTCTTTAAACATGGACATGAATAAAAATTTATTTAGATAAATTAATAATTGTAGTTGTGTTCTCTTTCTCTCTCTCTCAAGTTAGACTGACTAGAGGTTTATCAATTTTATTAATCTTTCCAAAGAACCAGCTTTTGGTTGTACTGATTTTCTCTAATTATTTCCCATTTTTAATTTCATTGATTTCTGCTCTAATTCTTATTATTTACACTCTTCTCCTTTCTTTAGGTTTATTTTGATCTTCTTTTTCTAATTTTATAAGGTGGAAACATAGATTATCGATTTTAGATTTTTCTTCTTTTATAATATATGCATTCAATGCTTTAAATCTCTCTAAGCAAAGCTTTTCTGCATCCTAATTTTTTTTATAAATTATGTCTTCATTTAGTTCAAAATATTTTTAAATTTCCCTTGAGATTTATTTTGACCCATGTTATTTAGAAGTATATTGTTTAATCTCCACATATTTGGGAGTTTTCCAGTTTGCTCTCCTCTGTCCTTTTCCATATCTTATCTGAAGGAGTTTTCATGGTATGATCTACTTCAGTACCATCTCCTGTCATAGAATGGGATTCATGTGAGGTTAGGGAATGTTTCACTAATCCTTGTGTCCAATATCCAGCCTAGTGTCTGGCATATAGACGGTGCTTAGCAATTTTGGGTGAATGAATGAATGCACTATGTAAAAAGAAAAATTCATAGATTAAATTTTGGAGGAAATACACCAAAAAGTAAATAAAAATTATTTCTAGATTGTAAGACTTTAGTATTTGTTTTTTTAATATTTTATCTTAAAATAAGTATGTTTATATTAAAACAATTGTTACTTTTATAGTTTAAGAAAAAAAGAAAAGGCTTATGTTAAAACACTATAACCTACTGCTCCTCTTTAACTCTTATTCCAGTCCTGCTGCCCACAGCCATCTACTTGCAATACTTACACCTGTTTTATCTGGCATTTACTTCCACATGCCTGGATGCTATATACCTACATTGCTACTTCAGTGGTGTTTCTTGATATATCTCTCTAAATTATTTGAAGACGTTACTTTAAAAAAGCAGCAGCAAAATACACATGCACACACACCTCCCAGTGTTTAAATCACAGGTATTGATTTAATCGATATTGGGTGTCTGTAATATTAAACTATGGAAGTGCTATTCACTGCTGAGCCAAGTGATGCACTTCAACTTTGATATCTTTCTTACACAAGTTTCTGTTTTCCCTAGAGATGCTGTTTGTTTTGCTTTATTCTGCTTGGACTGGTAGTCAAAAAGCTGCCTGCCAAAGCAGAGGAAACTGTAGAGTGGGGATGCTCAGCAACTGTGAGCTGCCTCTTGTCACAGTTCTTTTGTGTGAGATGATAAATGCTTTTACTCTTAAGCCACTATTATTTTGGATTTTCTGCTATGTGCTATTGAACTTAATCCTAAAATCCCAGTTTGTACATTCTCCTTACTTATTCTCATTCTCATTCTCTCCCTCTCCATTTCTTCCTCCCTCTCCTTCTTTCGTTCTCATATTCTCCCCTTTAAGAAGATCGGTTTCTGAGGTCAAAGAAACCTGTATGAGAATAACCACATAATCACATTACCCTAGACAACTGCTTCATTTCCCTAAGCCACTACTTCTTCACCAATAAAACTGGGATTCTAACACCTACCTCAAAGTTATATTGGAGATTTAAGTGATAAGATGCATGCAAAAAGCTTATCATAGTGTTGTAACGTAGTGAGTAAACTCGTAAGTGTAAAGCAGAGAGGGGCTGGTAGTTGTGGCTAGCTGCAGCAGCAGCAGCAGCTAGAGTAGTACCAGGAAAGGACAAGGGAGCAGCCATGACAGCTGAGGAAGCCTTCTCCTCCTCAGACCACCATCTTTTGCTATCTGATAGTTCAACACTCCTCCTCACTTTCATTACCTCATTAAACCAATAATGAATACCAGTCACATGCATATGTTTATCTCATTGAATTTTCTCTATTCTCTGGTTTTCCTTCCTCTTTTTTTTAGTTTTGGAAGTCTCCTATACCATCCTATGTGTGCAAACTCATAATCCTTTCTTGAATTATTTTCCTTAATTTCCTTGGTACTAAAGATATGTCTGGGCTCCCCAGAAATATTTCCAATTGGAATGTTCTCATGTGCGAAGCAAATTGGAGACTTAGAAACGTGACTTTTCTCAACTTGACTCCGACCACGCACATCAGAAACAAAGGGAACAATGTTAACGTATTTTCTTACTGCTTGACACAGGTTCATGTTCAGACGGCAACCTCGTTTCTGTAAGTAATGAGCTTGAAAGCTCTTCAGCAGCCTGATTATCATCTATCAAAGCAACGGCGTGAGAGTTGGCAAAGAAGAATGACATAAACATTAAAAAATATGAATGTATATAGCTTTCTGTATATTAATACTATAATGGATGAGATCGTTTTGGACAAGCGGCAAACTGGGTTACTCTATTTATCATAGATATTTAAAATTTTAATTCCCCTCTATATTATAATGTCAGATACAATATATGGGATGTAAAGAAACAGTAAAATTTTTGTTTGGTTGCTTTTTCTTTTTTTAAACTGAACTCTTCTGGAGAATGTCTCTTCCATTACCAATCCCCATTTTAAAATGGGTTCATTTATGGAGTTTTATTTTATACCTCACTGTATTTGTAGTTCCAGGGAGTAGTATCATGTCATACATAGCCAAACCTAATCCTAAGAATAGAGGATACACAGAGAAAATAAAACACTTGTCTTCCCATGTAAGGGAGACTACACAGGGTATGGAATATAGGGTTTAGGACAAAAGTAGGTATAAGTAGGCCAAGAAATTAGATTCCATTATTTATTAAGCACCTTTTATATATCAGTCATTGAACTAGCTGAATGACAAGTAATATTATGCTTAATTTCTGCTCAACCTCACAAAAAACACCAAGATGTAGAAATATTGTCTCTACACTATTGGGGGGTCAAATAGACCAAAATCACCAAAATTGTACTAGAGTTTTAATTTAAATACAAATGTGTTCATAAACTATTCTGAATGTGTCTAAAACTAGTCTATAAATAGTGGACACACTACTAAAAAAATACTACCACCGCTCTACTTCAACAAAAACAAGAAAAATGGAATTGTTAATCTCCAAAGAAAATGAGTACCCCGGAAGAAAACCACATCCAGGACTTGATTTTAAAATCATTTAAAATACCATATTTTTTAGGACTAAAAGACTCACCAGACCATAAGATGCACATAAGCTTTAGAGGAGGAAAATAGGAAAAAAATTTTGAAGCAAAAAATGTGGTAAATATTTAATAACATAAATAACATAGGCTGCTGTCCCCCGCCACACACACACAGTGAGCCAGGTAAGCTACATTCAAACTATAAGACGCACCCCCCCCATTTTCCTCCCAAATTTGGGGGGAAAGTACATCTTATAGTCCAAAAAATATGGTAATTTAAATTAATTCTTCCAACACCCCAGCAAACTGTCATTGAGGTTCAGATGTTTCTCAGATAGTATTATTTCTAATTACATATCACATTAGCATCATTTCTGGTATTTAATAGAGGATAAAAAGAAATCAGAAATGAAGCAACTATCATTCACACAAATGCACACCAAAAATATTTAGGATTTATCTGAATGTACTTCAAATTGGAAATATTTCAAGGTTTGTCTTTGTCTTTAGTCCTGATTTTGGCTCTTTGACTTTTTTGCTTCAGAAAAATCCAAGTTTCGTGACTTTTTTCTTTTTAACTTGTCGTAAAACTTAACTGAAAACCCATGTTGTTTATAAAAGCAATTGAGCAGCTGATAAAGAGGTTATACTGATTCAACTAGGAGTTCACAACTTTTCTTCGACAACGGAAACTATGGGAAGATCATGGAACTTGAGCTGAAGAGCATTTTTTTTTTCAATATTGATCCATTGCAAATGAAAACTGATGTACTACTAATCTCTTGCTCAACCCAAATGGTTTCCCACAGACTCTGGGACCATATTAACATCTTCTATCTTATGTAAATTAGAAGTTAATAAACATAAAAACCATTAGTCTTCACTTATGTTCTACAATTTAATCGATGAGATTGATTTTAAGTTTAGAAGCACTCCACGTTTCAGTAAGGCAACATAGAGGCTTTTAAGACTCTGACTTAGCTCCATAAACAAACCCGTGAGATTGATAAGAATTCCCAGAAGAAATGAAACACAGCATTTACTAGGTTCAGAATTCCACATTCATGACATGAAATCCTGCTTTTTTTATACCCTCAAGCCTGATCTGTTGAGGAGATAAAGTTATGCAAAACATAAGACTGCATGTTCAAATGACAAAAATAAATCTCTCTTCTTCCCTAAAGCCGCACACACATACATACACAGAAACTACTCTGTAAGTACTGGCACATATTCAAAAGCTTTCACAAAACAAGCTGAATTTTCATTTGAGTCTGAGGAGAAAGGTTATGGAATCATGGTCAACGGGGATGAAATAATTCTTTCTGAACGATGGTGCTTTCTGCTCCCCCGCTGGGACTTCTGGGAGCTCTGCACTTAGCTCACAGTGGTGCCAGCCATGTGGTCACATCCTATAAAGTCATCACTTTTTAAGGTCAATAGATATATGGAGAAAAGGCCAAAAAGCCTTTTTACTAAGGTCTCTAACTAAAAAGTCAACAGCAGTGCACCATCAATTTAGTTACAAAAAAAAAAAAAAATACAGTGTCCAATTTCTGAATAATGGCCTTGCTTTAATGAAAAAGAAGCACTGGCTAATTGGATTTGTAGTTTTCTCTTTTAATAGATGCCACTGATTTTCCCAAACAGGTACTATTTCACTGACATTTATTTATCAAGAAATAGCAGTTCACAAATTTAGCCACTGCCATCATTATTGGATTGGTTTTCTAGCTCACCTAGTTTTGTTTTTCCTTTCTCCCCACTCTGTGGCCCTGAGGCATCAAAGGGTGCAGTGAGCTAAATTTATGGAATTTGACCATCTGGACATCTCAAAAATAAGTTCAAGAGGTTTTATGTTCTGTGTTGTCTACAATATTTGCAGCAAAAATTAATGAAGAGTAGGATGCAAAAAATCAAAATATTTATCTAGAGAAAAAAACCCATACTAGCTGATCAATAGGAACTGTGTGTGTGTAAATTAATTTTCTTTAACTACCTTATTCAATGTAAAGTTTCACCAATACCATCATTTTAGTAGTCATTTCATACTACTAAACTGTATTTGAAATCACTAGCTATAAGGACTCCCTCAAATGTCCAAAGGGCCATCTCTGTAGAAGTATGGGACAGGGAAAGTATATACAGTTATGTCAAAACATGCCTGTAGCAAAAAGGAGTGTTTCTACTACCTGCCTGTTCATAAATTTCTGACAAGGAGCGGGGCATTCACAAACATGTTGAACTCAAGTGTCTACAGCCTGAGACTCCCTCAGCCCTCCCAACTGTTCAATCTGTGGTGGTATTCGTTACAGCGACACAAGGCTGCACCCCTCAGATTTAAACCACACACTGCTTTTCCCTTTCATTTCTGGCCAGCCGCCCAAAGCCACACAGCAGGTGCTGTCTCGGGAATGTCACCATCCAATACAAATCTTGTAACAGAACACAGAGACAATTGAGTTCTCTTTGGATACACTTTGCTTTTCTTGACAGATTGCATTCCTAATAATACAATGTCTCAAAGTTTAGGGCAGAAGAACAGTATGTATGTTTTATCATTCAAAATTTCTTTAAAAAAATCACTCACATTAGTTTTTCTTGGGCAGTGAACCTCAGTGCCAAGTGACGAAGGTTAATGGAGCAACTGCCAGCTGCCACACTGGACAGTGTTGAAGGAACAAAGTTTAGGTAAAGTTCTCTGAAAGGCAGCTTTTTTGGACTCCTTTGGTGTTTCATAGGATGACACTTCAATAGCTTTTTTAAGTGGGTTGTGGGGGAATAATGTTTGTGTGTGTGTAAAAAACATTTCAAGTGAGTGTGAGTGATTTAAGTGAGACAATTCAATTCTAATGATCCAAGGAAGTTAGAGAGCAGAAATATTAAATTCTCATAACGAAAGAAATCAGATCCAGGACAGTAACAACTTAGAAATTAGATTCCCCCTCCTTTGGGATGTAAAGGCTTTGGATATGAAGGCCAGATCCTGGTTATGTCAATGTCCAGCTTCCCTGAGAAATCGTGAAGCTTGTTTTTATAACACTCTTTTGGGGACTGTGATTTGCAAGTGAATGACCCCCCACAAAAACACAATAACAAATTGAACTCTTTGTCTTTGGAATATATATCATAGCAAACCACATCACAGTGCAAAGACCAGATCCGGATAATACAGCCCTAAAATTCAATAAAATTTCAATCATAAATTGGCCTGAATTGTTCTGACTTTCTTTAATTGTCTCGGCAGAAGATCCTTTTTGGAGATGGGTCCAGGGCATAACGGGTGATCTGATAATGCTCGCTTAAAAGCTGTATTTTTATGTGAATTCAGATACAGCTCGGTTCAGATCATGAGTCTCTCAAAGCATTACTATTTCATGCAATAAAAGATTTCAGGATATTGCCTATGGGAACTGAGTATTCCTAATTGAGAACATCATCATTGCCTTCTAAGCTTATGTGAACTGCATCCCTAGAGTTACTTGTTCCTCTTTCAATGGGAGAAAAAAAACTTAAGTAAAAATTGCAATATGCTTATGTAACAAGCAGCCTCTTAAGCATCTGCCTTGCAGCTGTCTATCATTTTATGATCCTCATATAGAGCCAGAGTTGGTAAGGGGAAGACTGAGCATCTGCTATGGTCTGGGACTTTATATTCAATAGCTCATTGATCCTTTCAACCTAGTAAAATAATTGGCTTTATATTTTAGATGACGAAAATTAAGATCAGACAGTGAGTTAGTATTTCTAGGTCACAACTGACAGGTGTAGTCTCAGGGTTTCAATCTATGTATATTGACGCAAAAGCTTATGTTCTATGCATTATGAGACACTTCCTTTAGCAGAAAATGTGCATGCTCTTTCCCTCCTTAGCATACTAATTGTCATACAGCAGTGCATGTGTTGCCATTGAGTTGGCTCCCACACTTAGTGACCTTATAAATGAGTGATGTCCATAATATACTCATCACTTAAACAATTTTCCAGCTTAGAGGGTTTTTTCTCAGTTGAAATAAATTAAGCTGGATAAAACACAGTGTCAAATAAATCTGAGAAGGTTTGGGGATTGAATGGAAGTGGAAATATTGTCAAATGTAACAGTCCATTTTAAACCTTCTGGTCAGTTAGTTTATAGCACAGATTGAGTCTTTTAAGATTCAAGATTCTATGTATTTGACAAGCTGCAATATCCTGTATAGAAATAGAACGGCATGTAGAAGAATTTTTCATATATCCATGGTCTCAAACACAGGACCATGTAACATGTCCCCTATAAGGGCTTTTAAATTTGGTGTCATTCATTCAATGGATCTACATAATGCTTCTTTTTCTTAATCATTTCTCACTGAAAATTTTATGACTTTATTTATCCATAAAGATTCTCTTGAAAAATCAATGTATAAGGCTAATAGAGGTACATTAAGGAGTAGAAAGAAAATGATAGTTTATAAAGAAATGGGATACATTTATGAGCAGTTGGCAGTGCATATAATTTTTTACTATTATGGAAGATATCTGTAAACCCCAAACCCAGAACCCTCTTTTGTTCAATATTTAAATTTAGATGGTAATTTGATTTCAGCTACTTTCCTTCTGAAACCCTTTGGTTTGACAAACTGGGCTTTGTGTCCTATGACAGCAGCTTTTCTCAAGAGATTGCTGGTATTTTCTGATTCTAGCTGGACTGGAAATACCACCAAAACAACTTTCCTTATGGTATTTTGGCACTTCGACCATCAGGACCAGATGGTACACAGAAGTGCAGAGGAAGCACTGAATATGAATAATGATACATTTTAAAAAATCATCTAATCTCCTCTAATGTTATTGCATTTCAGAGGAAGGTTCATGCCAATTTACACTCTGAGCAGAACCTGCTCGTCATTTCCAATGGAGGGAGATTGAATTGCAGACTTACAGAATGATTTGGAGTTAGAGCAATTCCTATTCTAATTTTGCCCCACGAGACTCCATTCTCCACAACTTCTTTTTTTACTAGACAAGAAGGCAGAGCCCTAAAATGAGGTCTTCAGAAGAAAGTATAGGGAAGACTACAAATGCAGTATTAAATTTGACAATCCAGGTTGAACAAAAGGATGAGCATGGCCTTCATCCACCAAGGATGATGATGGTGTGACTACAAGTGAGCATTAAATCTGATCACAAAGGTGCCCAATAAATGCACCCTCTACTTGAAAGGCCAAGTTCTCACAAGAGAAATGCAGTTCAAATCTTAAATGCAGTCTACTAGTTTTACACAAAAGAGGTTGAAATGTTGTACGGGTTGCTGTTGATGGTTGGGCAGATTCCTCACCATTTCTTCCTCAGTATATGAGTCCTGGGGGAGTAAAAAAAAATTGCCAGTGACCTATCCTCACTAAATAATTTATAAAATTATAATGGAGAAAAATCTAAATTTTACCTCCTGTCCTGTTCATACCTCTGACAGAAGTGCTAAATAGAAATAAAGTAGTAAGTAGATAACAAGACTTAAGATGCAATTAAATCAAAACAAAAATCAAATAAAAGAGTGGGATTAGACATTGTAAATTTTTTTTCTAAAATTTGCTACTTGGAACATGAGAATTACAAGCTATTAATAGCTTTGACACATGCTGGGATCAATAAAATCAAAGAGGTTTTTATTGGTTTCTTTTTATTATGCATATCAAGACCCTCTAAGGGATTGATAAATTGGGTAGATTTTCCAAATATTATATGTCCATGTAATCTTGGAATCTTTTTTCTAAGAAGCACCTTGCAAAACTAATGACCCGAATTCTAATAACTAAACAGATAACCAAGTTTTAAGGATAATCAACTTTTAGGGATTCTTGAGTCAACATAGTATTTCCACACAGTTACATGTTAAACAGAGCACCATTTTTGTCAACCCTTAACAAACAAGTATTCCAAAATTTATTCACTTATTAGAGATTCAGTGTTGCTTCAGTGAGGCATCTTTAGGAGATGCAAATTCAGTTTTAAGTCTAAGAGATGCCATTACATTTTATCCCCTGTCAGAGATCTGGAAGTAAGAGGGGATATTGAAAACTCACCAACCCCAATAACCAACAGTAAAAGGAAGGATGGTAAACCAAAACCCCAATGCTACATCATTTTAGACCATTTGACCTTTGATAATTTCTTCTGTGTAGTCATTGGTCCTTGGTGTTTCAGTTGTTAACACCACTTCATATTTACAAGAAAATAGATTCCTGTCTTTTTACTTTTTTTTTTACTTTTTAACACAAGGATGAAAAGTCATCTCAAAATCTTTCAGTAGAAACAGGGAAATCTAGGTTTCCTTGTAGTAATTTTTGTTGTGACAAAAGAGAGCTTTCACCAACAGAGATTATCAAAAGTGAATGGATGCCTAAGAGGAAAGAAAAATTCACTTTGAAAAATTTCTTTCAATTTTGTGTCACGGGGAACTAATAAAGTTAAGTATTCCCAATAGTCTAAGATACACCAGAGAAACATGTCTTACTACCAAAAGTTAACTATTTAGAGAAACTTAACTTCAACCTCATATAATGAGAATTGTGTCCTGTCTCCACTTATATTTTGATACAAAAGATATTTTAATATGGTATCCAGAAATATGTTTAACTGCCTCAGACAAGTGCTGATAAAATGAGTTGATCAGTCTAACTCAAAGCAAAGATTTATAAGTGGAGAGCTCTTTGCTGAAATTTTATTAAAAATAAAACTTTTATTTAAAGCATAATTTAGTTTAATAAAGCAACTATTTCACATTAGCAACTTTCCAAGTAAATTCAACACTAAAAATCATAATCAGATTTTGAAAGATTCTGTTTGAGGATGATTTCATTATGTAGGAAGGTCATGTATGTGATGACCTTGAGGACTTCTTGGCTGCTCCAAAATGTACATGATCAGATAAGATGAAATTGTGGAGTCTATTTTGAGAATAAAGAAAATATTTAGTGTTTGAGATATCTAAAACAGTGTTTTCATCTTCAGAATTAGTGACTTTCTGGCTGGCAAATATCTGTTGTATGGACTGTCCCATGTTTATCAGTCTCGTTGGCCTCTACCCACTAGATGTCTATAACACACTCTCCCATCAGTTGTAAGGGCAAAAGTGTCTCTGGACCCTGCCAAGTGTCCCCTGGAGGGAAGTACTGTCCCCAGTTGCAACCCCCTGGTCTAATATATTGTCCTCCCTGGACATGAGTTTATAAAAAGCTAATTTATGGAGTTCTGGAAACAATTTCTTTTTTCTTCCTGCCCTCTTGGGGTTTACCAAAAAAAAAAAAAAGATTCTTGGAATAATTTTGTAAGGGTTTTGACTTCTACCAGCATTGAACTTCATATTGTGTTGTTTCCAACACTCCGTTGTCCCTGCTTTATGTTTATCACTGTACAAAAAGGATTTTTCATAATAACATTTCTATACTATATACCAATCCCTAAGAATATAGAAATTGTTTGATTTCTGAATAGCAGTGTACTCTAACAGACAATGTCTGTGCCCTCTAAGTCTTTGGACAATTTACATGTTTTTAAATGTATTACTTGTACAGATTTTAAATTTATAAATAGATTAAAGTCAACATTCAGTAGTCAACTTTGGTCACATCCAGGTCAAAGCCCTTGCTTTTTTTATGAGACCTTTAAGGACCCCTGTGGTCAAAACCAAGCTAAACTATAGTTTCATCTCTTTCAACGCCTTGTCTTACAAGTTACACTTTGCAAACGTCTGGGAGGGGTGCGTGCCTCACTGTGTCTTATTCACTGCTGCCTTTGTTTCTGCCATCCTGTCTTTTAGGACTAGGAGGGAGTTTTTTAAAACATCTTCCCATTCCCTGGTGAAATTTTAAACAACTTTTTAAAATAAATAAAGTTAATTTTTTCTCCACAAAGTTGATTAGGTACATGGCCTCACGTACATGCTTTATGAACAGAGCAGTAGCCCTTGGTCAAAAACCTCAAAACAATAATATATATCTGAGACAGCACACAAACCCCGCACTGTATTGAAGTTAACAACACAAACTCAAATGGTAAATGTTTGTGTGGATCAAAATTATTTCCTTGAATAACATAGAATTCACATAAAATACTTTCTAAATCAATTTTTTCAGCTTTTCAGTTTTTCTTTGATGGTTTCCAATATGAAACTGCATATTGTTTACTCTTAGAAAGTTATTTAGAGTTTTCAGGAAAATATTAACAAGTGTGCTCGTTAATATTTTTAAAAACACTTGTACTTAAAAAACAACAATCAAATGAACAAACATATTAAACCACTGGTATCATCTGACATCAGCAAGATGTTCTACTGAGAGACGAAAAATAGTTTCTAGTTTTTCTGGATTATAATGGTAATATACATATATATATTATATAGTAGTTGTGATCATTTAAGCCATTGATTGCTTTTGTTTCTTTGCCTAATTCACATATTTAGATGTTGTTATAAACAAAATGATTACCCTGTAGCAGTTTGGTGATCAACTCACCAACAGTTGGTTTTTGAAAAAGGGCGAGTGGTGTGCGG
Organism: Tonatia bakeri; assembly: GCA_004024845.1. Lineage (NCBI taxonomy): Eukaryota > Metazoa > Chordata > Mammalia > Chiroptera > Phyllostomidae > Tonatia > Tonatia bakeri. The sequence goes on along the minus strand of PVIA01000612.1, from coordinate 316,342 downwards.
AGGTTTACGAGCTGCCTCTAAGAGGTGAACAGAGGTCTGTGACTATTTTTCCATCTGTTCTTTTGTGATTTACACAGATTCCATGCAGATAAAGAGGAGCTGCTACATCTGACAGAGCTCCCCAAGCTGCACTATAAACAGCATGGGAGGCCACCTGCTACTCTCCAACTTATGTTACATCAAAGCTGCCTGGATGGCTCGGCATGATTGGCTGACAGTGGGTCACTGGCACATGCCTGCCCAACTCTACAAAAAAAAAAGTTAGCAAACCCTGAAACACTGAAATATCACCTAAAGAATTCTGTTAATTTGGGGTAAGGAGAAAAGCAATTCTCTACTTTTTGTTCATTTGTTTTAGAGTTCCCTATTTTTTCTCTGCTACTTCTGGCAATTTACTCTAATTTATTTTTACAAACTTCATTCTTTCTCTGTCTGTCTATCTGTCTGTCTGTCTCTCTCTTCTAGATTCCATGGGTGGAACAAAACACTTTTGAAAATGAGAAAAGAAGATGAAAATATTTTAATACAATTTTCTTTTTCTGCTCTTACTTTCCCTTGGGAACACAGGCAGGGAGATGTTTTTGTTTGTTTGTTTGTTTGTTTGTTTGTTTTTACTTTTGTCTCGCATTATTTTGTTTTACTAAGGAACAATGATGCAATTTGTGAAGAACTGGAGTGAAAATCGCAGTTAATAATGACTTTCAGACCCGGTAGTCGTCAAGGAAGAAAGCCCAGTGCCCCAAAGCTGTTGTCTGCACAGTTTCACCAGCCAGGACCCCCTCATCTCCCTGGATGGTCCTGTCACCAGTTTTGAAAGTATCTTTTTTTTAATCTTATACTTTTTTTATTGTGTTTAATTACAGTTGACTCCATTTCCTCCCCACCACTCTCCCCTACCCCCCATACCCCCACCTCCCACCTTCGATCCTAGCCTCCTTTGGCTTTGTCGAAGGGCCCTTTACACATGTTCCTTGATGACTCTTCCCCCTTTCCCCCTCAATATCCCTTCTGCACTACCCTCTGCTTACTGTCAGTTTGTTCTTTATTTCATTTCTCTGATTATATTTTGCTTCCTTGTTTCTTTTGTTGATTAGGTTCCACATATAGATGAGATCATACGGTATTTGTCTCTGACCACTTGAATTATTTAACTTAGCATCATGCTCTCAAGTTCCATACATGCTGTCACAAAGGGTAGGAGCTCCTTCTTTCTTTCGGCTACATAGTATTCCATTGTGTAAATGTACCACAGTTCTTTGATTCACTCATTTACTGATGGGTACTCAGGTTGCTTCCAGGACTTGGCTATTGTAAATTGTGTGGCTATGAACATTGGGGTGCATAGGTCCTTTTGCATTGGTGATTCAGGATTCTTAGGGTATAATCCCAGCAGTGGAATAGCCAGGTCAAAAAGGCAGCTCCATTTTTAGTGTTTTGAGGAAATTGCATACTGTTTTCCATTGTGACTGTACCAGTCTGCATTCTCACTAACAGTGCACTAGGGTTCCTTTTTCCCCATAGCCTCACCAGCACTTTTGTTTATTGATTTGTTTATGATGGCCATTCTGACCGGTGTGAAGTGGTATCTCATTGCAGTTTTAATTTGCATCTCTCTGATGGCCAGTGATGCTGAGCATCCTTTCATATGTCTCTGGGCTCTCTGTATGTATGTCCTCCTTGGAGAAGTGTCTGTTCAGCTCCTTTGCCCATTTTATAATTGGATCATTTGTCTTCCTGGAGTGGCCCATTTTTTAATCGGATTGCTTATCTTCCTGGAGTGGAACCATGTGAGTTCTTTATACATTTTGGAGATCAAACCCTTGTCTGAGGTATCATTTGCAAATATATTTCCCCATATGGTTGGTTTCCCTTTCATTTTGCTGATGTTTTGTTTAGCTGTGCAGAAGCTTTTGATTTTGATGAAGTCTCATTTGTTTATTCTTTCCTTTATGTCCCTTGATCTGGGGGACATATTGGTGAAAACATTGCTGCATGGAATATGCAAGATTTTTCTGTCTACGTTCTCCTCTAGGACATTTATGGTGTCACAATTTATATTTAAGTAGTTTATCCATCTTGAGTTTATTTTTGTGTATGGTGTAAGTTGGTGGTCAATTTTCTTTTTTTCTTTTTCTTTTTTTTTGCTTGTAGCTGTCCAGATCTCCCAACACCATTTGTTGAAGAGGCTATTTTTACTTCATTTTATGCTCCTGCCCCCTTTATCAAATATTAGTTGACCATAGAGACTTCTTTTTATTTCTGGGCTCTTTATTTTCCTCCATTGATGTATGTTTCTGTTCTTAAATGTCCAGGGTTTGCGTAAGGCAATGACAAACTTTTTAGTAAAAAGTCATATGCCTGGGTTGTGACTCCTCACCATGACCCGCACAGTTAGGAATTTATGATCAGATCACCCTTTGAGGTTACTTTCCACAGAAGTCCTTTTTCATCCACATCCCTTTCAACAATGATGAGTTATTTCATTTTCCTCCTTGACAAGTTGATCAATAATGGCAAAAACTGCAGAGATTTGGGTGACTTTTTTACCACCATAGTGTGAAATTAACTTTAAATAATTTTAAGTTGTATAAGCTATGTTAATGCATGCATGACACATTTTCTCAATTATAAGTTTACAAAACCCCTTTCATAGTAAGGTGGAATATGCCAAATATAATCTAATATTTACAATCACACTTATTATGGCTTATCTGTTTTCAAAGTTCACGCACAAATTACCTGTCAATGAACTTCAAGTACCAGTTTTAATTTTTAGTTCCAGGTTATATCCATTAAGTGCTAAAGAGAACCACCCCCACTGTGTCTTGAAAATTTGACTCGTACTTTGGAGGATATAAGGAATATTTGTTGAATACCTAAATTAATGGATATACAAATGTATCTAAATGATAAACCCCTATAAGAGCGTTTTTGGTGTCACAGTTGTCAGTGCACAGTATTCCATTTAAATCCAAACACTTATAACTATCTGTCTACTGAGCGGTGGTTGGAACCCTAACAGAGACATGTCAGTGTGCAGATGTTCCTGTCAAGGTCACATCATCCACACTCTCTACAAGAAAGTGCACAGCTTTGTCTATGTCACAGACCTTCCTCTGAATTCCTAAGTTTCCTGAGAACTGGCAGTGCCTCCCTGGGACAATATGTCTGCCCAGAGACACTTTGGCAGACCTGTGGTGACAGCTGAGGAACAAGACTGTTGGAGGTGCACTGGCAACAAGGTGTGGGTGAAACTTGCATATACCCGTCCTGCTGTCCAGCTCACGTGTGATCTGCAGGGATGCACTCATGAGTGGCTGGAGAACACGTGAGTCTGCATTTAAAGGAGAAGAAGCACCAGCAACAGCAGCAAATGAAACTCAAACCCAATAAAGGCACTTAAGAGATCTTCACTTAAATAAAATGATTATTTCACACACTAAGTGGGCAGCTCATTACTGGACTTGGAAGTGAACCGTTTGGCAACAATTAGGATGGTTGTGGAACAGGAACCTGAGTTTCACAGAGCCACTAATTGAAAAAGAGGAGTTTCACAAATTCCTTTTTTTTAAAGTTTGTAATACACTTCATTGCCTTTTGCCAAATTGTTTTTTAGAACAATTTTTCCAATTGACAATATTCAATAGATTTTATTTTGCATTTGTTTAATGTACAATTTTCCCATTTGTATCTTAGTCATTTGTATTTCTTATTTTTCTCTACTTTGCTTTTAAGGGGGAAGTATTAGTTGAAGAACATGTATGAATGACTCATGGACATGGACAATGGAGAGGAAATTAACTGTGAAAGAGAAGGATGGACTGGGTGGAGTGGGGCAAAAAGGGAAAAATTGGGACCACCGAAATAGAATAAACAATAAAACATAAAGTGTTTCACAATTCTCTAATGAAGTTTCCACTCTGCATTTTTGGACAGCTTGCAAAGGTGGCCTAGGGGAGAAATGAAGGAGTGGGACATTCCTGAACATGGTTTTCCTGCAGCTTTTGGGAAAAAGAGGGGGGAAATGGGCAAGTAAAGGAGCCTAGTTATTTTGAACACTTTTGGGAATTAGGACCCTGAGTTTAAGAGGAGTAGGAGAGAGAGAGACAGACAGACAGACAGACAGAGACAAAGAGGAGAGAAAAGTGAGAGTGCCTAGGGCACTGATTTTCATCCCATACATAAATCTAAAGTCAAAAAACTGTACTATTTCTGAGTCAAAATTTCTTGAATATATTTATTTGTTCTTAGCAATCCATTTTGAACCTACCTAGAAATCAAGAAATATATCAAAATTTGGCACTTTCTTTTTGTATTTTTCTTTTAATTTTAATTAAAAGGTATCCAGGGAAAACAAATTCTCTCAGCCTGCTTTGTCTCAAACACAAACTTAAATTTCTAACTCCTTGCTAAGCTGTGGTATAAGGTATTGTGTTCCTCCAGAAAGAATGGGTCCAGTTCCTGGACTGCTCTGGTCCTTGGCAGTGGCCCGCTGCACCCCACAGAATGGCTGCAGTATTTAGAATGCATTTCTGTGCCTTCTCCTGCACCTGGGTCAGCTCATGAGGAGGAACAATGAGCAGGGGATGGACATGAACTGAACTGGGTCCAGAAGCCATCATTCCCAACAGCTTTGCTTATCTGCAAATAGTCTGTAGCCTGTTGCCACCTGAAAATGTCCATCTGTCCTCTTTGAAGAAGGAAGGACTATCACAACCTGTGAGCCACAGAAAAATTCCATGGGAATTAGTGTTCTAATGCACCAACTGGTGATGAATAGGAAAAAAAATGGAACTATCCTTTAATCCTCTGATATTACTTTGCAGGAGATTATCTACTGGTGGACTCAGGCACATGCTCAAAAGAAGAATATGTTTGCTGCAGCATAGTGCACTCTGAAAGTCAGCCTGAAGTAACGAAGTGGTGTAAGTCAGAGCGGAGAAGTACTACTGAATGGTGTCTCTGTGAGGGAGTTATCACTGTGGGGACCTGGGCATCAATCCCACTGGGCATGCTCTGACAAACCATGGATTATCCCATCATAAGAATAATTTATCTATCAACTTCCATCCACACTAGTGGAGTCTCTGAGTGCAGACTAACCTGCCCTTCTGGGTTGTACCTGTGCATAGCTCGTTCAGTGCTGGAAAAGCTCTGACTACTTCTTTAAGCCCATACCAAGCAAGTTCCCATCTCTCTGCCTCATTTATTTGGGTAGATATCACTAGCTCTATGCTTCAAGTGGCCACTCCAATAGACGACCTGGTGGTTTTGCCAGAATATTGAATCTCCAGCCATGGATGAGTATCCCCATGACAATACATTTTCCCCATTCAGCCTTATTTTCCTTGCTTCCTACTCCCGTGCCCTCAAAAACTACTCCATGACCTGTTCTGATTCTGGCTGACACATATTAATCAGAAGCTACAAGTTCTTTAGCATATAAGTAGTTCCTTTTTGGAGCAGAAAGGGTATTTCCCTGCCTATGGGGAAATTTCAGGACCTAAGCTAGCATGTCACAGAGGGACAGAACAGCAAGGGCAGAGCTTCAGGTAAACAAACTTCATCCTGCAAGTCACCTGCTTCAAGGGAAGTCTCAAAACCATGAGAGGCTTCCCTCCTTTGTCAGGTAGAAGAAGCTAATTAGGCCATCTGGAAGATTTAGAAAAATGTGAGTTTCAAGACTTTCATTTTCAACCACTTATATACCTTTGTATGATTCCTGACTTGGGCATAGACATCCCATTAAGTATAGGCATTCTGTATTTTTTGCCACTCTTCCACCTTTGTAAGTATGTCCTGGTGTTGAGATTTGGCATAGTATGCCCAGTGATTGCAGGAAATAAAAAAAAAATTGTTAAACATTGCCATAGAGGAATATTGACTTTCAAAGCATAGTGTGAGCTGACAGTTGAGTGCTGGGAGCCTATCATTATCACTAAGACTTTCAATGCAATAAATAGAGACCGGCTCACTCCACAATCCTGGTAATTATTATTGTCTTCATTCATTCCAAGTACCCTTGCTCCAGCATATCCCAATGCCTCACCTTCTTCCTGTACTTTATCCCAACTAACTCCAGATGAATGTCTGAGAAATCGGGGCGCATGTTAGGGGTTATAGATACCCTAGTCATACCAGCAGTGAAGGGCTTATTGCCATGAGCAACCCAGCCTCACAATCTGATCCTGAAGTTTTATTTTCTGGATTCACTTGTGTGTGCCTACTTTTGCTAAAGTAAAAACCCCTAACATGTATCCCAATTTCTCTAAATTTCTCTAAATTGTCCACTAAAAGTGAAGCTTGAGGCAAAGAGCTTCTTTGTTGTTACTTTATTCTGCAGTGAAACCCAGAGAATGGGAGTGAGGGAAAAGAGAGTTAAGAAGAACAGGAGGGAAAGCCAATTCAAGTGCTTCCTCTAAAAACAACCTGTTGCTCAATCTTATGGAACCATCCTCTGAGAAGCCACATAAACCACATGTCAGGGCAATCAGCCCCAGAGAGGAAAGGAGGAAGTATTCATCCACCATCTCCCAACTTCCATTAGACAAAAGTTTACCCCATGGAATGTTAAGCCCCTACCCTGGCAGGACTTACCCTGTACTTCATGGGCACAGACTTGGACCTCATGGTGTCTTAAGCCTCAAGGTCCAGCTAGGTAACCACCTGATCTGGTGCAGCCAGGACTGAGGGGTTTCACAGAATGTGAAAAACAGAAAGTTCTGAGTAAACCAGGACAAGCTGGCTACCCTATCTCAGAACGTTCAGGCTGGGGAACAGGTATTGGAATAGAGACACTAAGAGGCTGTACTTGTATGAAGCTAATCAGAAATCTAGGCATCTCAGCAACATGTAGAACAAAGACTGGGGAGGCTAAGAAGACATAACATGACACACAAAAGAGGTCTAAACTGGTATTTTAATTTCTCCCTGAAAACTGATTCAGCCTTTGAATAAAAGAGTCTTACTTTAATATATCTGTCTTGTTTTATTAAAATCTACTTTTCTCATTTTATTTCTTCTAAGACAGTCAGATTCTTAATCCATACCTTATTAATAATTTATTTAACCTTTTTCTCAATTAGTGTAAACTTTTTTTGTTCTTTTCCTTAATTTATGGTGAATCAAATTACAATAGAAATATTTAAAGCTTATTTTCCATGGCAATCAGTAGATAATATTTTAGTCACTGTGTCATTCTGATTAAACATTATAAATGGCTTTTTTTTTCAAGTAGAAAGAGAAAACAGTAAAAAGTCCTGGCAAATGCAATGAGAAAACACTTGAAAAGGCTATGCCAGGTCAGCCTTGCATAGCAGAGTGAATGGTGCCCTGACCCCTTCCTTACAAGACTACAGTTCAAGTTACAGTATGTTTTATGTGCTTGTAAATGAAATCGTTTGAGGGTCTCATGGCCCAGATCATGTATGATTTGCAACATTTGGCACAACTTTTACTCTGTTCTGGAAATACCTTACAAATGAGCTAGGATCTCTAGAGTGAGTTCTGCCTTTCCAGCACAGGAAGTTAGCCATCCCAGAACTTACAAAACTGAGGAAGCACAGGCAAGTGGCAACCAAGACTCTTTCCCCTGGGGGGATGGAAGTGAACACCACTAATCTTAATTAGCATTATGGATTTTTCACCTTTTTTTTTTAGTTTGCAGATTTTAGTTGTTTAAGAAAGTGGGCAGAATTGCAGTTAGTTACATAATTAAGGAAAACATAGTGTAGTAGAAATCAATATGCTATTATTTTACTTGTCTACTTTGCAAAAAGTTTACATATACTGCTCAAAATCGTAATCAGCTTCATGTATGTTTTTTAAATGTGAGATAATAGGTGATTTTTTAAATCCAGATTATTTCCTGTAACTCTAAGAGTTCTTTCCAAATATTGACAAAACAAAAATTCCCAACAACAATAACAGAAATGTCTTCAAAGATGGAGGCATCGTGGTGTTGCATAAGGAACACTAGACTTAGTCCATGCTGTGGGTTGAACTGTGTTCCAAAAAGGTATGTTGAATTTCTAACCCCTGATACCTATGAATGTGACCTTATTAAAAATAGCCTTGGCAGATATAATCAAATGAAGGTTATACTAGAATAGGGTATGTCTCAAATACATAACATGTGTTTTTAAGAATATCACAGGAAGACACAGGGACACTGAGACACACAGGGAGAATGCCACGAGATGCCACGAGATGATAGAGACACAGGGTGACAACTACCACTAGAAGCTATCAGAGACGCATGGAACAGATTTTCCCCTAGCACCTCTAAAAAGGCCCAAATTGTCAACTTCTTGACCTCAGTCTTCTAGCCACCAGAACCATGGAGAGAATGAATACATTTCTCGTGTTCTAAGCCACACACTTTGTGGGCGTGTTTTTGGCTGCCCTTGAAAGCAGAGTAAGGAACCCTGGTGACTACTACAACGTCTGCTCCTGAGCAGCACTGGGACCCTGGGTTCGTTCTGTCGCTTCTCAGAGTCTCCCTGTGCTCACCTGTAAGGTCACTGAAGTGCTTTAGACAAATCATCTATCACATCCCTCTCAGTTTTAAGTTTCCTGGGATCAGTCACTTCAACATAAAGAAAATCATACCTGTCTCTAGCTTAACTTTTCTGTTGGGAAAACCAAAATATTAGAACACCGAGAACCATGGGTGCAGACCTCCTTGAAGAGATCTGTCAGGATGTAAATTCTACCAAGGCACGCCATTTGGTTACTTTATTCATTGTTTGCCTGATGCCTGGAACATTGCCTGGTATGGAGGAGGTGCTAGTGCATTTATTTATTTTTTCATAAATAAGCAATGAATAAAATCAATCTCCAAACAGTTATCTTTGTTGGGACTCAACTAATTGACTCTTTCCTATGTTTCACTTCCATAGTGGCTGCTAAAGTTGGTAGGCATCAGGTTAAAGAGAAGGGCTACAAAGATAAAAAGAAAAACTAATACCTAGGAATTTATTCATTCATTTCAAATAATCCTGCTCTAGTAATAACATGTTTTGTAAGGGTTAGAGACAAACATATTCTTAATGGATTCTGAACTAGCAGGCTAAGTGCTTCAGAAGCATTTGCCCTAAACACTGATAATGAAGGAACACAATTAGTCTGAAAACATCCAGCTCTTCTTGTGAGAAAACCATTAATTTCTAAGCAGATAACCACAATCCCATAATAATTATTCATTCAATGCTTGCAACATACCTAAGCCAAGTTCATGGAACATCACTGGGCATTGAAGCACAGGTTAAGTTAGAAATTGTATTCATTTCAAAACAAAAGCTCACAAAGTACGACCTGCCAGCTGCAGCCCCCCAACTTTAGGAAAGAAACCGGACAGTCAGCATGCTGTGTTTGTGGATGGCAATAGGCAGGAAGCACAGGCATCAGGTGCTAAGTGATAAATGATGGGAAAGCCACCGTTCGCTTGTCATACACAAAAGAAAGAAGTATATATGAAGTTATCTCTAAGGTCCTTAGCAAAGTTTTTCTATGAAACTCCAGTCTAAACCCCGAATTCCAGAAGCTGAATTAGACCCCAGTGCAGTTGTTACAGAATGGCACACTCCCCATTCTCTATCACAGTCACAGAAGTGGCTCTCTCCCCACATCCCAGGCTTGGGGATCACAGGCTCTGGTTTCATGAGCGGGTACCTCATTCCTCCTCCTCTGGAGATGTATTCCAGGTAGACCAGCCCCTCCCTTGTCATTCTGCCCACTCCCCAGACCATTTTCTCCTCTATTAGCAATAGCACTGTGAGGTATTCTGAAAATTTTCCCCAATGCAGACTAATAAGCTGGCAGAAAGTTTCCAGGGCAGGAATGCTGATGTACTACCTTGATTTCCCAAGTCTAACGTTATAAGGAAGTCATTTCTGCTCTTGAGCTTTCAAAGAATTGAGTGATTGTTACACTGAAGAGGCACTTCTGCTTAGCTAAAATATTCTGTAATTGTGCATGGTTTCGCCATTCTAACTGAGATATGGAGCCGTTACAGCAGGACTCCTGTTAACAACAACACGGGGTGCCATCCCTCACTCTGAAGGTGACATCTGTGGCACCCTATCCCTCACTCGGTGTCCACAGGGACACACCGCAGCACCAGCAACCTGTGAAAAGTAGCACAATGCCGGATCTCATTCTGCATTCCAACTGCCCATCGGAGGTTTCACTGTAAAAATGGTACCAGACAAATCTGAGGGAAAAGCCGATAACATCTCCCAGTGAAAGGCAGTGTTACAGACTCTCTTTGCCAGGAAATCCATCTTGTGCCTCTGCAAGTTAACTTTCATATTTAAATATTTCAACTTTGGAAAATAACCACCACTGTACTAACCAAGTGTTCTGAAAGCCTTGGGAAACCAGAGGCCTGGGTGAAAGGTGGAAAGGAAAGGGGTAGGGATAAAGAGGTTCCCTATGCATTTATTCCCACTTTGCTCAATATTAAATTACTTTCAAGGTGTTTTTAGAAGGAGCATAAAAGGGAGGACTAGAGAAACCCAGCATGTAGCATGCCTTTCGGGTGTTAGTTGAAGTTGCGTGTGCGTGGTGTGTAAGTATCTGTGCGTGGGCATGTGCATCTATACATCTGTACATATACGTGGAGTCAGAAGAGAGGCCCAGGAATCCTCCACTTTAGCCTCATGGTTGCCTTCAAAGGGCCGAATGTAATTTTAGGACCATATAAATGTAACTACTCCTTAACTAGGGGCAAGGGACTCTGCATTGCCACTCGGTGGAAACAAGATGCAGTGCCAGAACAAGGTGGAGGGCAAGATGTGGCCCGCAGGCCTTGTGTTTGCCACCTGTGCCTTAAGGTAATGTATTTTGTTAACCTTAATTCCATGGTTTGATTATATCTCATTGAGCATCCGATTGCTATTCTGTTGGCTTTCATTTATTTATTTATTACTGGATCTGGCAGCACCCATGATTAGTTTCGGCTGCCTGGGAGCAGGATGTTCTGGTTTATTTGTGTAATACCACTCTTCTGTCAGTATTAACAAAATAAATCCAAGACCTATTTGTTGAGTGTGTGGGTGTGTGTCTGAGAAGCACAGATAGAGTGGTCTTTTTAAAGACAGAAGTTAAAAGCATATGCTGCTGGTTCCACAGAGTCTTCTGAAATAATCTCCTAGCTTAGATACCCAAAAAATATAAACCTTATGAATCTGGCTTTATAACTAGCTTTCCAAATTCATTTGGCAAATAAATATGTCATCTGGGCTGAGGAATCCGCCTTGGCTCCATTTGTAGTTACCCATGCCACTCTATGTCACTCCTTATCTTGCCATAGACCACATGCAAAACTGTAACTATAATCAAGGACCAAATAATTTTCCAAGGAAAATGTAAATAACTATGTTAATGACACAAACATCTTTTGACATAATTTAGTGGAATAATCCATTGCTTCTGGTTGACCTTCCATAGGTTTAGGATTGTTGTGATGCATCTTTTTCCCTCTATCTCTCTATTATATCTAGAATTTAGACTTACAGTTAAAAGTGTAATAAAAATATTTATTTATTTATTTATTGAGAACATAAATGGTTAGTCCTGTTAAGCAATTTTAGGAAAGTGGATAGGAAAGAGAAAATGAGATTCTATTTATTCCAACGCTAGACAGAATGTCAGCAAGTGACTGTAATTTATGGTAACCCAGGGAGAAGAAAACTGAGGTGGGATGGCAATAGGGTAATCACAGGATAATGTCCTTCCTCTGTGTCTTCTCTAGGAGGACATGTCCCCCTTCTTGTCATGGAGAGCCGAGAACTGAGGGCGCTCCAGCTCTCATATGAACCAGTCAGAGACTACTCTGCCACAATAATGATACCTGTGGAACAAATTCATATTCGATCATAATTTAAGGAGCAAGTCATGGTCTTATCACAACAAAATGATTTCACCAATTTGATTACTCCCACAACTGCATGGTTAAGATTCTTGGATTCACAACAGAATGAGTGACATATAAAATTTCATCAGCAGAAATTTCCTTGAGGGATGATGTTTTAATCATAATAAAATATACCAAGAGTATTTAGGCAGAAACGTTGAGGGCAAAGTGGGGCTTGTAGAAAAGAAAAAAGAGAGTAAAAATGATTTTGCAATCCTATTCTTAAATAGAGTTAGTGGAACTCTAAAAAAAAATTTAGCAACCCAATAATAAGAAAATATTAACAAACATGGAAGATACAAGTCATTTTCCTGGTGAAGTCAGTCAATCAAGGTCAAAGTTCAACATCATAGTCTATCAGTCTATTCATATTTAATTTGATTGTAAGTTTTGTCCAGTCTCTAGATTATTAGTTTTGATTTCAACTTTTTATAACCATGCCTGCATTCTGAGAGCAGTGAGATATTTCTACATAGTTTCTTTTTACTTCAAAATACATCCCTGAAATTTTTTAAATGAAACAAAACAAAGGAAAACGAAGTATTACACTCAGACTTCGATTTACCCACAACTCCCACTAAGAAGGTTCATTAGAAAAAATGTCAACTGAGGAGTTGAAGAGATTTTATAAATTTAGTGTTATTTTTCTTATCAAACAACTGATTTTGGTGGTCAGGAAAAGAAAGTATTTATGCAATTTTAATGTGCAGTGGGCACAGGCTATGCTTTCTTCTTGTCACCCTTTTTTAAGCTTCAGTTTTGACCTATAAATCTCTTTCCATCTTAGTTACTAAGCAACTGCACTAATGGCCCCCAATTGGCACAGCTTCTTTGATCTCCCAAGGTTGTGACCAGGCCTTCTACCACATGTGCAGACTAGGGTCACAGTAGAGGGAAGGGTTAAAGTGGAGTAGCTACTTTAACTTTCTCCAGGAAAAACAAAAAATTCACATTCTCTTTCTAGGACTCATCACTCTCCATGCTCTTTTAGTGTGTTCGAATTTACACTCAAAATTACAAATTTAAACTCCAGGGTGAATACCAATCACAATGGCTGCTGCTTTCCTAGTTCCTTACTATCTAAGTGTGTCTTTTGTTAGCTGACCAGAAGGCCAAGCTCAGAAATAGAATGAGTTAGAGAAAAAATAGACTCAAAGGTGACATCAGCATCAGAACTCTAGCCCCTGATGTGTTACTAAGTCACTGAGTATATTTGAGCAAACCATTTCCCTCCTTTGTAAAAAGGAGATACTATTTATATACTTTATTACTCACCTGATGGGAATAAAAGTAAAAGAAGAAGTACTTTTTTCTTACTTTTCTTTTGGCTAACATCTCCTTCGAGACTGCTAAATTTGCTGCATTAGGTTAAGTGTGGAGAACACAAGACAGACCACGTATAGACCTTGTTCCCTCTGAGTTCATAGTCTATTAGTAAAAATAGGGCTATCCACATGTAATGAAAAGCCAAGGAGAGTGTGCGAGTTGTTCTGGGGCAAGAACAGAAGACATACTGTGAAGGTGTGCTATGGGAGTAGCATGGAAGAGAGTCACTTAGCTCCTGGGGCTCTCGGAGATTGTGTGGAGGAGATGTCATGTGAGCTGGATTTGATCAATACATGCTACCAAGACTTCTGGAAATAGGGAAGAAATGCCAGGAGGAAATTCAGAGGTTGGAAAATACAACATATAAATCAGGAACCACAATTAATAATAATCATAGCAACACTGATTTAATCTTGAATATGTACTAAGAATTCATCTAAGCTCTTTGTGAATATTAACTATTGATCTTCATAATGTCATTCTACATAGGAGCCATCATTATTATTCCCATTTTAGAGATGGAGAACGTGAGCCATGGAAAATTGTGATAGCTTGTCTATGTCACTCAGCTAGTAAGCTATTAAACAAGGGTTCGGATGTAGGCAATGTGATGCCAAGACTCACACTCTCAGTGTGCATCTCTATTGGGTCATATTAGACTCATGCATAGTAATAATTAAAGGGAAAATGTGAAGGTGAGTGAAGGGAATAAGGTCACAATACAGATGTTTAACCCTTTTGATGAGAACAGCCTGATGAAAGCTATGTTTATATTATGCAGTATAAATAAATGTTTGGTGTCCTTTTGGTTGAAAATGGCAGAAACTGTCTTTAGAATAAGAGAAAAAAATGAATATTCAAAATACTAAAGATGGCAAAGAGCAGGAATTGGACAGGTTCATCATCTCTACTGAAGAACTTCCTGACCACAACTTCTGACCCAGGGGGCAGTCATTAGAAATAACAGCTGCCAATGGCTCCTGCTTGTGATGACTTTGTCCAATTTGAGGTATCTGGGAGAGGTTACTTAGTGGCCCCAAGAAGGGTCAAGGGTCCACCACCGAACCACTAGCCTTCCTAACTTAGTGTCCAGCGATACACAGTATGAACACATTGTTGTATCAGGGCCAGTTTTCAAAACAGGGAAGATGATGAAGAGCTGGAAGCTACACTAACTCTAATACTTAAAGAATTTTAAGTTCTCAGTGTGGAGAATGAATTATAAACAGCACATACTGGAAGTAGGGAGACCAGGCACTTTGCAGTGGTGATGGTCTCAGAGTTAAGTAACAAGTGTCTGCATTAGGAAAATGGATGCTGCAATGGAAAATAAGGAAGGGTGTGATAATGTGACATGGGCAGGAATTAGGAAAAAATGTGGAGTCAACAGTCGTGCTGAAGCTCTAAGCCCAAATGACAGGGACGATGCTATCATATACGTCATACATTTTGATCTGAGATGATCAAACTCAGCCCGAGCTCACAGATACCACTCTGGAGAGATTAACAGCACACACGGTAGGTTTGTTTTCTAGGGACTAACTTCCAAGTCCTTTGTTTAAAGTTGACATAAAAATTAAAGTACACATGTTACATTTTATATAAGGTTCCCCTATAATAGTCTTTTTCAGTTCTCTAACTGTGGGTCTTGTTTGTATCAGATGAGAGAACTTCTAGTGTATTAAAAATATCAATGGAGAAATGTGGGTTTTTTTTAAGTTCCCACTGTAAGTGGGAGATTGTGAAAAGTACTGGAAATCAAAATATAAGAGACAACATGTGTCCTCAATTGATG
Organism: Tonatia bakeri; assembly: GCA_004024845.1. NCBI lineage: Eukaryota > Metazoa > Chordata > Mammalia > Chiroptera > Phyllostomidae > Tonatia > Tonatia bakeri. The sequence continues at coordinate 301,304 of PVIA01000612.1, read as the reverse complement.
TGTAGTCTGGAAGGGAATCGGGACATAAAAGCTAAATTGGGAGCCACGTGATGAAGATGGATAATATATGATGAAGTAATTTGCAGGATGCTGAAGTGGACAGGAAATAGTTTGTAGGGAAGACAGGATTGGAAATGAATATTATGAGAGCAATTTCAACAAGATTCAGCTTTGAATGTAGACCACTAGATCCCTGCTGGTATAATGAGTTGAAAGAGGGAAGTCCTGCTAGAAATAGGAGTTGACGCAGGTCCCTTCCATGTGCCAAGCACAGTGAAAAATGCTTCTGTCAGTCGTGCCCCTTAATTCTCCCTCCAAATCTCAACCAAGGTGCAACTTATTTTCTCCATTTTACAGATGATGAAACTGCATGAAAAGTAAAGTATCTTGTTCAGATCACAAAGGTCACGAGTGCCAGAACCCAAATGGCAACAAGCCACATTCTTCAGGCTCTGCCACTGGCTTCCCCAGTAATGGGCTAACAAAGATGAGCCCTGTTTTCCATCGTGCAGGTTTTCCCTTTTGCTTCTCTAACCACTTTCCTGACATACTTCTCCATCCCGCTCCAACCCACCAAATTTTCAGCTGCAAGCTTCTGTGTACTTCAGGCCTTTCGTGTTTAACTAAGGTTTTGATTTTAAAGTCAGTATCTTCAGCTACAGGATCTCTTCCTAGTTTCAAACCTACATTTCCAATTGTTTATTAGGCATTTCCATCTCACCACCATATTTGTATTTTAAGTTTACAATAATCGGCACCCAATAGTCTATTTTGCTCTTAGAAATTCCTTCCTGCTCAACTTAATTATTTCTGCTGCAGGGTACACCAAGCTCTCCATAGTCCAGTCTCTCAAATCACTCAAGTTGGCATCTTCTTTTCCTCTTGCCTTCTTGTACTTAATAAATTAACACATCATCTGCAGAATCTACCTCACAATGTCTCTCGCAATCATTACATCCTTGCAATTTCCATTATTTCCCATCATCACCTCCTAATTCAGACATTCTTTCAGCTCCTTGTGCCTAAAGGCCCACTGAAATAGCGATCCCTGCAATGCTAAGTGAATCTCCCCCGTCATTCACTATCACAACAGCATCCTGTTCCTTTCTTAGCATAAGCTCAAGTCCTTTTGCTTACTCATTTTATCATTTATTATCTGCCATGTACTAAAATATGCCCACTGTTAAAGTGCCGATCTCTTCTCCATTCTATCATTCATGTCCTTCTCAATGTCAGGAGTGGGAAATGTGTCCAGTAAACACCAAGTAAATGCTATTTTCAGACATCTATCTCTCCTCCCTCTTCACTCTAGCCCTCCCTATATGCAGCTGTCACAAGAATATTTCTTTTTCTTCTAATAAGTCACTTTTCAAGTTAAAACATCTAGCATGCATCTGTTGCCTATTAAATATTAACTACTACTAATTCTGGCATCCAAGCCATGAGGTCCTCTACAATACTGACACCAACTGCATTTCCATTCACACCTCTTATTCACTCTGTTCCTGAATCAAATGTGTTATTTCTGTAGGCACTCATAACTGCTCCTTAAGGTGTTTGTCTCTGTGCCGTGTGTATATGGTATCATCTTCCAGAATGTCCTGTCAGCTTGATCTACACTTTTGTTCTAATAATAAATAGCTCCTAAACCTTAGTGACTTTAACAGCACTCACATGCATGTCCATCATGTTTTGCCTGTGGCCTTTCTTCATGTCTCCTTTATTCCCAGTGTAGGACTAGTGGGGCAGCTCTTGTCCAGAGCACAGCAGTCTCTGGGCAGGAGGTAGAGAGAGGCAGTGGGATCACAAAATGGCTCTTAAAATTTCCTCTTGGAAATGGTGCACATTTTATTACCCAGAGCAAGTCATTTGATGGAATCTGACATCACTGGGCTGGGAAGTATAATTAGTTCCCAGGACTGGTCCACCACATAGAGGCAATGACTTTATTTACTATAATACCATTTACTACACTTTTCTGTTTCTATCATCAAAATGCTAATTATGCAGAAAGACCAATGTCATTAAGATGCTTTTCCAGATTTTCCCAGCCCCAAATCCTTTGAAAACACAAAGCATTTAGCTTACATCTATATTTTAATCTTCATTTTCTCTACTTTTTGTATGCCTCTCTTCCTCAAAATCCTGCATGCAGATTATGTTTTGCTGTAATCTAACAACTATGGCTGTGACATGTAACAGTGCAATGGTTTGCATGGAGTAGATGCTGGCAAATGCTTATTGAAATTTATTGATTATATCTTTTAAGACATATGTGGACATTGAGTATTTTCATACTGAGGAGAATATGAACAAAATTTATTTCAAGCTGATTAATGTGATAACTAGCAGAACATTTGCTTTTTCAAGCATGTGGCCAACTTTTTTTTCTTTTTGACAAATACGCTTCCACAATAAACAGGAAACAAAGAACAAACTATCTCCCTTAGTTTGGTGCCCAACAGATCAGAGAACCTAAAATTACTTTAATCCAGTGTTCAAAAAATGGCTTCTCTTGGACACATATTGACTAAGTACAGCAAAAGTAAAATTTACATGGCATTGATAATTCCTTTGGTAATTAAGTCAAAAGGTCATTATATATGAATGACCTGAATCTTTAAGTTCAAGTTTGCATATCACTGTCCATGAATATTTAACATGCAGTGTGAAGCTGGAAAAAATAGTGCCTCAAAATTTTTCAGTGAACAAATGAATGACTAATTAAAGGAATACAAAATTAGCAATAAGTTAATGCATTCATAAAAATAATGAACTGCTAATTAATAGGTGTGCATATAGACATAGCAGCCATTGCAAATACAGTATTGTATAAAATACCGGTCTCACTTATGTCCTCCATCCGTGAAGTTCAAAGCATGATTCTATACTAGAAAAATATAGAAACTTTAAATTCAGATCTCTTATTTGACAGTGTGGTGAAGGGAATAGTCTTTCTTTGCAAGAATACAAATATGCACACATAAACATATTCATATATATTAGGGTTTATGATGTGTTTTTAGAAGTACTTATGAAAGAAAAACAAAACAATATAAAACAGAACAGACAACAAACACAAGCTATCTTTATGGAGTCTTCTTTAACTACCTGAACCTGAGTTATATATGACAGTTTCCAATTCACTGTCTATGTCCACAACTTAGTAAAAGTTAATCGTATGTTCATTTTATGTCACCATACCCAGCACCACCAGCAGCACTGTGAATGACCTAAGCTAGTAAAATTGAACATTTCAGAGCCTGTTATATTTGAACAGAATGATTTGTACAAAGCAGATGGATTCCAGGTTTTCAATCAGAAACAGAACAATAGTTAGGAAAACTGCCAAGCCTCAAACTCATAAATACAAGGTCAAAACAATAATAAAAATACTGTCTCACTGCATTTGTTTTTTTTTCAATTTAAAATCTTGCTTGAAGTCAGTATATTTGATAGAGATAGTAAGACTAATTAAGTCTTAGTTTTTATTCAACATTTTCTTCTTTGAATCATTCAAACCACAAAAACTATAAATAGATTACTGGGAAAATATCTCTGTTTTTACTGCATGTAACTGTTTAATTGTAAAAGCCAAAATGACATCACTTTTATTATTGAAAAACATAATATCAGAATACGGCCTATGCTGCCAAGCCATTAAATAAACTCACATCCAGTGGGAGTGTTTGCTGAATTACTCCAATTGAGCTCTTAACACTTTTTGACAGCCAGAAAGTTTCAATATATTGATATCTGTGATTAGAATCCTGTACAAAAACCCTAACATATAACAACAACAACAACAATAATTAGGATTTATTGAGTGCTTACTATCAGCCAGATACACTTCCATGTTCTCTGTATGTTTTATTTCATTTAATCCTCACATTATCCTTTTAGTAGGAATTGAGTAGATGTGAGAGCTAAGGCACAATTTGGTTAAAAGGCTTGTGCATTGTCATACAGCCAGTGAGCAAGGATGCCAGGATTTTAATCCTTGCAGGCACCAGAGGGTACATTCCTGACCCCAGTACTACATTTATATACCTCGCCATCTCTGTGGTGAAAAAATAATCTATACTTTTCATATCAAATCTTCATATTGCAGTTTGGAAGCACATATCATTCTAAGGCTGGAGGCTTATTTATCATTACCATCTTAGTCATGGGATTACCATACAATAAACCAACAGAACCCACCTCAAATGCATAAGAGAATAATACTCTGTGAATATTGATTTACTCTCTCACTAGTTTGTATATCAATTGTTTATTGAATATTGACTGTATGCCAGCACTTAGGCATTGCATTCATTTCCTATTGCTGCTGTAACGAATTATCCCGAACTAGTGGCTTAAAGCAACAGGAATTCATTCTTTTCAAGTTCTGGAGGTCGGAAGCCTACAGTCAAGGTGTTAGCAGGGCTTCATCTCCACTGGGGCTTCAGTAGAGAATTCATGTCTTTGCCTTTTCCAGCTTCTAGCGACCTCTTGCATTCCTTGACTGCTGGTTCTTTCCTCCATCTTCAAAATCTATCACTCCAAACTCTGGTTCCATTGCCGGGTCTTCTTTTTCTGATTTTGCCCATATTGCCTCTTTCTTATAAGAAACCTGGAGATTACATTAGATCCACCTGGATAATTCAGAAAAAAGTGTTCTGATCTTAAGATTCTTAATTATAGCAGCAAATTCCCTTGCAAGGATATGCAAACTTTGGGCGTCTCTGGGCTGCACTGAAAGAAGGAGCGTTATCTTGAGCCACACATTAAACACACAAACACTAACAAAAAAACAAAAAATCTCATAATGTTGGAAGTAAATGTATAATTGGGTGTTGGATCACGTTCATAACCATCCTGGGCCACATGCAGCCCATGGGCCGTGGGCTAGATACCCGAGAGTAACATATCCCCAAGTTCTAGGGATCAGAATGTGGACATTTCTGAGGATAGATTGTTATGTTGACCATGGGCATGGTCCAAACCCAAAGGATAATAAGAAGTCCAGAAATTATATTGATGACATTGGAGAAGCTATTGAAGAATATAACCCAGGGAGAGACACAATTTAATTTTACAAAGAATACTTTGGTGCCCTAACGAAATAAGCTATTGGTATAATCCTTCTGAAGATATTCAAAGCGTGAATAGTGAAAGTAAGGGCAGAGAGAAGGGCAGTGATCTGAAGTATGTTTAGAAAGTAGGCTCAAGCAGAATACAGTGAAATTGTCCACAAGTAATCATTTTTCTTTGAGATCTGCATTTTCATATCTGTAAGAAATAATGCTGCATTGTATAAAAGCTCTTTAAGCTTTTATAAAACACATGTTCATCATGTTTTCAGATTTAGCATAATATAGAAACTGTCATGTGGCAGAATCCCAATAATATATCCATTTTCTATAGAATGACATCAATCTACTTACCCTTAATTGAAACAAGAAGTTAAATATTCTCACTTATTCATAGACATATCTGGCAAAACTATTCAGAAACATTTAGTGATGTTAGATCTAAAATCTAACCACAGGAACATTAATTGGTTTCTGGCCTTAGAGAAACTTCTCTTTTTATCTAAAGTGATATATTCCAAGATGATAAATTGCTAGATCTATATGAATTAACTCTTTAATATACTAACACCTGCTAGACTGAGGATTTTCTGACTGTGAATATTAACATCTCTTATCAATGTTAATTCCTACTCAATATTATTGCCTTTTTTGTTTCATCAAAATTCACCACAGTTCATCACAGGTGCTGGGCTATCACACTCACAGAGTTGCCCCATTCAATAGACACCATTCAAAAATATGCCAATCCATTCATAGAAATTCACTCCAAAGAGTCATTGCCAACATTTGTGCCAATAAAAGGAAATTTTGAATTAGAGGAGAAGAACATGTAAAAATTTGTCAGATGGCTGGTAGCTGGAATTAGTTCTAAGCATTTTGGACCAGATCTCATCTAGAGGAAATGTAAACCAAACACTTTTATCTTTTCAACTTGTGTTATTTATTTTTGAAGGAAAAAATGTAATCTATATGCTCACATAAACCCATGTGACTCATTTACACTTAAGTTCTTTGAAAGGTTATTTTAAAAAGAGAGGGTTGATGTCAAAAATAACAGCTCAGCTTGGATAAGGCTGACAACATTCTTGAGAGGATGGCAGAAGGGAGGAAAAGAAAGTTTCCAAAATTCCGTTGCCTCATTTTGCAATCTTAAGACAAAGAAAGGACTTGAGTATGGCAGGAAAGTCTAAGCATCAATATTCTAGTTGCTTTCAAAGTTTTAAATTTCTTATTATTGGTATTGGGTAGCAGTAAAATCAGGCAAGGAATAAAAAAGCCACCCATAAGAGCTCAGTTCTGCTACAGCACTCCTCCGGGGACCATTTTCTCCTCCGTTTACTCTATCGTGCGAACTCTGGCGATGCCCATTGTCCAGGGCACCAGCCTTGAACCGGGGCCTTTCTGGCATGCAAAGCGTCCATGTTCTCTTATTGCTCACAGGACATATTCCCCTGGGATGAAGCAAGAGTTGGAGGGACCCATAATGCTCCAGGGGTGTCCAGCCTTTTGGCATCTCCGGGCCACACTGGAAGAAGAAGTATTGTCTTGAACCACACACTAAATACATTGCTACATGTAATTATGAAAAAACCTCATAATGTTTTAAGCAAATTTATGATTTCGTGTTGGACCACTTTCTTAGTCATCCTGGACCACACGTGGCCTGTGGGTCACAAGTTGGACACCTCTGCTAGTTTATGTCATTGCATTTCCGGTATTGGATAAAGTAAAACCAAGCATTTTGTGCACAAGAAGTGACACTTTCAGCCCTCCACTTCCTCAGGCCTGGCACTCACGGACTGTTTCAAGCTTTTACAAAATTTAGTAGGAAAGGCCTTCTGACTTTTCAAGTTAGTAGCCATTTTTATTTTAGCCTCCATATTCAGCAGCCACAAAAGCATGCCGGAATTCCTCATTTTTAAGATGCTAAAGATGTCATAACTTGCTTTCACTATACATTGGGATATCGCATTGTGAGGTTTCTTTATCTAGAATGGCAACTTTCTTTGCTCCAAATATGCATAGGATTTAGATTTTAAAAAATCAATTTGCAGGTATTAGTCTTATTTATATCTAATGTTCCTACAATGCTTAAGGAAGGCAATATACTGAGAGTACTTGTTAGACCAAGGGGTTAGTTATTTTCAGAATGCCAATGAAATACAATTCTGTTTCTAAAATGGCCTTGGTGAGGCAAGCAACTTTAGTTATATTTTTAATGTGATAGGTTTTTTTTAATTTTAAAAAGCAAAGTCTTTTAAAAACCCATACCACCAAATGAAGTAATATAAACCAGCAATGTTTTTATTATTTCTGTCTAATATAAAACCACTTTTTCCCTTTCAGTTTAAAAAACATTTCTTTAAAAGTAGGGAAAGTTAGAATGAAGTTGCAGCATTCTGGGAAATGCATGTTGCCCCAGTGGAAATCACTTATGGGTTTTCTCCTTCTCTGGGTAGAAATCTGGATCAGAGGACCTATTCGCATAATAGGGACACAGAAAATAGTTTCTGTCCAGAGCACTTGACTTTCTGTACTGTGCTGCATTTAAGAAAGATGGTTAGACACAGTCTCAGAGTCAGACAATGTGCTACATCCTGGGGATAGAAAGATGGGCTCCCTCCAGCTCCTGCCATCCAGAAGTTCACCTTTCAAATGCACACACATGTGTGCACACTTGTACTTACACTGACACACATGCACACACACACTGACACACATGCAGCCACACTGACACACATGCTGAGACCATTAATAATGAAAAGCTAATGGATCACAATCAAGCATTTAGAAGCATATGCTTTGTGAAGTCAGTTATATTTCTTGTTGATTATTTTATGTGTAATTATAAAATACAACTCTGAAACATGGTTTTTAGGGTTCAAGGTCTATGTTTTTTATCGATACATTGGGAAAATATGTTGGAGATGCTTAAACAATCTTTCAATGAGACTTTGGTCTAACTAATGATTTGTGATATTATTTTAGTCATATGAGATAATTTCAAAGTTTATAATTTCCTAATTGCTCTAATTAAAAATACCTGTTCCCGTCCCTTTGTGGATGAAAGGTTAGACCAATTATGGTACAAACATAACATGGAGGAATACTCAGTAATAAAAAGGGACAAATGATTGGTGTGTGCAGCAATATGGATAAACCTCAAAGAAATTATGCTGAGTAAAAAAAAGTTAATCTCAAAAGGATATAAACTACATGATTTCATTTATATGACATTCATGAAATAACTTAATTATAGAAATGGAGAACAGATTAGTGGTTGCTAGGGGTGATGAGGGAGGAGTGGATGGCCAAGAAGATACAGTGCAAGGCAGACTTGTGGTGACGTATAGTTAAGTGTCCCGAATGTGGATTCGTGGCAAAAAGCTACACACGTGATAAAATTGCATGTGCACAGGATTACATGTACAGCTGGTGAAACCTGAATAAACTCCGTGGCTTTACCAGGGTCAGTTCTCTAGGTCTTATATTGCACTATGGTTATACAAGTCAATACGAGTCATTAACACTCAGGGCAGGGGAGCGCTGGATGAAGCATGCATGGGACCTGTGTGCATTTCTTTGTGAAATCCTGTAAATCTATAATTTTCCAAAAACAAAGCTTGAAGAAACAGTACATGCTCCTTTTGCTTACCAATGTGTTGTTTTCCTTCATTAGTGAGTGTGCCTTTTCAAGTAACAGTAATACATGTGTACGTATCGATCAAGATGTTCTGATTTTATTCTTCTTGTTACCCGAGATAGCACACGGGGGAGGGCTGAAAAGAATCAAGCCCATTCTGTCTTTTTGTGCCTCTGAGACTGATGCATCTGCTTGCAATCTTAGCATATTTTAGAAATCTCATTTTAGACATAAAGCGGTGAAGAATATTCACAAAGGAAGATCATGTTCAAAGATCATTGAGAAGAGAGCACAGCACACAAGCGGACTAGAGAAAGTCAGTAAAATGGAAGTATGGAGTGTGAGACATGTTGAAAACTGATAGGAAGCTAGGCCCCTGTCATCAAGAGCCCTGCCAGCTGCCTTAGGGATGCTGAATACGTAATGAGGATAATGGAAAACCACTGAGTGATGCTCTATAAGAGAGTAACATGATCAGATTTACATTTTACTTTTATTGTATCCCAAAACCTGCACAGCACCTTTGTCTACTATTCCACGTGGAAGCACGGGATAAATTGATCTTATAAGTCAGAGAAAAAGACATTATGGGCAGGAGAGGAAGAAACAGAAAAATACGAACAATAGACAAGCTATTCCAAAGTCAAAGAAGCCTGTAACTTTTTACTTCTTTTTATATTAAGTATACATGTGATTACTAAATAAATATAACTAATTATACGTGATTAGTACTTTATCCTCTTTCAGACTGTGTGGCCATGAGGGTCAAAAGCATGTTACCTGGTTCATCGTTTTATCCCCAGTGCTGAGGGCAGTGAATGGAGCTAATGTATAGTTTTTAAGTGACTGAACACAGGGATGAAAACAGCATACAAACCTTAATGTCCTTTAGGGCAACATTGTATGACAGCATAGTACAGTGTGTGAATAAACATAAATTTCCTGTGGAATTCTGTATTATGTTTAGGGCATTTAGTTTGAGAAAGAAGAATGTTACATAATACATTTTAGAAAATTTCAAAATGTGTGATTTTGTTGGTTGTTTTGTTCATTTACAAAGTAGGTAAACTCTAACCTCACCAGAAATTTAACTCCTCTACTTTATATGCCTATGGGGTCTGCAGAGCTGAGGTTTTATCATTTTTGTAATTATTATAATTATTTTAAGGTAATATCTAAAGGGTATGCTCTCCTTTATTTCTTTTTTCCATTCAGCTTTGAAACTTATGAACTAGCTCTATTCTAAATTCTGAAAAACCATTCAGTGTGTTTAAAATATTTTTCGTGATTTCCATTTAAAAATCAATCTCAACAATTGCTCCTTATGCTAAAAATTCTAAGAATGCCTATGATTATGGGGTGTTAATTTCCATGCATTGAAAGCAGTTATCTCTAACGAAACAGGAAGTGAAAGATTCTGCTTCCTTTAAATGCAAGAGGAATACATGTAATCAGCTCGAATATATTCCATTGGGAATTTAGCCAAAGCTGCAAACCCCTGCAGAGAAATCAGTCTACATCAACCCCATTTAAAACACACTAGGATTCATCTCTTAACAGATAATGTGGAAACAACAATTACAATGTGAATATAGCTTACTACAAAACATATCAAAATTAAACATGTGGTCTCTTATTTGTCAAAATGGGGATTTTCTCTCCCACTTAATCAATATTTTAATTTTACAAAAGGCTATATATTTTTCTTTTATGAAGAAATTTTTCTAGATATTTAGGGAAGACTGTGAGATTGCTTGCATTTGAGTGTTTTGAATTCTAAGAGGCAGGTTTCTTTGTTAACTTAATCAACAAGCTAAGCACAAGCCTTTCATCCTTTCCAGCATAAACCACAGTCACTGCCTGCTGATGCCACATAAATGGCTCTCTCCCTTTAGAGATGAGAGCTGGCAGTCTGAAGGATTTTGTCCTCTGCCTTGCTAATCACTTCAAGGTTAAAGAGCATTGCTCTCTGCTTGTGCACATCTGGAGTGTTGCTTACAAATGCCCCATGCATATTCTGTTAATATTATCATTGCATGCACCATTATTATCAGCATAATTATTATTTCTTAATTTTATGCTATGTGTTTTTTAATGCACTTTGTCTCCTACAACAGTTTTGAATGCAAAATGACATGGGAATATCATTTCATTTTCGAGCTGACACAATGAATTTAACAGATATGCCCTATCTCATTGTTGGGAGAAAGATCAAATTCATGAATTCTACAAACAAAACAAAATCAACATAGACCAACAAAATGATGTTGAAGTAAAAGGCAATTTTGTGTGGTAAGACTATGTAAATAAAAGCCACCTGCATAGCTTTCCATGTTGGTCTCTAATTAAGATATTTTTCTTGGTTTTATTTGTCCTCACACAGTTCATGACTCTTTCTAAAATTAATTGCTTTGCAAATAAAAAATTGAATTAATGTTTGAATTTAATGTTTTTATTTTTCACAAAAGGAGTAACTGAAAAAGCTATCCAACATTTTTTAAGATATTGCTTTAATAAAATAAGAGTGTATTGGTATGACTCAATGACCCTTAGATTCTGAGAGTCTATTATTCTAACAAGGTAAACTCAACCAGTTTGAGGAAATTTAGTGTTTTTAAAAAAGAAATTCCAATGAAAACTGAGAACCTCTCTACCTAAGACATGGGGTCATAGGAGCTCTTAGAAACTACCATCAATATAAACATCACTGCTAGTCTGAGTTCATCATTTTCATTAACCGGTGATTAGCCAGTACTGTGAAATCTGTTCCCTGATTATTAAACAGTGGTTCTACTTTGTATTTCTATACAGGTACAAATGAAACTAAGGATCCTTGATTTTATATCAGTTAAATGGCTAAATTTCTATACTATCATGACTCTAACTTCTAGAGATGAATATAATTTCCTATTCATTATAAAATATTTTTGAGGCTCTCTTTCATGTACAAGAAGAAATAAAAATCAGGAGCCCTCAATTCTAGTTCAGGTTCTGCTACTTAAGATCTGTGACTCTGGAGAATCATTTTGCTTTATAAAACATGGGCAATAATGTATATATTTACAGGGGTGTCCTGAGTATCACATGTTAGCTTTTGAGGCCTGACTTTTCAGAAAAATTAAAATTATAATATTGTGCAAAATAAAATTTCCTTGGATACGGAGAAAGTACTTATTAATTACAAAATGATGATGATCACTATCATTTATTATATGACCAAAATGGTGAAGAAACTTTATAGCCATCCTATCATTGAACAAAGATGTTAGCTGAGGTCACACAGCATCTTGGATAACTGTTGAACTCCTAGAGGAGATTTTTCTCAAACTCAAGTGCAGCTACAAACTACTTTTCTAATATATTATCCCAGAGTTCACATACATAAATCCATATTGAAAATTCTTCTGACCCCTTTATAGCCCAAATAGAACACCTCTAATACAGAAATCTGTATGTTAGGCTCCCAAGATCGGAACCACAAAAGTACGTGAAATCACTGGACCACAAACAGTTTAAAGCCTGGTGTTTTACATCATTTTTAGAAACCCTTTAGCTGTGGCACCACCAGGAGTTCTGGGGTTGCCTTTTTTTTTCAGGCTGAGCCTCTGCTGGGCTCCTTATCTTCTCTTTCTTCTCTAACTTCTGATCCTCTCTTATCTCTAACCTGAAACCCCAATGCTGTGAAAGTCATTTTCAAAGCCATACAGCTTGCTCTTGTTGGTCCAGCTCTGATTCCAGATCATTCCCTGGGAGTCGAAGCAGTTGGCATGAAAGCAGTCTGTGAGGGACTTTCTCTACAAACAATTCATCTTCCCTATATGAAAAATTTTGATGTTGGTGCTTGAACTTTTTTTAAATTTACTCTCCCTCCAAGCACACAGATAGCAATTCTGTGAGATGAGTATACCTGTTATCATCGATATTTTGCAGATGAGGAAATTGAGGCTCCAATATGTGAAGAGTCCCCAGGGACATGTGGCTAATTAATGGGAGAGATCTGTCGCCTTGCCTTTTCTTTGAACATCGTCAGCTTTGTCCTCAGATCATGCCTTAGATTCTGGTTCCCATGCTGGTAGTTACTTGAAACTTGATCCTTCCTGCATTGCCTTTCACCTGTCGCTGACTCTGCATTTATTCTAGAAAATATTCTGCCAGCTTTTCCCTTCTAGTTTCTGAATTCAACTTCATACCCTATCTCCAACTTCTCTGTTAAAGAAGTTCCATATCCACCAAAAGTATGAGACATGTCAGTATTAATTCAATGACTTAATTCACATAAAAATGCTTTATAAACTATAAAACTCTAAAAAATATAAGGTGGTACTGATGTTGAAATATACTGCATATACCTCATTTAATCAATGAAAGCATGTGAGTTATTTTAGAGTCTGCAAACTGAATGGCAGCTTATAATATATGTTCTTAGTGGAAACTTTTATGTGACAAAATATCAATACCTATGATAATTTATTATCAAAGACATCTAACACAATCCTATCAATTATTTTAAATGAAGATGTGGGATGTGTTTAAATGAAGCCGGGAAAATGATGAGAAGAAATAATCCCACAGTTTATACAGTTCTTATTTATAGCCTGACCACTTTTATTCTGAGTTGGACTTTCTCAGACAAAGAACTTAGAAGTAAATGTGTCCATCACCCTTTTTGAAGATAAACAGGGAAATGAGCTGTCCAGATCTCCCAAATCATTTGCTGAAGAGACTATTTTACTCCGTTTTGTTTCTGCCCCCTTTGTTAAATATTAATTGACCACAGAGACATGGGTTTATTTTCAGTCTTTCTATTCTGTTCCATCGATCTATGTGTCTGTTCTTAGGCCAGTACCAGACTATTTTGATTACAGTGGCCTTATAATATAGTTTGATATCAGATATTGTGACTCCTCCTATTTTGTTCTTCTTTCTCAAAATTGCTGCAGCTATTTGGGGTTGTTTATGGTTCCATGTAAATATTTGAAATGTTTGTTCTATATCTGTGAAATATGTCATCGGTATTTTAATAAGGATTGCACTGAATCTATAAATTGCTTTAGGTAGTATGGGCATTTTGATGATGTTAATTCTTCCAAACCATGAACACAGTATATGTTTCTATTTGTTGTGTCTTCCTTAATTTCTTTCTTCAGTGTTGTGTAGTTTTCTGAGTACAGCTCTTTCACCTCCTTGGTTAGATTTATTCCTAATACTTTATTTTTCTGGCTGCTATAGCAAATGGATTTTTTTCCCTGATTTCTGTTTCTGATATTTCATGGTTGGTACACAAAAATGCCTTTGATTTCTGAATATTGACTTTGTATCCTGCTATTTTGTCAAATTCACTTATTAGGTTATGTAGTTTTTTGGTGGAGTCCATTAGGTTTTCTATGTACATTATCATGTCATCTGCAAACAATGGCAGTTTTACTTCCTCTTTTCCAATTTGGATTCCTTTTATTTCTTTTTCTTGTCTGATCGCTGTAGGACTTCCAACACTATGGTGAAGAGAAGTAGTGAAACTGAATACCCTTGTCTTTTCGCTTACCTTAGTGGGAAAACTTTTTGTTTTTGCCCATTGAATATGATGCTGGCTGTAGGTCTTTCATATATGGCCTTTATGACTTTAAGATATGCTCCCTCTACTCCCACTTTGCTGAGTGCTTTTATCATAAACGGGTGCTGTACAATATCAAATGCTTTTTCCACATCCATTGATATGATCATGTGATTTTTGTCTTTCCTTTTGTTTGTATAATGTATTATGTTTATTTATTTACCAATATTGTATGATCCTTGCATTTCTGAGATGAATCCCACTTCATCATGGTGTATGATCTTTTTAATGTATTGCTGGATGTGGTTTGCCAATATTTTATTGAGGATTTTAATGTCTATGTTCATCAGTGATATCAGCTACATGAAAAAAATGAAATTGGACCACCAGCTTATGCCATACACAAAAAATAAACTCTAGATGGATAAAAATAAAACCTTAAATATAATTCACTTAACCATAAAAGTCCTAGAGGAGAACATAAGCAGGAAAATTTCAGATATTCCACACAGCAATATTTTCATCCTTATATCCTCTAGAAAAAGGGACATAAAGGACACAACAAACAAATGGGACTTACTCAAAATAAAAGGCTTCTGGACAGCTAAAGAAAACATCAGCAAAACAAAAAGGGAACCACCAAATGTATGGGAAAATTCATTTGCCAATGATACTTTGGACAAGGGTTTAATCTTCAAAATATATAAAAAACTCACATGACTCCACTCCAGAAAGACAAACAATCCAATTAAAAAATGGGCAAAGGACTTGAGCAGACACTTCTCCAAGGAGGACATGCAGAGGGCCCAGAGACATATGAAAGGATGCTCAGCATCACTGGCCATCAGAGAGATGCAAATTAAAACCACAATGAGATACCACTTCACACCAGTCAGAATGGCCATCATAAACAAATTAATAAACAATAAGTGCTGGTGAGGTTATGGGGAAAAGAGAACCCTAGTGCACTGCTGGTGGGAATGCAGACTGGTGCAGTCACAATGGAAAACAGTATGCAATTTCCTCAAAACACTAAAAATGGAACTGCCTTTTATGACCTGGCTATTCCACTGCTGGGATTATACCCTAAGAATCCTGAATCACCAATGCAAAAGAACCTATGCACCCCAATGTTCATAGAAGCACAATTTATAATAGCCAAGTGCTGGAAGCAACCTAAGTGCTCATCAGTAAATGAGTGGACAAAGAAACTGTGGTACTTTTACACAGTGGAATACTATGCAGCAGAAAGAAAGAAGGAGCTCCTACCCTTCATGAGAGCGTGGATGGAACTAGAGAGCACAATGCTAAGGAAAATGAGCTAGGTGGTGAAAGATAAATGCCATATGATCTCACCTTTAACTGGAACCTAATCAACAAAAGAAAAAAGCAAGAAAAAATATAACCATAGACATTGAAATGAACAAATTGACAGTAACCAGAGAGGAAGAAGAGGGGAATGACAGGGAAAAGAAAGAGAAGGGTTGTCAAGGAACATGTATAAAGGACCCATAGACAAAGCAAAAGGGGGATAAGATTGAAGGTGGGAGGTGGAGGGAAATAGAGACAATTATACTTAAAAAACAATAAAAATGAATTTAAAAATAAAACAAATTAAAGGGAAATGAGATACCTGGTTTCTTGAGTTCCAAATAAACATTCTGATAAATTAAAATAAAATAGAACAAAATGATAAATACAAAGGTCTTTTATTTTAGGTGAAATGAGTAAAAAAATATGAAAACTGTTATAGTTATATACTTCTGAGATAAATAAAGTCCTTATTTTCTCAGTATCTAAGATGATTTATATAAGATTTGAAATTTATCTATAATTTGAGCTTCTCTCTGATCTCGTAATCAATGTCATGGATGATGGTGGTCAATTAACTTGAACACTCTTTGGTATGTAGACTATCCAGAATTATGAAACTCTTCCATCTCCTAAACCCAATGAGACACCTTATAATGGCAAAACATCTAGCCCACAGTCTGGTTACTTACATAAAGTAAATCAAATGTCTGCTAAGAAAAAAATAAAAAACTCATTCTTCCGTGAGCTCTTATGACATAAAAAAATATGTCAGCCTAAAAGCGGGATTATTAAAGCTATTCAATCACTAGGCTTTAGTACTTTTATTTTGGGAGTAGGGATGGTGTGAGGAGAGTGGCCTCTTGATTATAGTAAAATAATCTAAGTGTAGGACAAAGTCACTCTTAGATCTTCTGGGGTTACATAGAGAAACTGTGTTTTTAGTGTTATCGCCATAACACTAAATTATCATCATAGTATAAGAGCTTGATTTTTGCCATTTTCCAATAAGCTAGATTTGGAAAGAATCCAATAAACTACAATTGGTTAGTTGAGCCTATAAACAAATGGAGTTATGTGCTTTGAGCTAGAGAAACATTTGTCTGTGAGAGCCTATGCAGAGATTTTACGTTTTACATCGGGATGCCTGAACGTTGGAATATAACAAGCAAGAGAGCTACCCAGAGCCATTTATCCCACTGTGTACACTGCTACTACCATGGGCTGCTTAGTTTATAAACTTACATTAGTCACTAGTAGATCAAATACCCCCCAATATAATGTTTAAATGACTTGAATATAAAAATAATCATTTATTAGATTTCTTTTTTTTTTTAAAGATTTTATTTATTTATTTATTTTTAGAGAGGGAAGGGAGAGGGAGAGAGAGAGAGAGAAACATCAATGTGCGGTTGCTGGGGGACATGGCCTGCAACCTAGGCATGTGCCCTGACTGGGAATCAAACCTGCGATGCCTGGTTCGCAGCCCGCGCTCAATCCACTGAGCTACACCAGCCAGGGCTAGATTTCAAATACAATTGTTTTCAGTACTCTGACTTAATCTAACTGAAAAATCAGCTGGTCTTCCATCTAAAGTACTCTACCAACTATAATACAATTAGAAACATTCTATTTCCCAGGACACATCTGCACTGAGTAACAAATAAAGGCTAATGGCAACTGAAGCTCCTAGCTGTGCTATGGGCCATAAAGAACAGCACATTTTAAATAGTGTTTTGCCTCTTCTAAAAAATATTCAAAGTGGAACATGGTGAAATGCAGTTCAATGAGGAAAATGATTGGTCACAGTATCTAAAAAAAAAAAAATGAATGGGCAATGCATTTTCTATGTCCATCTGCTTTTACAATAACCTGCTGTGGGATTTACATTTGAACCACATTGTAAACACATCTGAGCATTTAGTTATTGGAAAATTATAGGGAAACATGTTTTGGATGCAAAAGAATATGCATCATTATGTTTTCTGAGGTTAACCAAAAGCCACAAAATTAAATCAACAATGCTAAGTCTAAACTAGTCATTTATATTTAAAAAACAACAATGTATCTTGACGCAAACCGTGCCATTTTCTTAAGCACACTGTCAATCCTTTTTTCATAATTTGACTATAAAACCAGAGGAAAGGAATTAAATGTTTGCATCAGCTTACATTCCACAAAGAAGTTCTTTCTGGTCCCACAAAATGATGAGCAATATCTTAAAAATCAATGCATACAAATTTAGATTTTGGCAGAAACATTAATGCATCTGCAAAGAGCAACATTGTATGTTGTATATCAGACACTACATGCTCTAAAGAACTAGGACCAACCTGGGTGAGACCCATGGGTTCTAAATCTGCCTCTTTAAAAACAATCAATTTAACTTACCAAATGATTACTAGAGAGAGAATAACACAAGAAAGACAATTTCTGTGCATCTATTCACATAATATTTTTACTCAAATGTTTTCTTAAATATGAACACACATCTGAGTATATAAGGTACACACCATATGACACTAAAAGTCAAAAAAGACATTTAAAGTTAGGAAGTCCGATTTTCTCAGGTTATAGTAAGCAGCAGCAGATCAGAGACCGATGAAATGGCCAAGGGCAGTCAAATATTTAGTAGCTAGAATCCAGTTCTTTTGAGACCTGGTGCTGGGGCATTTCAGACTGTGTACGTTGACCCTCACTTCACGGTACTATCCCAATTACTCTCAACAGTATTGCCCATCTAGTAACACTGCTGACCACAGCTTTCTTTTTGAAACCTTTCCCTTATTTGTCTTTTTCATACTGAATAATCTGGTTCTACTGCTGTATTCTTCTTTCTTCCTCAGACACCCTTCATCATATCTGTGGGAATTCTACTAAAGTTAGTTCTCATATACACACTGTAGTCACTTCACAGTTGTATTTTTGTTGTTGTTGTTGCTTCCTTCTCCTAATGGATGGCTGTAAAATTTGTATGTTCAACTTTTCAAGTTTAAGAGTTGGTGTGATATTTACATGCAAATATTTTTCACTCAGTGTTAAAACCATAACAGCTTTGGACAACAGCAACTTTGAGATCAAGAGGACAGTAAGTAATGCCTTTAAAAGTCTAAAGGAAAATGACATGCAACCTAGAAATTGTGATGTCACCAATGATTAAACAAGTATGACTAAGTAGACCAATGGCACATTTAGACATGGAAAAGTAAAAATATTTAATTTTCAATGCTCCTCATATGAAGCATTAAGTGTAGGCATTCTAGCAAAATGAGGGAAGAGAAAAAACAAATATAGATATGTCCTCAAAACAGGGATATTTGAGAGAGCAGCCAATGGAAGTGCCAGAGCGAAACTTGCAGCAGCCTAAAGAGCTTCCGTACAACTCAGAACAGGAAAAAACAGGTTCCAGAGAAAAGAAAATGCAATTGATGCAGAATCTGAAGTATTTGACTGTCAGAAATTATTTGATAAAATGTGTGACAATAGTGGAGCATGTAAAAAAATAGTTGCATAAGAAAGTAATCCAAAAGAATGAAAGAAACAGACAAAAAATACTTGTTAACTTCTGGAAATTTAAGATTGGTTGAAAATACAGTAAGCCATGGCCATGTTCCTTTGACCTATAAAAGCACTTCCCTGTGGTCAGATAATGACCACTTAACTTTGTGTACCCTTCTGCTGTGCAGACAAAGGAATCTGTGTCCACTTATTCATATCCTAATCATAAATACAGCCTTTGTCCTGCTTGTTTGCTGGTTCATTAAGCCAAGTGCAAGTTGAAATCCCATCAAAACAAATCAAATCAAATCTTTACCACTCTGTCGTTGTCCTAGAGTGACTGACAAAAAATAAGTATAACCATAATTTATTACTGGAATCAGTAATAGAATGATTTATTCTATTACAGGCATAATAATGCAAATGACAAGTACTGTCTGAACCAAAGGTTGTAATACAAGTTTTGTGGAAGGACGGGGGTAAGGGGAGAATTGTTGGGGCTGGATTTTTTAATACAAGTAAACTAACTTCTTGTATAAATGAATAGGACATCTATAATTAATTTCCAAAATTGATTAACCCAAGAAAGAGCAGTGTCAGTATGTTATTTAGAAAAGCAGAGGTAAATATAAAAAGAAACTCTAAAATAGTTAAATGTTATTATCTCTAGGGAGCAAGTCCAGATAAATTAATTTAAAAATTTTGTGCTATAAAGTCCTTCCATTTGAAACATAAGCTTGGCAAGTTTTTTTTTCATTTGTAACTTTATTTTTATACTTCAACAGACTTCTTTTCTCTAATAGAAATTCAAATATTTGTTTTAAGAATGCTGCTACATGAATACGAGAAGGCATTACCTTTAGTTTAATGGTATGCAAATATCTTTCTTAAGCTTAAAGATCCAGAGCAAAGCAGAGAGAAAGTGAGTGAAACAAAATTAAAGCAAGAATTTGTCCATGGAAGTTTAAAGGTCCATTATTTTAAAGTGCATTCAGATTCCTTGCTTAACATCTTACTTTCACGTTTATCTAATTTCCCTGATTCTCCCAATGCTGGGTGGTGTTGCACTCACAATTTAGAATGTAGGCAAATACTTTACTTATCCTGCTTTTTTCCCAAAAAACACTTCAATGGCATGCTTTAACTGGGTTAATAAAATATAAATGTAAATTCAGGACCACAGAAAAGAAAACATATGTTAATTCAGGCCTTTATCTATATGTTATTAACCATTTATTTCTTTATACTTAAACTTATTTCTTCATATCTCTCTGTCCTAGGAAGGGGAAAAATAAGTGAGAAAATTAGAGCAAAGATAAAAGAAGGATGGAGAAAGCAGTTAAAGCAAGGGTTAAATTATTGCTTAAAATAAATGTACACTTTCTTGAACACTTTGCTTAAATAGATTCAAAATTCACCTCTGAGTTTTAAGCAACCGATTCAGAAATGGATGGGCATGGCGGGATGGCTGATGCAAAGTGTTATTCTGAACTACCAGGCTGCCAGGGCGAAAATGAAAGCATGCTATTTTCAGAACTTAGATCCAATAATAATCATATTCTGTAGATGATAGAGGATGCCCTTTTAAGGTCTGTTCCATGGTTTTTCATATACTTAAGTTAGAGTAAATATGCCAGGAAAATATAGGACATTCAATTAAATATGAATGTTTGATAAACAATAAATATTTGTAAATAGAACTATTTTCCAAATACTGCATGGCACATGCACCAAAAAAAAAAGAAGTATTTGTTCTTTATCTGACATTTAAATTTAACTGGAAGTCTTGAATATTTTTTTCCTGAATCTGGCTATTCTGATCTAAATCTCTAATGGAATTTCACTAAACAAAACTTTCCAGGTAAATCACAAGATGTCCACACGTAATATTCCTTATCTCATAATACCTGGTGATGATAGATTTTCAGTACAATGATATGTTGAGTGATCTAATTAATTCCCTTAGAAAAAGGCCGCCCATGTTCACAATGAACTTTTTTCATATACATATTTGATCACTTTCTATAATTTGTCTGAAAAATTTAGATCTTAAGCAAGAATATGTTCAAGAATAAGTGCTTTATTATTTTTTCTTATAGTAGGAAAGCAAAAAGGGAGGAAAGAACAATTATTTAAATCAATGATTTTATAATTCAAGTTATATATTCTTCTTATGAGAAAGCCCAGAACGAAATCACAAAGAGAATATACTTATTAAAGCAGCTATCTTTTCCCAATGGAAAGAAAAATGATTGTTCTTGCTACCTGAGCTTGGAAAAGGTGATATCAGTCTGCTGGTACAAATGAGGTTTAGCGGTAACATTCGTGCTGTGTGGAAGCGCGGAGAGAAATCTACATGCAGATGAGCAATGGATGACTGTAATTAGGAATAGGGGCTTTCCGTTCTGTAAAAATTAAGAACACTGGAACTTCATACGTTTAGCATTATAGGAAAATAGGCAAACAATTTTATTTTTTAAAAATATAAACTTTATCATATTTTTCCAGTACCATTTAGTCCCTTTATACCCCCCAGCAATCACCACACTGTTGTCAGTGTCCATGAGCCCTTTTTCCTCGATCCCTCCACCACCACTAGCTGTCATCTGGGATCTGTGTTCTTCACTTGTACTCCTAAATTCTTTGAAAAGGAGCATAATTAATTCATAGCACTGGATTTCTTTAACTTGCTCATTTTATTTCTCACTTGAGATAGGATTTCTTTAATAATGTGAAATGAAAGGCATATGAGACTCTTCAATCTAAAGCCAAAGAAACAAAAAGGAGATAATTGTTGAGGGATACCTGCTACCCAAATTCCAAATTGCATTTTACTCTAGTGGATTCTTCCTAAAATTAACAAAAATAAAAGCAGTGTTTTATTTTGTTTCCTAGGATGTTAAGGACCCAATTTTGATAAAAATTTCAAGTGTTTCATAATAATCCTTATGAATAAAATTCAAACCCCAAGTCTTCCTCTATTAATAAATTTGAGAACAGGAAATATGTGAGAGATGAGTATGTTTTAAAGATGCAGTTCCTAAGGCAGTAGTGTCTTGTATTATTATATTGATTTTTTTTAAACCACATTAAAATTCTAGAGAAAGCTGCTCTTAAACTTAATTTTCAACAAGCCAGATGGGTTCTTCAGTACAAATGCATTCCTGACATTTATGTGATTCTTTAACAGGGACATGAAAATATGGGAAGAAAAGAAAATATAGAAATGCAAATAATATTTCAGATAATTAGGGCATATTTACCCCAATATCTAAGTCACTCCACAGTAACTTATAAGATGTGTTTGTGTTTCCAATTCTCTAGGGATTCCAGGGGAGAAGAGTCTTATAGTGATATTCAACTTCAGAAATCTCTCCAAATACATGAAATATGTGGGCCTAAAGCATTTGGCACAATAAATGTGTGAGAGAGAACAATGAAGAGACATGAAATATTAAATTATGCTTTCTTTATTTGTCGACATGCATATATTAATTATAAACTCTGCCAAGCAGTACTTTGGCTTCTGGGCTACAAAGACTTAAAAATAAAAACTGGATAAAGTACACCTGTAAATCAATAAATTATTATGATAAAAACAATAGAAGTATATAAGTTGAGCATATTCTACTTTGTAATATATATAAAATTAATGATGTACCTTACCTGATGTCTGTATATAAAGTACATACATACAATGTATTTAAATATACACAGAATTTACTTCTGCATTGAAATATGCTATAAAACTAAAAAGACGAGGTAACAATCAACATAAAGTGCTATTTTATTCCACACCCAAATCAATCATCTTCCTTACCTGTTGAGTACCTGCCGCACCTTGGAGAACAATGACGTAAAGAATCGTTAGATTAATAAGAAGAATTGTGTCTGCTAAAGGAAGGTTTCCTGCAGAAAGTGACTCATAATCTAAGATTTAAATCTTGCCATTATTTTTTTTAAGAAAGAGGAGGAGAGAAGACTGTTCAATACACAGGAAATGGTTTTAAATATAGAGATACATGTAGTTTCATGATTTGTTCCCAAAAAGCCTAAATAATTGTGGACTAGTGAAATATCCAGTTAGAGTCCAGGAAAAGAAGAGAATCACCCAAGATGAGGCCTAACCGTGTTAAGCATGCTAAGTATCATACCATGAAAAGACACACTGAGCATATTAAAGACTGAGATATTATTTCAAAGACTGAGTTCCTCGCCCTGGCTGGCGTAGCTCAGTGGATTGAGCGCGGGCTGCGAACCAGGCATCGCAGGTTCGATTCCCAGTCAGGGCACATGCCTAGGTTGCAGGCCATGTCCCCCAGCAACCACACATTGATGTTTCTCTCTCTCCCTCTCCCTTCCCTCTCTAAAAAATAAATAAATAAATAAATAAAATCTTTAAAAAAAAAAAATAAAAGACTGAGTTCCCAGTAGAGGGTTTTCAACACACCAGACAGATCCCTTGGAAGAATGCATTTGAATGACCTTCGAAGTGGGGCACGGCATGAAAATTCTAGAGCTTCAATTTATTTATTCATATATGTATTCATATTTGTTTTAAACGTCTATCATTCAACTATTATATAATAAATACAATAGTATATGTTTAATTTTAAATTAATAAACATACATGAGTGTATATGCATTTTTAACTGAATATGGAGCATTAGAAAAAGGGAAATCACTAATGTTGAGAATGTTTGAAGGAAGTGTAAGAGCAGAGAAGAGGATGAGATACCAGTACATTAGCTGGGATGCAGGATGGGGAGGACCTCACCAAGGCAAGAGCAATGGGATGTAGAGGAAGGGCCTGACCTGGCCGATATCCACCAGATACATACTTTTCTTCAGAAGACATGCAATTTGTATCTAAGTTGTTACTGTACCTAACAGACCTGATTATGTGTTCAGAAAAATCTTGGAGGCTTTTGTAATCTCTAGATTTTGTCTAACCCTTAAGATTTAGGTTGGGAAACCACAGTTGTCTGTGAGTTTATAGCAAGCCTGTAGTGTTTTTCTTCACATTACCCTCCTCTGTATCTCCACAAAGGTCACGGGACCAAAACACCCAGAGAAAACTGTCAGGAGATAAAGAAAAGGTCGGGGAGGAGGTAGAAAAGGGCAGGGGGAATGTCGAGGGGCCAGGAGAGAAAGAAGACTGTCTTCTCAAAGAGAATTTTTTTCAATAAAGTCGAAGTCAAATTTGCAATGTCATTCTCCTCCTCATTTTCTCTCACCTCACCCTCAGCCATTGGCTCGTCAAGGATGACGTCCAGACCAACTGCTCGAGCTGTGTGTCTTGCTCTTTTCGGAGTTGGGGTGCTTCAGCGAGGTGCGTTATCCTTTCAGGACACATGCTCGACAGTCTGCATACACTCTGCCCTCGGGAAAACTGCGGCTACCGTGAGAGAAGTTTAATATCCAGCTTGTCTTCAAGACCGTATGTAGGGCTATAATCATTATCTGTCTATCCATCTGTCTAAAATCATATTGCATATGCATCTATTCCTATGCATATGCATAGATGTATTATAAATGCATAATAATTAGTTATACACATATATAATGGTTTATTGTACCATGTGTGTCTAATGTGTGTGTGCATGCAATTTTGCCCAGGGAAGATATCATAATTTCTGAAGTTCAACAGCTCTATTTTTGAATCCCAATTTTAGTTCCTAAACTATAATCTCATGACTTAATTAAACTCTTTGAGCCTCCCCTTCTCTGTTCTAAAATGAAATAAGTGTTCTCCTTACCATTTTATTGTGAGGATTAAATGAGATGTTACATGTAAATAGCTGTTTTACACAGAAACTGAACAGACAGTAGGCATTATCATTTCGTTGTGGGAAATCTAATCACCTTATTCAACTCTCAAGATGTTCTCACTAAAGCTCAAGATGAAAGGATGTTGAAAACGTAATAGAATTCACACCTACTATGCCTTAGTTATATGGCAAACACACAGATGAACAAAATCTACCACACCAAGACTCAAAGACAAAGCAGGCTGTGATGCTTACTGAATTGCATGTACAAAATATAAAGAAAAAACTAGAGGAGGAGGGAGAGAGGGAGGGAGAGAGAGAAATGGAAGGCCAAATGCAAGAGTTATTATTTGACCTGAACTATAAACCCTAACTTATCCATAGATCACATATGGCAAATCTTAACTCAGAAGTGAAGAAAAGGACCTCTGAGGGTTTGCCTTACAGCACAAACCTTCATGTATTTGAGGCAGAGAAGAACCTGTCCTCTTGCTTACACAGGTTCTGTTTACCCTTGTTCCTATTATACAATTTAATGCGTTTAGTTACCTAGTTTCCTAGTACATGGGAGATTATAAATAAGATTATCAGGCAAGAGAGATTTTATTGCTGGTGTACAAAATTTTGAAAGCAAAGCAACGTGACAGCTAATGACCTGATAGAGAAACATTAAAATCAAGTACGAGAATTTCAAAATGAAAGCAGCTAGGTGGTTTTGTGTAAGATCAGTTACCACTAACATTCTTCTTTCATCTTTATGCATCAAACAGCATAATAATCTAATCGTGTGTTACAAACAACATAATAATTGTTCCTTGACACGATAGGTTAAGCCATCAAAAACAAGTCATATTATCTTTACTATCTTTTATTAAATTAAAGTGTAAGATGCATTGTTGAATGATACCATTAAAATACCTGATATTTCTTGCAAAGACTTAGTGTTAAATGGTGGCATTAATGTGTGTTGCTTAAACTTTCTGAGGCAGATTCCTTAACTATAATGTCCCCATGATAGTTTCTACCTAGCTGGGGTTGTGCAAGGCTGTAAATAATATGATAATTATAAATATGTCTAGTACCTGTCCTGGCACATAAGTTACTAATTAGTTAATTTCTGCTTTGAAATAATTTGTCTTCGTTATTTGGCAAATTCATTACTCCTGAATTTACAAAAATGGAAGTTAAATTAGTAGTTATTTCCTTTTTGTTAAACAGCCAAATAGTTAAGTGTAGAGAAGGTGCCATATGTTTTAGCCTATTAAACCATAAGTTGTTACCCTGTCACAGGGGTTCTTTCAAAATTCACAATTCCTTTAAGAGTTGAAGAATGCTACATGGTGCTAATATGGAGAGAACACGATTTGTTTTTCCTGAATACAGGTGTGGGCTGGTTTTATCACACAACTGTGGGAACTCAGATTCTCTCCTTGTCGATTCATTAAGCCTGAGTACAGGGAGCCTTAGCACAAAAAAAAAAAAAAATCACGTGCATGCAAGTGCACGTTATAAAGGAAATAGATTTGTCTCATTTTGCATGATATACGCTGGGAAGTAACACTTATTAGCAAAGACTAGGGTTACTAAAGAGTAGTTGCATATGACTTTCTGAGGAAGCATATTTTTTTAGACTTGGAGACCGCTAACACAGTGAAACTTCATTTGTAAATGTTAATCACCCTTTCACTGAAAGCATCCTTTTCGTGTTAGAAAATAGAAAATCATTTCCCCTTTCACAGACCCTTTCGCTTCCACCCTGAAGCAGTGCTGTGGAAGCGCGGTGCACATTGCCCTGTCAATATCATGTTTCTGAAATCTCTTTCACACCAATGAACGTGGAGGATTTGATTGACTTATCAATGGCTCAATTCCCTCACTCCGCTCTGGTGAAGGTAAGGCAAGAGAACCCGTTACCGGCAGTTAAAGAGTTCAAGCTTCACAGTTCATTGCAAATGTTTAATCTTCCAGTTCAGTTAATCCCTGAGTTTAAGCGTCTGACTCTGAGTTCCAGGCCTCAGACTGAGCTGAGGGCTAACACACAGATACCTGGCTGGACTCCATCTCCTTTCTGGACTACCTACATCATACCACCTCCACCTCCACACATACTGCTCTCCCTGAGCATCATGTAGAGATTTGAAATACGTCTTACACTTGTATCTACTCATCAAATGCTAACTGACTTGTGTTTCCGTATTTTTATATACTATCAAGATACAATTAAGTAACTGTTCAATCGTCTTTCAGTTTGGTCATACGAGTACATTAGGAAAATGAATCAAATGACTTAAAGTCACACTTGTACTTGGGCATCAAGGATGTTCTTAATAGTGAGGCCCTGGAATGGTCAGAAACAAGAGAAATTGAGGGTCAAAAATGATTTATATTGAAGAACATACCAAGGATCAAATTACTAAGTCAAATTTTTCTTCAGGAATAAGGGGCAAGTATAAATTCAGGGAAAGAAACAAAATGTGTCAAGAGGTTAGAAATGAAGGCGAGGTGCTAAGGTAGGAATAGGATAATCCTGCGTAGGGCTTCTGACATGGACGGAGCAGAGATTCTTCGCAGGCGCCACTTGCGTGGAGCGCAGCGGAGTCTGCCTGGCACTGAAAGCAGAATAGTTCCAGGCTTCCCTACAGGCGCAATGTGTAGAGACAAAACATACTAAGATTCAACAGAGTCTTAGTTCAACATCAGCAGAGGACTTGAACGCTCCCTCAGCTCTAGCATTCCCATAAACTTTGA
The DNA here is from genome assembly GCA_004024845.1 of Tonatia bakeri. Taxonomy (NCBI): domain Eukaryota; kingdom Metazoa; phylum Chordata; class Mammalia; order Chiroptera; family Phyllostomidae; genus Tonatia; species Tonatia bakeri. Next base: position 273,704 of record PVIA01000612.1, on the reverse strand, counting down.
ATATAGTAGAAGTACTATGCTAATAGTCGCAATATCTATTTTGTTCTGTTTTCTCTTTCTTCCTCATTCATCTGGCACTTCAGACAGATTCTGAGTCCCGGGGGAAAAATATGTGTTCATTAGTAATATCTTTGTCTGTGATATCCAGTAGAACACACAGCAGGTTAGCTGAAGTGGCTTGTAGTGTGGCAAGCGAATCATCGGGAAGAGATTTACTAATCCTGGGCCAACAGTAAAGCTAAGCGACCTGGACAGTGTAAAGTCAAGTCAGGGGCATGAAGTTGCAGAAAGGTGAAGGGGCCCAAATGCACCATTTTATACAACCCACTTGTATTCATTTGACAAATCTGTACTGCACATCGAATATTGCTGCCATCGTGTCAATGGGGAATTGTCATTAGTTATGTTGACTTATTGCCAGTCTTTGATGAAGTTTCCTCTTAGAGTGTAAGTTCCTGAAGCCAGGGATCAAGCTTAACCGAGGCCCTTGGGGCTCATTTAAAATGAACATCGCATCTTCTTTGCCTTACAAGAATATTTAGGGCAATGGTGTGTGGCAAAAATGTAAAATAAACACAAAAAATACTTGAAGCGAATCATTAACATTATTTTCATCTAATCTTTGGGAAAACATTCAAAGCATAGATTATGAGAGATTTTAAAATGTTTACCATCAATCTATTTGAAATGCAGTACAGTATGTACTTAAAATTATTAAATCAGTCAATAGTTAACGGTAAAGTAAAACTTAACACCTTATGTTTTAACTTAGACAGGTATTACTAATGCATGCTTTTAAAAACAAACTGGGATGGCCGGCATAGAACCGTGCAGGTCTGAGCGTCTGGAATGGGCCGCATCTGGGCAGTCCTTTGTCCACTCATCTTTCTCCGGCCACTGCCTGTCTCATAGCAACTCTTCACAGGAAAGCTCCCCAAGAACTGCGTTTTCTTCCTGTCTCTTTACTTGGCTGGTGTAAATCCTTGCCCTGCATGGAAGACCAGGTGACTGGCGCTCACCTGTTTCCACTATGTGTTTGACCTTCTCAAATAGGCTTTCGTCACACTCGTCAGAAAAGACTTCTATCAAGGTCAATGACTGTTTACATTTTACAAAGTGTCTGCTACATTCAAAGCAGGTAACTGATTTCAAATCAGTTTCTGGCCTTAACTTTGAAAATCCAAAGAGAAAGGAGCTTCCTATTCCCTCTATACTTAGCCAGTAGAGTCATTGACATTAAACTGTATGGATACAATTCTATAGCAAACTCCCAACCTTCCCGAGCAAGCAGAGTCTGAGGATGAAGTTGGTATAGCAGATAGATAATGATTTTTACATTAAAAATGTAAAATATCTGTTAGTCAAAACTATAAAAAATAAAAACACCTCTAAATAATGTTAGACATGTAATCTAGAGACAGAGTGTTAATATTTATGTAAAGAAGTCTTAGAAGAAAAAAAACAAAATCTCAGTAAGAGAATGGGCAAAGTATGTAAATGACAAATTCATACAGACAAAAGTAATACAAATGGTCCTTTTTCAGAGTCCCATTAATAACAATAAATTAATAATATGGTGCCAAGTTTTATATTTTACATTGGCAGTAATTTCAAGCTTCTAAAAATTCATGTAAAAAAGGGAATGTGGAAAGAGCTCTCTCTCACTATAAGTGGCAATGGAAAGTAGTAGAAACCTCATGCTTGGAAATTTGTAATAAGCACCCCAAACTCTAAAACTATCCATTTCCTTTACCATTTCACTTCTGGAAATTTATCCTAAGTAAATTTATTATAAATGTACACAAGCAGAGAATTGGAAGAATGTTTGTGGTGATCCATTTTTGCATCACTGGTGGCCACCCAAGTCACTTGTAGCATTGACAGGACACCAACCACCAACTAACTGAAGACAGAGCCTGGCCTTGGCCACATCGGGTCATTCAGTCACTGGCACTGAAGCCTCACCCTATGAGGAAGGGCAGGTGGCCTGAGCTGGCCTGTTCCTGCTGCACACCAACACTACGGCCACCACACAGGCTATAGCACAACTGCCACTTTCTTACCGAGTGAGAGGAAAGGAAACGCCTGGTCCCACAATATAACCATGAGTTCCTTCTCATCCAGGTGACCACATAATTCTGTGACACTAACTAATGTTTCTAGAGACTACTGAGGTGGAATTTTTTCCTCCCAGTCTTTGCTGAAACTATACGTCCATCCCATCATCTCTACTCAACTGACTTTCAGTGCTTTCATGCACTGAGCATTTTCTACTTTGATTCACACTCCCACCCCTCCTTTTTTGTTTGAATCCTTTCATTTGGTCTTTGAACACCCACCATGTAGCCAGAAGACTCCCCAATCTCTCCAACCTCCACCTGTTGACTGAAACAGACTCTCCCTGAATCTATGCTACTTCTCCCTCATTTTAGTCAATGGTGTCTTATGTACTCTGGATTGAAAGATGGTAGATGAGTCAGTGTCCTCCTTCTTGTCCAGGTTCCTACCCTCACTCCTGATAATTCTCAGTCCTTGGTACATGCCCACTGTATCCTTCTTTCTTCACTCCTCTCATTCTCTGGTTCTCGTTGCTTCATACATTATTATCTTCATCTGTCATACTGCCTTTCTCTCTAACTCAACTCTGGCTTTAGTATCAATAGGAGCAACACACCAACATTCTTTGTCTCTCAAACACTTACTTCCTATCCCATGGCCTCTTGTTCCTTCCAAGCTGCTCACTGGACCTCATCTTGACTTGACCAGGCTCCAGCTCCACAATCCCAACCTCCTGGCTGCTGCTGCATTTCTGCTGACCATGCTCTTTGGACGCCCCATCTGCTGACTGCCCCACATTCTCCTGTTCACCAGCCCTTCCTGGGCCATTTTCCTCCACACCCAGTTTCATTCCAATCTTCTCTTACCAATTCCTTCAATTGCCTGGCTTCTTTGACTCTTTGCCATACATATCTACAAAAACTCCCATTCAGGATGAATTAAACTTGGGCTCCTTCAATTCAATCCCAGGTTGTGGGGCTGAGGCAGAGAAAACCTCACAACATAGCATTATGATATGACACTTCTATAAAGTCAAAGTGAAATGGGGCACAAAGCAAAAAGACCCCAATACAGAGCAGGTTCCCCCACAGTCCATGGCTGGGGAAAGGAGAGAAGCAGATGATACAGCTTAATATACTTTTCATAACAATGGCATGTTGATAGCCATATCTTTCCTAAAGGGAAGCTGTGCTGCCACCTGAGCAAGAGGTCCATGTGACTTTCAGAACAGATAGTGCCCTGTATGAGGTCACATAGGAAGCCCCAGGTCAGCATTTAAAAAGTAGGGCAGCCAGCTGTGAGGAGACAGCCATAGCGGGGAGCCATGAGGAGCAGCCATGTGATTTGAAAGGGTGTAGAAGGGGCCCCACCAGCCTGCACGAAGTATGGTACGTAGGAGGTATCACACGGTTTTGGATTAAGAGCTGGAGGAAGGAAGAGGACACCTGCTGGGAAACCTGCCTGGGAGAACACTGTGGTCTGGCTGAAGGAATTGTAGGGACCTGCCCAGCCAAGCACCGATTAACGGGGGATACCTGGAAGGCTGAACTGTGACCGGGAATGCTGAGCTGCAGACCTCTGTTTTTCTGAAGGATGGTACCTCTGACTGGCGTATTCTGAAACTGGGTTGGGTTGGCAAAGAGGGCAGGACTATGTGTTTTGGGGTGTTTTAAACAGGAATGGGATTTAATGGCAGAAATCGTCATTATTCTAAATCCGTATAACCTCTACATAAACTCTTTTGCTCTTTCACCAGAACTTTATTTTTATGTTATTTAAAAAAAATTTTTATTGTTGTTCAAGTACAGTTGTCTCCATTTTCCTGCCATGACTCTCCCCTGCTCCCCCCCACCTCCCACCCTCAATCCTCCTCCCCTTTGGCTTTGTCCATGGGTCCTTTACACGTGTTCCTTGACTACCTTTTCCCTTCATTCCACCGTTGTCCTTCTCCCCCCTTCCCTCTGGTTACGGTCAGTTTGTTCTTTATTTCAATGTCTCTGGTTATATTTTGCTTGCTTGTTTGTTTTGTTGATTAGATTCCATTATAGGTGAGATCATATGGTATTTGTCTTTCACTGCCTGGCTTGCTTTACTTAGCATAATGTTCTCCAGTTCCATCCATGCTGTCGCCAAGGATAGAAGCTTCTTCTTTCTTTCTGCTTTGGAGTATTCCATTGTGTAAATGTACCACAGTATTTTGATCCATTCATTTCCTGATGGGCAATAGGCTGCTTCTAGCATTTGGGTATTGTAAATTGTGCTGCTATGAACATTGGGGTGCACAGGTTCCTTTGAATTGATGTTTCAAGATTCTTAGGGTATAATCCCAGCAGTGGAATTATCAGGTCAAAAGACAGTTTTATTTTTAGTTTTTTGAGGTAATTCCTTACTGTCTGGGAGTCACAATTCTTGGTGGCAGGCAATTGGAGCCCACGGCTGTTTCAAAACAGCCTTGGCCAGGGTTCTGTAACAAGAGCCCAACCTCGAACAGGTCTGCTTACAGTCCTTACGTGTTCCCCAACAGCGTGCTTGCTTTCCCTCTCTCAGGAAGGATGACTTTCAACGTCTCTACACTTTTTAACCACTTCATCTACCTCCCAACTTTCAGTAAATGATCTTATAACTTATTTTGCAAAAAATATAAAGAATTTTTTCACGGCAACTCTTTTGACTTCTGTACTAAAATGTTCAAGCCTGCCTGCATCTGCTCTCATCTTACCTTTTCCTGCTCTTCGGTGGAAGATTCCTTCCTAAAGTACAAGGTTAGTCTCCTCCTGTGGGTGTTTTGCATCAGATTTACCAGCTTCTCTCAGGAAATTTACCCTATCAATTATCTCTGACGTAAACTCACTATTATTTCTTCTGTGTGCTCAATAAACTCTCTTCTCATCACCCAAGGCAAAGGCAAATCTCTCAGAAAGTAAACCTGATTTATGTCACTTCCCCTCTCCTTCTCTGCTATATGTACTATACCCACTTCCGTAAGTCAGCAGACACAGTTTTGTGCTTTAAGCGTGAGCTCTGGAATCTGAAGGATGGTTCAAATCTTGTTTTGACACTAATAACTCGTCTGAGCTTCCGTTTCCTCATCTCCAAAAGAATACACACACACACACTTCTTGATTCATAAGGTTATCGTAGGGACTAAGTAAGGCAATGCATATAAACCACAGAGCATACTGTCTGAGATCCAACAAATGCTTTAAATAGCATTTATCATCGTTATTTGTAAGCCAAATTTCCAGAAATAGTTGACTCACATGTGCCATCTCTACGCCCTTACACCTCTTTTGTACCTCAAGGAATATACTGGGTATTTCCCTCCAACACTTCACTAAAACTTTTCTTAAGTTTGCCAGTAATCTTTAATTTCCTCAACTCAGTGATCACTTTTTAGTTCCCATCTAATTTAATTTCTCAGCAGCCTTGAAAAAATTACTTTGAAAAATTTCCTTACTTTCTCCCTCATAAACCATAATTCTAGCTGACCCTTCTCAATCTGTCTTACCAGAAGTAGAGATCTTATTTAAAATATGACTGTCATCATTTCCCTGGCTGGTGTAGCTCAGTGGATTGAGTGCGGGCTGTGAACCAGGCATCGCAGGTTCAATTCCCAGTCAGGGCACATGCCTAGGTTGCAGGCCATGTCCCCCAGCAACCACACATTGATGTTTCTCTCTCTCTCTCTTTCTCCCTCCCTTCCCTCTCTAAAAATAAATAAATAAAATCTTTAAAATTTTTTTTTAAAAAATATGACTGTCATCTCACTTCCATGTTAAGAACTTACATTCTGTAAAATAATTGTTACTATAAGCCTAGAAGTATATGATATTATATTCCTATAGAATATAAAATATTTATTATTTGTAGGTATAAAATAACACCCATAACATCACTTAAAGAATAAATTTAAAAAGTAATAGAATCTTAATTAATAAAAAAATTTCAAACAGTACAAAAAGGTTTTTTTAACTGCTACCTCAAGAGCATACTCCCCAGCATAAATGTAATTAATAGTTTTCTTGTTTTGTGAATTCCTAAACAACAAATCAGACCAAGAATTTTTTTAAGAAAACTATCTAGACCTGAGGCACCCAACTGTCAAGCAGTGTAGATTCTGATACATAAGGCATAAAACCAGAAGGCCAGGGAAATCATGATATGAGGGCATGGGTTCTTAATTTCAGATGCCCTGGACACATTTTGGAGCCTATCCTTTTTCAATTGTGTCATGCTGCCTAACAAATCAACCTAAAATGTAGTGACCCCCAAAATCACGCAATTATTTGCTCAAGATGCTGTGGGTTGGCAATCTGGGCTGGGCTCAGCTGGGCAGACTTCCTGCTGGTCTCACCTGGGGTCCTTTATAAGGGGGCAAACATCAAGAAAGCCAGTTGGTATAGAATGGTAAGAGCTGGCCTCTCTCATGTAGTCTGGTGCTAGAGCTGGCCATCAACAGGGCCCATCTCTCCACATGGCCCTCCATTCTAAAGAAGGCTAGACTTCATGCCTACAGATGAGAGAAGGGGGCCACAAGGGCATGAGTATAGAAGCTGCTGAGTTTCTCAAGGTAAGGCTCAGAAGTCAGATAGTATCTGAAGCATTCTGTTGGTCAAAACAAGTCACAATTCCAAGCCAAATTCAAGGGGAGGAAGAAATCCACTTCTTGATGAAAGTTGTGGCAAAGTCACATTGCAAAGATGTGCACCAACAAGGAAGGGAGGAATTGAGACCATCTTGGTAAACAATCTACATCAACATCATTTCTTGGAGTAATGGTTTTAAAAGAACAACTATAAATGACCCATGAACATGGAAAACAGGGTCTGAACTGACTTCGGGAGCAGGGTGTGGGTGGGGCAAGGGAAAACTGGAACTGTAATAGAACAACAATTAAATAATTTAAAAAATTAAAAAACTGAATATATGATATGACTCCAATTTTAAAAATAAAAAGAAAAAAGCATAAAATAAATTGTACAAAATTACAAAGGAAACCAATTGTAAAGTAATCCAGTTATCAAATTATTCAAAATAACTATATTTTAATGTGGTAATACAAATTCTTTATTTTAGTCAATAAGTATAGAGTATTTAACAATGAATCTGGTAACTACCATATTTCAAATTAGTAATAAACATTGATGTTATATCTGCAATAACCATAATGTTGTTTTTTCTTAACTACATATTTGTTTATTGGTGACAAACCCATACTTTTGTGGTTTGTCTCTTATATATATAATAATTTCAAGGAAATGCAAAATTTCAGTCAGAGGTTCAAGAAAATAATATGTTAGTTTTTCCCATCTAAGTCCATGACCCCCCAGACATCCATGGACCCAGGTGAAATACTGCATTTTAAGTAAGTGGCTTGTTACATGTGTGTGCCACCCTGCGACCCTAAACTAGGAAATGTAATCCAAGCATACGGAACTCTTGCATCTGCAAGATCCATATTCAGACCATTTAGATCTGCATCCACCAAACACTCGATGTTCACAATGGTCAGCCGCTACATGTCTTATATCTGAAGCTGGGAACAGAGTGATGAACTGGACAGGCAACATCCTACTCTTTCAGAGCACACGTTCTGGCAAGTGTTATCTTATCATGAATCGATGAATTGCTCCTGCTGTTACAACTACCATTAAAAGATTAGTTACAGCAGAGTAATTTTTTGCACTACAAACAGATGCTCCCCGTGTTACCTAGTACAAAGCCCTGCTGTACTCAGCAGATGTTAGATAAGCGTGTCTTGTACGAGACAAGAGCTGTTCTTTACACCCTAGTAGAAATAATACTGCATCTTCAGAAAATATTGTCATAGCTCTCTTTCCTTCTCTGAGTAGAATAATTCAAGTTATTTTTCTCTATGCTGCCTTGATGAACAACAAAAACAAGCAAGATAAAGTATTTTAAGTGGTAAAAGTTTATCTGGCCAGACATGTTTTACCACTGCCTTGTGATTAAAAGTGATGTTTATGTATTACTGTATATCAAAGGTGATTATTTAAATGGGTACCCAGTGAAAGAAAAATACCATATGATCACACTTATGTGTAGAATATAAGTAACACAACAAACCAATGAACACAATGGTAACAGAAGCATAGATAAAACAGATAGCTCCCGGAAAAGAGGTGGGTGGCAGAATGAAGCTAAGGGTTTAACCAAAGAACATTCACGCTGAACCCATGGACATGGGCAACAACATAGGGATTGGCTTGGGGAGGAAAGGAAGGAGGGGTGGATGGAGCTAGGGAAAGGGAGAAAAACAGTGGGAACCACTGTAACAGCAAAAAATTAAATAAATAAATAAATAAATAAATAAATAAATAAAATGGGTACTATACTTGTTAAAATCATAACTTTCTATAAGGCGGTTTCTTTGTTTACCATAAAATAGCACTAAACTGATCCTTGATAGAAGATGAAATTGGGTTTCTACTTAAAGAGGCAGTAAATTGTTCTGTGCTTATTCCCAGCAGGCTCCTGCAGTTGCCCTCATTCCTGGGCAGTGATAGTAGGAAGATATTTTTATTAATCTCACTTACTTCTCACGAGACAGTAAAGCATATTTTTCTTTGTGCAAATATTGCCTAATTTTTGTACTATGGTCAAAAGATTGACAGGTTGAAAAGTAAGTGGAGAGAGCATGTATGAGACTAAACAACCTCAATTACTTCTCAATTACATAGTCAATCTTGTTAGTCAATTTAGACTTGATTGTCCTCCAGACTGACCCCTTCTTTTTATTACAATCCGTTTACTTTTTCCTGGATTTACTATCTTTTCTATCTCTTCTACATCTCATGGTTCACACTCTATTTAAACCCTTAATAACACAAGGCACTAAATTTTTTCACTATCTTTCCACCTTAGAAACTTCTCGGTTTTGATCCAGTCCTGTGTTTGGCTTCCTTCTTTCTCTGTCTTCATTGACTTTCATATATATGTGACAATCTATGCTATGACCATTGTGTATATACAGACTCCAGCTTTTTCAGAATCTTCCACGTTTATGGCAATCCTTTCCTTTTTCCATTCTGCCCAGCATATATTCTAAACTTTCATCATGCATTGTGGTGCATGTCCCTATGTTATGTTCAACATTCAAACATGCCTCCTGAATCATAGAGAACATTGAAATCATTAATTGGGACTCCCATTGTATCCTTACACTGGACCCTTGGACAAATGTATCAATATCTGTTCTTCTCTTTACCTCCTCTCATTTGATAGCCAAGGCTAACCTGTTCCCGTATACTCTAGATCTACATGACTTCCAGGTTTTTCTGGGACATCCTTTCATCAGTGATTCCCTGATTCATTTTTTTCTGTATTATCTATCTTTCTTTTCCCAAGAAGGACCCCCTTATCTCACAAACAGAATAATTTCCTCCTTTGTTAGCAAACAAACAAAAGTAAACAACAATAAAGAAGATTGGTCCTTAAGTTCTGTGTATTTCTAGCATCGGTCTTTGTTTCAGGGTTTTCTTCACAAGCAAACTTCCAGAGGGTACAATCTACCCTCTCCGTAGCTAGTCAATTGCCTCTTCATTCAGTCCTCAATCTATTGTAAACTGATTCCTGTCCTATGTCCTCCACGATCTCATTCTAATTACTCTCATTAATGCAACCAGCAAATTCATGCTGCTCAGCTCTGGTCTACACCACTTGTCAGTCCTCATTGTCCTTAACCTCTCTGCCACATCTGATATTATTTCTGACACCTGAGATGTTTCTCTCATCTTGTTGTTTGACATGTTCTTATTAGCCTCTGGCTTTAACACCTACCACCCTGGTATTTCCACCTCATTCTCTTGCCTGAGTTCCTCTTTCTCTGTCCACATATTCAATGCAGTTTTACCCCATATTCTTCTCTTTTCCTTCCCCTTGAGTCCTTTTCTCTCCTTACAATCCTGTATCACCCACAAACAAGTAAGCCACATCAGAAACCTGTGTCGCCCCTTCAAGGGACTCTGCTCCCGTTCCCGATGAGGTCCCCTCCTCCTTGTTTCTGGAATCCATCTCGTATTCTCATCGAAGCTTTGCCACTGCTTTAGTTTAAGCACCACCATCTCTTGCTTCGATCAGACAGACTTCGGTGCCCCGGGTCTAACAGCTGCAATTTCTGATCTACTTATCGATATTCTCTCACACAGTGTTAGACACTTCGGCCCTTTCAAAGGACTTGAATTTCTCTGAAAAAAAAATCACATTCTTACATGCCTTTTATCCTACACTTGAACACCCTGTTCTGTCTGCCAGGAATTGCCTTCCTATTCTCTCTACCAGTACTTGGTCTTCTGGGAATTACTTATTTATCCTTCCAGGCTTATTTAAAACATCACCTCTTACTGAAAACTCCCTTTGTTTCACTGGGCAGGATTAGGCATTTATGCTGCAAGAAATAACTTTCATGTATGCTATTTTGAACCTCTTATTAATTTTATACCGTCACCTCCACTAAGCTATAATCTAAATGAGAGAAGAAGTTGTGTTTTATTAACTTTCTTTTCCCTAAGGCCTGGTGCAGTACCTAAGCCATATTAGACACTTTTAAAAGCATGAAGGAAGTAATGAAGGCAAATGTGAAAATATTTGTATGTTCCAAAAAGGCCAACTGCACTCAACGCGGTCCTTCATATACACGCGTGTGCGCTCGCGCACACACACACACGGACACAAACAGTGAAGAGATTTTATAGCACATTTTCTACAGAACATGCCTTTGATGTGACCACAGTCCCAAAGCACTAGATAAAGTCTGAGAGGGTGACAATCACACCTGAGAAACCAGAAGATGAGAAGATATGAATAGGTGCTCTTTAAATTATTTCCTCAAGATATTGAACACTAATGTAGCCACTTTTCTTATTCTGAGGGTCTTGGTTTCTGTTAAATTAGGGAAGGTCTGGGGGACGCATGCCCTTTTCAAAGATGAAGAAAGTGAATAATAAAACAGTTAAGGAGGAGAGGTAAATTTATGAGCATCTCTGAGCCCATGGTTGTTACACTACCTCTTTCCTCTCACTCCAAAAGCATTTAAAAATACAAGTGAAAATCAGGTTACTATTAGAAAAATCTGTCATTCGGCCTGGTTTATAAATAAATGCATAAATCACTTACAAATACCAATACTTTATTACTAGTAGCACTTTGCTTGTGAATATCTTCCTCCACTGCTCAAAATGCACCTGTGTGCCTTGACAATAAAGTCGGAAACCATTCCATTAGATTATTGATCGGCTTGTCAAGTGTCTTTTCTTTACTGGCAACCTTCTAAAATGTAAAAAAAAATCCAAAAGGATCTCTGTGACTTAGTGTTCAGTTACATTTACATCTTGCTATTAGCAAATACATGTTTTTTAAAAAATACAGGTTTTTTTCCCCCTGGCTGGTGTGGCTTGAGTACCGGCCTGTGAACCAAAGGTCACCAGTTCGATTCCCAGTTAGGGTGCATGCCTGGGCTGTGGGTCAAATCCCCAGTAATGGGCGCTCAAGAACCAAAGGCACATTGATGTTCCTCTTCCTCTCTTTGTTCCTCCTTTCCCCCTCTCTAAAAATAAATAACATCTTTTTAAAAAACAGGGCTTTTTCTTAATGCAATGTAGTCTCTTGGATTGGAGTCAGGCACAGAAAAAGGATATTAGAGGGAAATCTGGAAATCCGAACAAAGTCTGTAGGTTAGACAGTGCTATTAGACCAATGATAAGTTTTAAATGTCGAGAAATGAGCAATGGTTACGCAAGATGTTAACATTAGGGAAAGCTGGGTGAGGGGCATACGGGAGCTCTCTTTATCATCTTTACAACTCTGCTGTTAGCCTAAAATTATTTCAAAATAAAACGTGTTAAAAAATGCTATCCTTACAGAGATGCTTTCTTGAAACTAATGTTACCATGAAAATGCAAGTTAATTGGGTCCCATACTTATTATATACTTATCGTCTGAAAATATGCATTGGGTGCAACAAAGAGCCTAGATTGTGGATTCTCAGCAAAGATCAGCATCACAAACTTTAATAAGTAAAGACGAGCTTACAGCTGTTCCAGCATTACTGCCTAGCCATTGCAAGGAGAGAATATGAAGTGCCAGGAGATAAAATTGATTTTTTACTCCTTCTGCTAGATAATAATGCCTAACATCTATCTTACTTTTAAGATCAAGGCCAAGAACTAAGACACAGCCTGAAGGGGAAAAAATCAAAATCAATATTATGCATTATATCCTAGCCACATATGATTCATGCTAAAGTTAATGCTATGGATACAGGACAGAGCTAGTAATATCAATTTAGAATTATTTTTCAAGATTGGAGTTTATGATCATTTCTATGTGCCAAGGTTAGGTTTCTCTCTTCCTGGGAGAGCTCTGCAACATTAAAATGTGTATGTGTGTGTAAAGAAGGGGCTAATGTGCTAGAGATTAGGTTGGAAATTAAAATAGAATAATCCCTGGCCAGGTAGCTCCATTGGTTAGGGCATTGTCTCAATACACCAAGGTTGTGGGTTCGATTCCTGGTTAGGGCACATACAAGAGTCAACCAATGAATGCATAAATAAGTATAACAAAAAATCTCTCTCTCTCTCTCTCCCTCTCTCTCCCCCCCGCCCCCCGCCAAATCAATACATTAAGAAATTAAAAACAGAATGCAAGACGTGGAAAATGGTTTTGTTTCATTGCCACCTCCATATAACTGACTGGCACAAACAGTGATGGTCAGAATCTGAAGGACACCTAAGCAGTGTCAGCTATCCTTGCATTATTTATTGAGCACACTTTAAACACCTACTATGTGCTTAGAAAGGACCATTAAAAGGAAAGATATGGAATATGTTAGGGCAGTAGTCTGAAATTATAACCTATTTTTATTTATATAAATACATAATTCTCACTGATGTTAATTGGATTTAAGAATGAATAGGGAACAAAAAAAATTGTACTTTATTTCCATTTATGCCCAAGCCTTAGCAGAATCGTCCCAGTTTAAATGCAGTTACATGATTCAAAGCTCTAATGTGAGCACAGTGGCATCGGGAAATATTAGGAGTGCTTGTGTCAGAACCTGCATCTTAAATTGATGGGATTCTTCTCAGCGTGCTTGCATTTTAGATGGGAAATAACACAATGGCAATGTTCAGAGTGACGACTAGAATTTTAGAACACTAAATGTGCTTTTTATATTCAAAGAGAGAAATGAGACCCATTCTCAGCATCACAGTTTGTAAACTTTCATAAATATGACTAGAAGTACTTTCTTGGAAGTCTTCATCTGAATTATAATGTACACCTGAAATTCTTAATGCCGACTGCTAATACTCGTTGAGTCCTCACAACATGTGCAGTATGCTAAGGGCTCAGGTCCTTCTCTCCAATAATACTATGGTACAAAAACATTAGCACCCCCATCTGTAACATGGAGATACCGAATTTTAGGGAGGTGGCATAAGTTACTCGCAGTTAAATGGCCAGTAAGTGGTGTTCCGTGGTTCAGAGTCAGGCTGTCTGAGTTCAGAGTCTACATTCACAATCGCTCTTCTGAACGAGGCTGCTTTCTCAGGTCAATAATTTAATTATGACTACAGAATGTCTTTGCCTCTAAAATAATAAACAAAATTGTTCTCACTACTTGAACAGAACATTTTTCTCCAAAAGACTCATTAAGACATTGTCTTTTTCCTAATTCTTTAAACTCCCTGAAGAAATTTTTTATTTTCCAGCATTATTAAAAGTAAATGTTTGCCTCATAAAATAGACAAAGAGCAGAAGAAAAGTTAAGCATTATATTCAAAAGAAGTAACTTCCCAATTGGACAATACGAGAGAGAAAGCAAACAAAAGTATTGGGATAACACTTGCTGGTCTGCATCATTAGAGGCCTGATAATGCTGTCTCAGTGGTACAAATATTATACAGAGAGAGCAGGATAAATGGTCCTCGGGACCGCATGGAGCAACAGGTATCGCATCCAGGGCTGGCCACTGTGGTCCAGCCTGTGACTTTGTGTGATGGGAGACAAGAAGCAGCAGTTCTACCTAAGGAAGGTCAGCGGGAAAGCTAATACCCCTCCTTGCTCCCACCCTAGCTCATGTAATAAAGGTGCTCATTCGTCACTAATTATTAAGTATTATTATTACGCCAATCAGGATCCTGAGAAATGATTGTTGAAAGTGGAAGCCTTTGTCACTTAATGCCCCAAACCCTCCTTTTCCTTCCACAAATTAACTGTTTGGTTAGCCAGCACCTGCAATTATCTATGCCCAGGTCTCCTGAGTGGCCACACCTATCATTATCATTGCTAATAATCTTAGCATGCTTAAGAAGTAACGAAAAACATATCCTTCCCCTTTAAGGTAGAAGTGATTTTTCACAAATATTTTTAGTTGTATTAGGTTCCACGTGACATTTTGCATGACAAGTACCCCAAAAAGGGGGCTAAAGAGGGGGAAAAGTGCCCTCCAGAGGCAAGCAATCAGTTGAGAATGATCCCAGCACAACACGAACCCACTCTGTCAACACTGATATTTGTAGCAGCAGCACTTGGGTGAAATCCCCAGGCTGCTTCTCCTTCTGCGCACATGGAGGTGAGAAGTGTTTCAGGGAGAGGCCTCCCAGGCAAGTCAGTGCTGGCAGGGAGATCTGCACAAACAGCTCTGATTGGTGTCAAAGCCCCCATCTGGGTCCACAGTGTGGATGCAGCATCTGCTTATCTGCCCAGGCCAGATATGAATGTGTGGATTCTGGTATATGCATGTCAGCTTTTCCTCTGGGAAAGGAAGGAGAGCTTGTAGGAAGTGATAGTATATGTGTGTAAATGTGACTCTGTCTGTGTGTGATTGTCTGGTGCCGATGAAACAGGATTCTCATCAATTTTTTGGACTTTTTTCATTGGTACTCAAATGATCTTTTCCTTAGGTTGATGATAGATACTCATCACCTCTTTCAATGCGGTACTTTGCTGTTGTTTCTGTGATTTCCACTAATTGTTACATGAAAGACATGTGGCACATAGATTTCATTTCCATGGAATCCAAACCCATGACTATGGAAAGACAATGAGCTTCAAAATCACACACACAGGGGTTCAGATCTTGAACCAGCTGCGTTATCAATCATTCAAGAATGCATACTCAGCACTAAGTGTCAGACCCTGAACTACATGGTTGTGCAAGTCTCACACTCATGACACTTACATTGTGATGGGGGTAACGGGCAATGCTTAAGTAAAAGCCACCCAATGTGTGGAGTCCAGAGCTATGCAGAGTAGGAAATCGGGGTGAAGGGCAGTCAAGGAAGGTTGGATGATAAGGTGACACTTGAGCAGACACTTGACAGAAGGAGTGAGCTATACAGATCTCTGAGGGCAGGGTGTGCTCTGTAGGGCAACTGGCAAGTACAGGGGCCAAGAATGGGATGTCCTACTAAAGAGTAAAAAGGCCAATAGGGACGAGAGGATTGAGCAAGGAGGGTTGTACACAAGATTAGATCACCTTGGTAGATGGCCTCCTTTGAGCATGAGCATTCAACTAAACACAGCGATAATAATGTAACCAAAGAAGGGCCAGTAGCCTGCTGCTACAAAAGCCAGTACCCAAGAGGCAGGTGCTGATATGAAGGAAAGTGGTTTATTTACTGCTGCTGGCCACCTGGAAGATGGGAGATGCATGTCTCAAAGCCCATCTCCACTTCTCAGTGGACGCAGACATTTTTAAAAGGAAGAAGAGGGGAACAGAACAAAGAGAATGCAGGAGGGGTTTGCAAAGTTCTCTATGTGCAGACTAGCACAGTTTATTCCAACAAAGCAAGTGATGGTCCGGTGTGCATCATTCTGGTTGAGTCATCCTGGATTCACTTTATCCTGATTTCACATCCTCCTTGTTCCACAGCTTACCGTCTGCAAATCTCCCAGAACTGGGATCCTTGGAAGTTGGTGCCTGTAGCTTTTGAAATTAGCTCCTAGGATTCTTATACAAACATAAGGACTTTTTGTACGGGGCTAACGTGAGAAAAAACCACATCCTGTGGGCTCCTCTACTTTGAAACTTCCCTACAACACTATGTCATTTCTGATACCAGATTTGTGGGGTTTCGACCCATCAACAATTCTGTGACAACAGCTGAATATTCTGCACTTGAACTCAGTTCTGATGCTATCTATTACTGATCCATGTGCCCAGTGCTTCAAAAGGCCAAAACTCCAAATGTCAGTTTGAAGAAAAGGTTCATTGAGAAGGCACCAACCAAGAAGATGAAGTCCTAGCTGTATTTCAAACCCATCTTACCAAAATATAAAGTTCAGACGTTTTCATGTCAAGAGAAGGGAAATATGAGGAGCTATTTGTATAAAAAGTCACAGCAGAGTTGCCCTAACGATCTGTACGCAATACTAAGCAGGAGCTATCCGCCTGAAGGCGGAATAGAGCGGGCTGGAGCAAGCCGGGGTCAGAGAGACTGGGCATTTCACTGTTGCATACTCGTATCTACCCAGAGATATTGTCAGACCGCACAAGTCAAGGGCTCGGTCGCACAAGACCACCTCACTACCACCCTTCAGACGTCAATAGCAAGTTCAGGTTGCCACCAGTGCTTCTGATCGACAGTCTATAAATCACAGGTTTCCACTACCCACTCTCTGGGTTCTATTAATTTGCTAGATCAGCTCCCAATGCTCAGGAAAACATTTTACTTGCTAGATTACTGATTTATTATAAAAGGATATGACTCAGGTACAGCCAGACAGAACAGATAAATAGGGCAAGGTATGGGGGAAAGGGCGTGGAGTGGCCATGCTCTCTCAGAGCACGCCGCTCTCCCCAGTCTCTATGTGGCCAGCAGCCTGGAAGCTGTCTGAACCCCGTTCTTTTAGGTTTTTGTTCAGGCTTCGTTATATAGGCTTAACCGATTAAATCCTTGGCCTCAGGGAATTAATTCAATCTGTAATTTCTCAACAACCTTCCTGCCCCATGTGGTAAGTGGGTGAGACTGAAGCTGTCAACCCTCTAATCATATGGTTGGTTCTCCAGGCAACCAGCCCCCATCCTTTGCTTATGAAGGGGTTTTCCAAAACTCATCTCAGTAACATAAAGTCAGCTGTCTGGGAGAAGAGGGGATTGCTAGGGACTGGAGAGATTGAGTAAAAAGGAGAAAAGGACTCATGGACATGCAAATTAGTGTGGCGATTGCTGGGAGGAGTAGGGTATAAGGGGACTTAATGGTAATGAAAAGAAATAAAATTAAATTTAAAAGGGAGGGGGGCTTGTTGTGAATAACAAAAGACAGCTTTCCTGCTGTTACCACTTAGGAAATCCCCAAAGTTTTAGAAGCCCTGTACCAGGAAGAAGGATGAAAACCAAGTACATACTTATTATTATAAATCACAATATCACAAGGCTAAATTCTTAGGGGATATGCAGCTACTGACAGAAATGTAGCACCAAAAGTGGGAAGTAAGTAGAAAGAAAATATCTCAACCTTTCTCTTCCAGGACTCTGATCAGGCTGGCAAGGGGGCGTGTGATAAGTGGTCCATGGTGGTTGGGCTCCCAGGCTGCAGAGCCAGGCACAGGGAGATGAAAGTGGAGGATAACTAGCTCATCCACCTTGAATCAGCTATGTAGTAAGTCCCTTAAAAATGTTTGCTCTACAATTACCCTCAAAAGATAAGTACTGAATTAAATCAAAGTAGATTTAAGAAAGCCTGTAAGATCAATTGTTATTCTTATTGTGTTTATACAAACAATCAGGTCAAATTGAAACTGGACTCAGTGCAATAAATGATTGGTCTTAATTTGGCTTTTTGATAAAAATTAGGGTGATTTTAGGAGAAAAATTAGGTTTCAGTAAAATATAAACATTTATGAATATTAAACTAATTTAGTAAATTGTTTGTAAAAATTTATTTTTCACCTATAAACAAGACTGTATTTTAATCTTTTTTGGTTTTCTAAAATGTTTTGGCTACAACAAACTAACTTCCATAGAAATGGAAAAAAATTGACAGTGGGGATTTGTAACAGTGAAAAATTGTAACAGGCAGTTGTAACCCACCTCACCATTCTCTTGGCATCGCTTCTGTAAGTGCAACTTTGGCTACCATGTCACTTGGAGATGAACAGCATGTTACTATAAGAAGCCTAGAAACTGGTTTCAGAAGATACAGACACCAACCTTCAGGCATCCCAGCTCTGGGAGATGTGCTGACCTTCAACTGTGGAGCCAGGATGGCGTGAAGCGGAATGACTAGACCAGAATGATGCACACCGGACCATCACTTGCTTTATTGGAATGGGCTGTGCTAGTCAGCACGTAGAGAACTCTTCAACCCCCTCCCTTGATCTCTTTGTTCTGTGTCCAACTCCCTCATTATGAAAACCTCTGCCTCAACTGAGAAGAGGAAATAGACTTTGACACGTGAGTCCCCCATCATCCCAGGAGAGGTCTTTCTGGCCTGAGTCTCCCATCTTCCCGGCTGCCGGCACCTGAAAATAGACCACTTTCCTATACATCAGCACCTGCCTCTCAGGTGTTGGCTTTCACAGCAGCGGGCAGCTGGCCCTCCATTCAGTTACACGGGCAGCTGTACAGCTGTGAGTAGCCTTCCACACTGGGTTCTCTCTGGGTGCAGCGCCATCCCTCATTTGTCTGGTTTTCTGTTTCTCAATGCCTTTGTGGGTACTACTGTAATTAAAGTCTCTTAATTTGAACCATTTGGTATGAATTCTGTTCCCTGCCAGGACCAGACCGATACAGTAGGTATTCAATAAATAGCATTATTGTTGTTGTTGTTATTTATCCTCTTCTCACCAACTCACTCAATCCGTAAGCAGACTATAACCACATCATATTGTCACTATTACAAGAAGGCAAAATCCCCCCTGAACCATGAATGACATAGAGGAGAAAAAAATAATTTTCTCCTACCCTTCTAAGTTTTTTATTGAGACCCCCTTGGTAGTAAGAGAGATTAATGGGGAAAAAACAAATCTAATAACATGTATACATCCTGTACACATGAGAGCTACCCAAGAAAATGGAATGACTTCTAGAAATGGGAAGGTGGTCCAAGCTACCACCTAAAATACCATCTCCAAATAAAGGGGAAAAAAAGACGTTCGTGGAGGGGCAGTTGTGATAGGTTTTCAGGCAAAGCATAGTAAACAAGCATGTGTTTATTATGCAGATTTAAGTTCTTGCCTTCATTGTTATGTTTCTAGAGGTGTAGCCATCCTCTTCCCGCTGCAGAAAGGGAGGTTCCCTCGCAAATAGAAATTTTCCTTGTTAATGTAAATGTTTCTTATGAAAAAGTACTTCTACTGGTTTTCTGAGTTTCTCTTGTGTCTGCTGTTTCTGAAAAATAATTAACCTAATATAATCCTTATGCCAGAGAGGCATATTTTAGGTTGACAGTTGCTCAATAGGCATACCCAGAATACTGAACTGTTTGACATTTGTACAAGAAAATGTATTACGATTTATAACCTTACCACGATTCCCTGCATGAACGTGCCACCTAAGAGCTTCGCGGCTGCACAGCGGTGAGAGAGAAGGAAGTCCAGGTGCCCCCTGTTCAGCCTTGCGGTCTGTGTTTGTCTCCTGTGACTGTTGTAACAAGTTACTACAAACTGGAAGGCTAAAGTCCACATAAATTTACTTTCTCACAGGTCGGGAGACAGAGTCTGAAAGGAAAGTGTAGGCAGGGCCACAATTTCTCCAGGGGCTCTTCTCAGCTCTGGTGGCTCCAGGCATTCACTGGCTTACAGCCGGTCTCTCCAGCTCTGCCTGCGTGGTCAGGGGGCTACATCTCCCCGTCTTCTCTGTGCATCTGTCTTATTAGGATAATTGTGATCCCACTTAGAGCTACGCAGGATGGATAACGTCCTTCTCTCACAGCCTTGACTTAGTCATGCCCCTTGCCATATAAGGCGGCATTCACAGGTTCTGGGATTTAGAATGTGTCCCTGTCTGTTGGGGTGTCACCATTTAATTCAATATACATTTCATTCTTTGTTGTCCTATTTTCAGCTTCTCTAATATTGTACGACTCTCTTCACATTTTCTAGCCTTTTTCTTTACCCTTTTTAGTACATTTAATTTCCTTTCTCGGCTCAAATCAGGTAACAGAATGCCTTTGTCCTTTTCTTCTTCAGTTTCTCTAAATCCGAGTATCCCTATCCACTTAAACCAAGGAAAGCGCTTTTCGTTTATTTTGCCCAAAGTAGTTTAGCTTAACAGCATAAAAGATTCTCAAACATTTCCTAGAATTTTCCTTGTGGAAAACAAAAGAGCCTAGAGGGGGATTGGTTTCTTTTATCACATGGAGATTTAAACACCTGGAGGCTCGGGGACTCTATACCATGAATTTATATTATCACCTAGGAAAAGCAACAGAATCAGCTTATCTCTGACAATATTTAACCCTGATCTTTGAGTATGAACCATATTTGTGTAAAGTTCTAGAATGTACCTATTAGAACACAATGTTTAATAATATATTTCACCATAATAAAGAAAGAAGTATTTTTCTAAATGTCTATACTTCTTTTCTGAAGTACTTATCTGAGAGTCCATGTTTATTTTCGACCGCACATTGAAAAATTCAGGTACTGCTGTATGATGAAAGAGAAAGATTTGTTTTTTAACATTTCCTCTGCCCCTAAGAAGGCATAGGAATGAGTTTATCTCTAAACCTTTCTGGACCTCAGCCTCCTGTTCAGCTAAACAAAGAAGAGAATACAAGTTTCCATCCTTCTCTGAAACATAAAGCTTTTATTCCATTTTGAGGTCAACTTGAGTGCTGTTTCTCAACCTGACAAATGATCCTTCCCTTGATGAAAATGCTTTTGTAAAACTTCAAAATAGTAAATTGAACGGATATTGACATTTTTAACTGCAACCTAAAAACACTAAGATCTTCCAGCCAACATTTGTAAATTACTGTAGCCCTCCTTAAGAATTCAAAAGAGAACGAGATCATTTGTTTCTTCTGCTTGGATTCGTTTTGATCCCCTACTGTGCACGGTGGGGGTGAAGAGGCACTATATAAAAAAAGGAAGGGAAGATAAACCAGATGATCAATCAGATGACCGAAGGTTTTTTGTTTACGTTTTTTTTTTTAACGCAGAAATCCAGGTGCTAATTATTCTGCCAGCATTCCTACAGGTTGCACAGGGATACTGTGTGAGCAAAGCTTAATACGGTGATTTCTAAATATACGAATATGCACACATGTCCGTGAGATTACAGTCTCAGCTGCAAATATTTTAAAAATACTTTTAATACAGCACATTCTTGATAACTCTTTTAGAATATGCCCACAACTCTCTCATTTCAGTTTTGCCTGTTCATCGATTTCCGGTGCTGCCTGTTTCAAGAACTGTCTGTGACTTCCCCAGGGCCCCTACGTTGTGTTCCTTGGGCAAGTTTTTAAAATGATAGCTCCACTGATGCAGAACTTTAGCCAGACTGCTGGTGGTCTTCTGGGTTTAAGGCACTGTCCTAACAGAGTGAAAGGCTTCACCTCTTTGAATATCCCAGCCTGCTTTGCTCTCAAGGCCTCCAGGCGAATAGCTTCTGTTTTGTCTTGCCTATACACATGCTAATTATTAAGGGAGTTCTGCTTGTGGCTTGAGTTTTACAAAACAGCCCCTCCCATTATCCCTTCCCTGACCTAAAAGAAGCCTGAACTCTACACTTTGTTAACATAGACTTGAGGAACCACTAGGGCCCATATTTTCTCAATTGTCCCCTTTCCAATCAATAAACCTTTCCTTACACCAGACTGTAAGGTTTCTTATCTGCCTCCCTACTGTAGTAGGCAGATAGATAAGCAGGAGCAGAGACGGAAGAAAGTACAGAAAATCACCAGGTCAAAACGACAAGCTTTTACAGAACCACTCCCTTTAAGCATGAATCCTTGGAGCTGACATCTAGACCTCAGCAGTGTTTCAGCTCCAGGCCCGGAAAGGCAGCAAAACCAGGCAGAGTGATGCCATGGCTGATATCAGGCCCAGCTGCACTGACTAATGACCTCTTCCCCGGGTGCCAACCAATCAGTGGCGACCGTGACCCTGAAGATACATACTAGCAGAGATGTTGAATATTCTATTGAGATCTTCCCCTGATAAAAGCCCTCAGGGTGGAGGGTCCAGAATAGTTCTCTCTATGAAGAACACCAGTGCCTTTCTCCACTCCCTTTTCTCCTCAGGGTGCGAGCTCTCTCTCTCTCTCTCTCTCTCTCTCTCTCTCTCTCTCTCTCTCTCTCCTCACCCCCTCCAGAGCATGCCTGAACCTCTCTTTCACCTCAAGGCATGTGTATCTCTCCCTCACTCCTAAGCTCCACAGCCCTTCTTTTGCTGCAACTTGCTCCCTGGGCCCATTTCTTCTACCACTCACTTCCTCTAACTCTGTGTTCTCATGCTTTGAGTCTTGGCTCTGAATTTTTTTTAGCCCGAACTCAAGCACCACAGTTGGTGACCTGAGTTCTAACACCTGGTGGCATTTTTTTCACTGCTAACACTTCTAGCTGTGCGTACATATTGTGCCAAATAATACAAAGTTCACCAGGAAACCAATACAAACAACAATGTAGCTATGCCACAGATATATTATGTCACTGGTCTCACAAAGTGTATATTTTAATGGAAAAAGACATGCAATAAACAAATAGACATATGTCAAAAAATAGCGCCATATAAAGAAAAACACATTTGGTTAAGGGACAAAGAAAATCTTACTTTAGATTGAGTAGTCAAGAAGACCTCTCCCACAGACAGCATTTGAGCAGAGACCTGAAAACGAAGGAGGAGGTGAGGCCATGTTTGCGTTGGGGAATAGAGCGGTCCAGAAAAATGAAACCATGCAGCTAACGATCCTACAGGCTCCACACAACTGAGATTGTTGGACAGTGGTATAAAGTCTACTTTTCCAAATAGAAACATTCCATCTTTCCCAAGAAAGTCTATTTTCTCTTTTTAGGGAAATTTTAGTAGGAAACTAATTCGAAAAAGCATGTGGACACTAAGATTAGCTTATGATTTATCACTGACTGTATTATATATGCATTTTAGCTATTGCTCAAGGATTGTTAAAAAACAGCACAACACGCCCACCATGAAGTTGCTTATGCTAAGTCCAGCGTCCCCAAACCAAGCCTTCATTTAGTTTCGGTTTCGGCCCTCCCAGAAACGGAACCTTAAACCAGTCAATCATTCATCTCCTGATCAGCACCAGTTCGGCCGTCAGTCTGAGAGACCCCTGACATCCTGGAAAGGACAGCAATCTTCCAATAAACAACCGGTACCGTGGCCTCGTTCTCTTCCTTGTTTCTTCTCTCTTCTGCCTACAAAAGTCTTCCATTTTTATAGAGCTCCTTGGGCCTCCTTTCTATCTGCAAGATTGGATGCTGCCCCGTTTGAATCGGGTTTTGTTCAAGGAAAGTCATACAACTTTTAACATGCCTCAGCTTATTTTTTTAACAGTGTAAAGGTCCAAAAGGTGAAATCATGACTCCCGTGCAAGTGTGAAATGAACCAACCGTGAAGCCTTGTCAAAGATTTTATTCCACTCTTTAGTTCATGAGGGAACCAGTAATATTTTAAGATTAGGTTTTTAAAAAATTGTGAATCTAAATATATCTAGTCAATTTAATGAGGAGAAGTTAGCATTAGATACTGGATAAGATATAAAAGTGGCTATTGTCATAGGAACAACAAACCATCACTTTAGAATTACCTGTTTACCAGACTAAATCTTTTTGCCTCTCCCCTGGGATAAAAATCTGCACGCTAATATGGAGTCTCACGGAACTGAGATCTTCAGACCTAGCCTTGTGTGTGTTCCTTGCTAGGTTCTTCCCTGTTTACACTTAGTTCATATTAATCTATAGTTATCCAGGATAATAGCTCCCTTCCTAGAGGAGGTCTACCTAAATTCTTCTGGGCAGTTAGGGGGGAGGTCAAAGGTTTTTCCTGAGTCTTTTGTTTCTTGAAAATAGCCAGCTTAAAATAGACAATATTACAAAAGGCATATTTAGGGGTGGCAAACTTTTCCCCTCAATCTTGACTCGTTAAAACTTAGACAAATTGAGTTCTCTCTCCCCTCCCCCAATAATCCCTTTTGTTCCAGTAATCTCCTCTGTTTTGTTTAAACAAGTTTGAATTGGAATTTGTTTCTTTGGCTTCAAGCACAATCCTCAGAGCTCAAGGAAACAGCATTCCAGTATTTGACTTAGTTTAATGGATTGTTCTTATTAGAAACAATTTACTTCTTATTTCAAAGACCTTACTTTGACCAGTAGTTCTTAATGCATTGAGCTAATTAAGTCCACATAGACAAAATCATACCTCGGAGACTCAGATTCTCTCTGGAGAATGTGTGTAAGAATTCTGTGCTTCTAATTAACAATTGTCAATGTCCCATTTACTGCTAACTGTGTAGGGAGGTCAAGAGAAGGTAGGTGAGCTAAGCTTTTTTATGTCTTAATTTTTGAATTGAAGGAGCATGTTCCCCTTTCCTTGTAGCATTCGTATTCCTGTTGCTTCCTGGAATGTAATGCAAGCACAGGAATGAAAAGAATTTGCCAACGTTTGGTGTTAAGGGTTTGGAGGGGATCACAGTTCTGTGTCTTTTATCATGGTACTGAAAACCCTTTCTTCCTTTCTCCCTTCCTTCTTCAGAGGCCTGCCTCCTAGCTCCTTGTCCAGATATCAGATGGGATGAGGATCATAAGGAAATGATTACCTTCTCTTGACAAGGGGGGAAAGCTTCACGCCATTAAAAATGGGGGTGAACGTTAACAACTGCTCAACATGAATTGCGATGCAAGTTCATTAATCTCAGGTCCCCACGAAGACTTGCAAGCTTCTAGAACTAGCTAAATAAAGACTAATAATTAGCTTCAACAGCACTATAAATTCCAGAACCAGAGGAATTCAAACGCCTCTCTGCAGACACTGCTACTCTGTTCAATGCCGCCTCGCTGTGTGCCTTGCAGCAAAAGCATGGCTCCCGAGGCAACATTATAAGCTAGGCCTGATTCCTTTGACCGGCTGCTCTGTGAAGTCATTTGCAATCCATTTTCTTTTAATTGGAAACAAATTAGTACTGTCTGGAGAGAACAATGTGGACATTGAACCACAATCTTTTTTGGTGGAGCCCACCACAAACAGCATGCACGGATTTTTTGAACACCCCCTTTCAGCTCCAACTTTTGAGCCTCCAATTATTTTATGTGGCCTCTAGGGTTCCACTATAAGCAAGCCATTATTGCTAATGTGGAAATCTTGCAATGTTTGGAATAAATTAAGCACACGCTGTACCCTAATTATTTTACAGGTATTACAGGGTTGCTGGCTGGGCTGTGAGCAGGAAGCTAACTGGAAACTTTTAAATCATCTGGTAGACATTAAGCTGAAAAGGTCTCTGTCTGCTCCCATTGCTTAAACTCTGTTTAGTAAACAGACTGCACACAGCTAACTGCTCTGACTTCTCTTTGAAATGAGTATATAAATAAAAGGCCACCACTGTTGTGTATATTTCCATTTATGAAGCTTATAACCACAGGGTTGTGCTATCATTAAGTGTTTGTGCTGTGGAAGTGACGGTGCTGAGGATAAATGTCAATTAGTGCCCATGGGACAGGAGATGACTCAACTACCTACTGTCTTCAAGAACATGATAATCACTTTACAAGGTTTCTAACCCAAAGGTCATTTTAAAAAGATCAAAGCATTCATTTACATAAAGCTGAACTCGTGAAGGGGATGGACCACAACCTCTGGCAGAATTACCAAGTCCTTGTTCGATTTTGAGATTCCTAAACCTAATCTTACCCTTGACCTTCTGAATCAGAATTGTTGGGTGGCAGACCCTAGATTCAGCATTCTTGAGAACCACTGGGTGATTCTGATTAACACTATTTTTCATAAAAAATTTTGGTAGTGTGTTTGTTAAAGCTGGGGACAGTGAAACAAGGAAGAGCCTAGGATTGAAGGAGCAACAAGAGATAGCCTGGGGGGGGGCTGCTATTGGCTCACTGAAAAGCCAGAGAAAAGGGGGCTTTGGAGGCAGGTTCAGGGGGTTGGCCCGGGATGAGCTGCTGTTGCCCATCCCTCCTCTGGTTTTGAGTCTCTGTAAAAACCCTTAGAGTTTAGGAGATGATACTTGAGAAGGAAGAAAGGTGTGGGTGAACACCCTAGAACGAATGGCACCTAACACTATTTTTTTTAAAGATTTTATTTATTTATTTTTAGAGAGAAGTGAAGGGAGGGAAAAAGAGAGGGAGAGAAACATCAATGTGTGGTTGCTTCTCATGTATCCCCTACTGGAGACATGGCCTGTAACCCAGGCATGTGCCCTGACTGGGAATCAAACCAGCAACGCTTTGGTTGGCAGGCCCTCTCTCAATCCGCTGAGCCACACCAACCAGGGTTGACTAGCACTACATCTTAAGAAACACTGGGAGATGTTTTTTCTCGCTCCATTCTCCCTACACAGACTATTCTGTGTCTTACTATTCTGGGTCTTACTTCATCTTCCAACCTCCCTCCAGGACAAGGAGGTGACTGTACAGTCGTGTTCGAGGCACATGTTTACCTGTAATAAGCTAGTTATCTCTGTTTTACTAGAATGGTCAAAGCCAGGCTGGTGAATCGTTTAGAAAAGATTAAAAGATTAATCCTACCACAGAGCAGTTGAATTGTCCTACTCAGTGGTCAGAGTGAATTAACACCTTTTAAGGGCATCGAATACAGTAATAGTAATACTTGTAATTCTTATAAATGCTAATTGACAGCTTACATTGGCAGATATAACAAAATTCTGAAAGTGCTATTTGAGTCAGCCTGTAGTATAACTCGGCTTACGGCCAAGGCTTTGGGAACCGACTACTTAAGTTCTCCAGAGCAGGACGCCCTGACCCTAGGGTAACATGCCACATGCCAGATATTGGTTTCTGTATCCAAAGCTGTGCATTAGGACATCACTATCCTTACCTCTAAGATCTGAATATTCTGGAAAACTTTATTCATTTTTCTTTTGACCCCATTTTAAATTTGTGCCACATCATTATTATTATATAATAATAATTTGCTCAGAAAAACTTACTTGGTTATGTTCCCCAAAATGGTTAAGGTTTGGAGAGATGACATTTAACAGTGATTATTATTTTTAAAATCAAGCATGTAAAAAAAAAACATGTTTTTTAACTAGTACTGAAAAACGAAATCATTTCAGTCATCACCTAGAATATGTTTCTTAAGGAGTACACATAATTTACATTATCTTGCACTGCATTTGTAAATGCAAAAAGTAGTTCTATGGGAAATCCCCTCACAGAGTGACCTGATCACAAATTTTTAGCAGGGAAGTACTCACACCACAGGCACATAACTTTTTAAGGGTTTACCTTTGTCCTGAGCAAGTCCCATCCATTGTTTTTGCCCATCTGGGTTAACACACCTTTGAAATGTCATCGTCACCCTCAAGAGAGGATGTAATCTTAATTATCCTATAATCTGACCCCTGCCTTGCTTTCCTTTCACCTCCATACGTGCTCCCTCCTTAATTTCCAATGTACACAAGAAGCTGAAACACTCTCATTCTCTGGAGCATTTAAAATGTTTGCTCCCCAGTGTGTGTCATCAGATTGGCTCAAATAAACTCATAAACATTCTCTAGAGGTATGGACTTTTTTATGTTGACATATTTATTACCTAAGCAGGACATTTGATAAGAACTTTTGTGATTTTAAACAACACTATTTTTTTATTCTCTGTCATATTTTTGGATGCTTAATTGATTATTCTGGAATATTAGTTGAAACTGACTTGCATTGATGGTATTGATTTAAATTTAGGTTTTAAATACTTAGAAATTTAATGTGACATTGTTAATTTAAGAATCTGCATAAATTATGAAAAATTCATGACTTATAGGGTTAACAAAGGACTTATTTTAAGTAGCATGAAGTTCTAGTAAAGCAAAAATAAATTAAAAAAAAAAAAGATGTAACCAGGCTTTTTGTAGAAGGAGGGACCAGCACTTGTGCTTCATGCATCTTTAACTGCTTTGTAGCAGTTACTCAAAGAAAATCTTTTATGAATGGTAAGAATGTTTTCATTTCTGCTTTCCATAAACAGAAGGGTGTGGACTCTTGTTTGCTGAACTTGATTTTGGAACTCCTCCTTGAAGATCATTGGAAAGTCTCTATTCCTTACTAACATGTTTTCTGTAAACCATGACAATGATTTCTGAAAAAACAGAGTCAGTCATTGCAGATCAGAAAGATGCACCCTGAATTCTCTTATTCCAACCTGAACCTAATCCCTTAATTAATGAACTCTATGTGGGTAAAGAAGGGTCTCAAACCAATACTATTGTGTTATTGCTATGATTTGAGTCTACGAAAGATAATAGACAGGTTTCCAAAAGTTCCATATCTTTGTGAGAACATAAAATTAAGGTATTTGGATGAAGAGATTTTATATACATATGTGTATAGAAGATCATCCTAAAAAAGTAATTCTGTTACTTAATTTTGACAGAAATTTGCATTAAAGCATCCTGTTTGGGAAACAGATCCTTGTCATTAACAGGTTGTGAGAATATGAAGCAGAAGGACCACATGAAAAAATGAGAGCGGTAGGGGATGCAGTTTATCCTGACTGCCGCAGAACTGGCTTTGTCATGCAAAACGGTGACCTTCAAAATGATTCTCAAAAGGAATTACATTAAATTTTTGTGAATCACCACAGTATTACAAGTATAGAACTGGGCTGAACTATCTCCTTCATAAAGAGTTTTCCCATGGTGCATTGTTTCCAATTTAAAAAGAGAAAGGTCAACCAACCATCAGGAAATGGAGCACCTACAGTATTGCCCTGAAATTTATTTGTGTTCTTCCTGTGTCATCATCTCTTTTTACTTGAGGGAGCTCTGGGCTCCAAGTTTCCCGACCTCTGTCTCATCAGCCTCTGGGGAGGAACTGGTTCTCTTACAGTCGGTTGCCAGGTTTTCAAACACTGTCTGTTTTCTTCCCCACCAGTCCAGTCAGTGCCGTCTTACTGAGTCATGCGCCTTCCAAAAGGCACCTAAGACTCACAAAAGAACCTCCACTTTCTTTAACCGGGGGTGAAGCACCCTACTTTCCCCAGCTAAGCCGGTCTAGTTCACCACAGGAGCTTGTAGACACAGGTTTGCACAGCCACACGAACGCCCCTGGCTCCCCATCCTCTTTCCTTTCTGATCCCCACTCTCCTGACTCTCGGTTTATTGTTGCTGTCAAAGGGGATAAGCATACGTTTGTCAAGGTTACTTCCTGAGAAAGATCCCATTTCAAACTCATTAAATAAATCATGACTTAGAAAAAATATAAGACAGAAACTATTTTTCTTTCTCCTTTCTTCCAGAAAGTGGTTTGCATTAGTAGAGCCTGTTAACAAAACTGCTTTGGTCAAAGCAAGACATGATTTTATTTCTAGATATATTCTGTGTGATTTATAATTCAGCAGTCCACAACCTTTTTGGCACCAGGGATCAGTTTCATGGAAGACAACTCCTCACCCCACCCCAGAGTAGGTAATGCCAGCGGCATCCACGGATGAGGGGAGGGAGATTGGGTACACCTGATTTATATGATAAAGTCATTTCAATAGTACATTTCCTCCTGGTGCCAGACCTCTCATTACCACTGGATCACAGTACAACCTCCTAACAAGTTTAAAATTTAATTAGAAACATGACTGCTTCCTTATGTGCTCTGAGGTCCAGCTCTTTATTTTTTATATCCAATAGCAGCCACTGTTAGATTTCAGTATATCGCAATTATTCTTGAAGTATTTCAATTATTAGTGCACAGGTTTCAACTCATCAACAAAAACAACAAAAATTTAAGATTGTACTATGTACCCAGAAATCTACCAGCTGATGAGAGAAGAAAGGGGATATAAAAGATTTATTCATTGACCTTAAGAATGTTAAAATTAAATAATCTGTTGAAATATTTAAGGGATGAACTATGAGGTTTTTCTTCTAAATGCAATAGAATTCTGGAGCTTTTATAAATGCTTCGGTTTCACAAAGTCTGTGGGATTAAACTGAATTTTGAGCTATCAGAACTTAAATGCATGGAATCACAAAGGACAAAAAATAGGATATGAGCCAAGGCTTAAATAAATGAGGCATATTGTAGAGAGGGCATCACCAGCATGTGCTGGAGTCTGCCTTCCTGGAAAGTTAGTATGGGAAAGATTGAAGAACCAATGTGAAAAGACATTAACAACCTAGTTTATTGTGACTGTAAAAGCCTGGCAAAGTCCTTTAGATCACACCTGTGAGACAGGCGGGTCCTAGGGGAAGCAGTTGCCAATGTGGAAAAGGAAATTAACAGTACTGAGGGCAATGCCTCTGTAAGATAACGGGACAGAGAGAGCAGGAGTTGGCAAGGAGGCCTTCTGACCACTGCAGGTTTGACACCTGTGAAAAAAGAGGGGGAAGGAAGGCAGATTGGTTACAAAGAATCTCTGACTGCAGAGCACCTTTGAGAAAGTCCCAGCAAGCGCAATGGGTCTCTCACACAAGGGTCACCTGGGAGGAGTTCACCTTACACAGAAATGGCCTGGCACAGTGCTGGTACTTTGCGCAAATTTGCTGGAAAGGTTTTTGGAGTTGCGTCCCCAGATCTTTCAAACTAGGTGTTACAAGCTTCAGAGCTTTCTAACATAAACTTTGCACACCTACCATAATGATTTTCTGTGTGCTTTTTAAGCATATTTTTGATCCAGAAATAGTAGCAAAAGTGATTTTCCATATCATCTGGTCTATAAGTGGTTAGATTTAGGCTTGATTCAGTATTTTTGTTCAAAGGCTTAAATATTATTAATTTTAATGGACTCACCAACAAAAACGAATGTGGCAACAAAGAAAGCCAGTGCAATGATATGCTGATTGAAACCCAGAACCACTGGAGTGATCGTGGTGAAGGTGGAGTATCAGAAAAGAGGAACGAAATAAACAAAGTAAACAAAATGTTGTGATTAACCTCTGTGGGCATCTATTCTGTCATGGGAGCAGCTAAAATGACATTCCATCCCTGCTAGTAAAACTATATCTCCCAGGATACTTCATAGACATTCAATTATTGTGATTGAGTTTCAATTTGTACACATTTCCTTTTGTTGTTGTTAATAAACTGAGATGTTAATGTGTGTACTTCAATATTTTTAGCTTATGTGTGAGATGATATAAAATCTCCTGGATTTGGGCATCTGAGAGGGGGCATAACTTAGAGGAAATCTCAGCACAGGACAGTTTAAAAGATTGGCTGGGTTTGCTGCGCTGGGAGCTGAGATGACGCTGCTAATGGCAGATGCCATGCTGTGTATCTGTCACACCCCTCTGCTTCGAGTTCTGGCCCACCTACTTTGTTCTACTGGGAAGAGGCAGCAGTTATCCATCATCTCCTTAATTAATTGATAATTAGGGAAACACAAGGACAAACACATTGTTTCATTCCAAGAGCAGATAGTGGAGACTTCAGATAAAAATGACAACCAAGAATTGGGCTACCCTCTTTCCACATCAGGGCCTGGCTTCTGGAACGCCCATTCACTTGACTCCTCTGTATTCAAATATAATATCCTAGCAGTGCTGATGAGTACATGAACATTAGAGCTCAACCCTCCTTAGCCAAACCCACACCTAACAAAGGTAGCCAGTTTGTTCTTCAACCCATCATTATCAAGACTACCATAATCGCCATCATCATTGCCATCATTTTGATTCACAGAGCATTTACCTGTGCCAGGAACTGTTCCTAAGGTTAGCTGACATCTGTATGATATATACGGGCAAGTAGACACTGAACTGGAGAGGGACCATCTGGCAGCATTCTCTCTGGGTCCAGATCCTAACTTTAACTCTTAAAACCTGATTACATTAAGAAATGACTTAAATTCTCAGTGATGCAGGGTTCTCAGCTGTACAATGGAAGAAGTAATAGCATCCACAGCATAGGTTTAATGTGAGATTAAAAGAAGTATTAAACACCCAGAGCGTTTAGCACATATCAGGAGCTTAATAAGGGCTAGATAATTTTTTTTATCTAGCAGGGACAAAGTCTTATTCATTTTTGTATGAGCAAAACTTAACAAACTACTTGCATTATAAGTCAAATATTCATTTGAATATTAACTACATTACTTACATTGTAAGAGATACTCAATACTTTTAAATGGAAGGAACGAATGACTTGCAAATGCTCAATAAATACAGTTGATTAGAGTGGTAGGCTGAATAGTGGCTCTTCAAAAATGCCCATCCCCCACTCTATGCAACCTGTGAATACATCTCCCTCCTTGGAGAAGAGACTTTGTAGACCTGATTAGGTTAAGGAACTTGTAATGAGATCATTTTGAACTTATCACATGGACTCTATATTCACGTGTGTTCTAGAAGGAATGCAGGAGAATCACAGAAAGAGATGTGATGACAGAATCAGAGGAAGTAATGAGCTTTGGAGATGGGCCAAGAATGAAACCATGTGGGCAACCTCTAAAAGCTAGAAAGTGTGAGGAAATGAATTCTTCCCCAGATCCTCAGGAAAGAATGCATTCCTGCCGAAATCTTGATTTTAGAATTTCTGATCTCCAGAAATATAAGATAATCCATGAAGTCTATGGTAAATTGTTACAGCAGCAATAGGAAGCTAGTACAATTAGATTTTAGGGATCTTGTGAAGATAACAAGGAGAGAAGAATTACTCACGTCAGCTCTCTGTGGGTAATATTAGTCCTCTCATGCATCTTCTGGCCCATCTCACTCAAATTAGAGGTGCTCATAAAAATCTTTTAATTTAATCACTGTTTTGGGGACTTGGAAATGATATGTATTGTTGTATCTTGCCATTTCGATAGCTGTTTACATTCACGTGGACTTATTTCTTTAATGATTTATAATGATATTTGAATTTGAGTCTTTATAGTCTTCAAAGAGAGTGCTCATGTTGGGAACAAAGATGCTAAAATAAGTGTGGATGTTGCTGGTTGGGCAATTCTCCAGAGACTGGTGTGATAGGAGAAGCTTCAGAGAAGGAGATTTCTGTGGATAACAAAAGCAAATTTACGGGAGAACCTCATTTAGTGGGTGACAGAGTCTGCTGATGAGCAAACTATAATTTGCAGGTATTTGATAGCTGGGCTCCACCCTCTACCAAGGTGCATTGGGAACTGACTTTTGCGTGGTTGGCAAGATGCCTAAGTAAATTGAATGTGTTACCTCAAGAGCATCTTTCAAGGAAGTTTTGCAGGTGTGTCTCTAGGTGTGTCTTCAGAATAAATTGCTAAAGAGCTTTAATTGATCTGTTTTAGCATGCATGCTACATACATCAGACTTCTGTTTAACCCTGGGCATCTCTCACTTCCAAAGGATCTGGGACCAAACAGTGCATTACTCAGGTCACCTGGATTCCTTGTGAGCTCAACTGTGAAGGGGAGCAGACTATGCCACCCCAAAATATGTCTCTTTGGCATAAGGATTAATTTAGGCTGATTATCCCTAAGAAACAGCACTCACAGGACAAGCTCTGAAAACCAAGTAGAAGTTCCCTTTCTGTAAAAGACAGTTTGTTTTATAAGGGGAGTTTCTATTTTCAATGATGTCTTCCTTGCAGCACCGGCAAGACAGGGATGACTAAATGTCTAGAAACTCTTATCAGTGGAGAAAGCAAGGGCTTAAATATGCATAACAACCATAACCCTTCTTTGCTATACTTTGTCCAAAACTTATCATAACTGTCTCCCCCAACTTCTTTTGTCTTTAGCTGAAGATGGTATTTAAGATGATGGCCTGTAACACTCTGGGGAGTTATTCAATTTCCCTGGGTATCTCCCACATATACAGCACGTATACATGATATTAAACTTTTATTTTTTAAAGTCTGTTTGTTTTTCTCTAACTGTTACTCTGTTTTCTATTACATTAGGATCTCAGCTTAGGGGGTAGAAGTAAAATTATTTTCCCTCCCCAACAATTTCTAGCACTCTCCCCAGCACCAACTACTCATAACAACAACCAGGGGTTTGCAAAATTCCCGAAGTTTTCCATTACTTTAAGTGTAGTCATTCACTGAGGCCCCCACCTCTTTCTTAGTAGCAGTGACTGAGAAGCAATTGCTTCACATGCTTCTACTGTCGAGGTGAGGAAGCAGGGTCCATCCCCCATGGTGGCATCCACAGTCTGATGCAAGGGGAGAACTGGGGGCCCCCAAAGAAAGAGATGGACACTCCGGTATAATCTCTGTGCCTGTTTAAAGTCAAAGAAACAGAGTTTGAAAACTGAGAGCTTGTGAGTGTTAAGTTAGGGTTTAAACTCTGACTGGTCTGATTCCTGAAGGAAGAGCCCAGTCTCTGAAATCCCCTTTCTGGCAGCACTTTTGGGGAAGAAACTGGACCCAGATGACCATGGCCATGGCAAGAAAAGGGGTGTGCTGAGGACATTCCACAGAGCTCCCTAGACAGCTGGAACAGACTTGCCTTCCACTGACCAGTTTCGTCTTCTGGTCACCCTGGAACCTTTCTCTTAGATTTTATGAATCATTGTCATTTGTGTTTAAAGTAACAGGGAATTCAGGCTTTATTTTTGGCATTTATGAAGGGTAAAAATCAAAGTTCCTAGGCCACAGTGGAAGAAGGACTCTGTCATTTACTTGGATTGAGGTCCACGTGCCTACAGTCCAGGAAAATTAAATATATAAAAACTGAGCTTTTGAGAGGATACTGGGGCTGCATTAGTAATGTGGTTTATTTAATGAAGGAATAAACCAGCATGAAATCCCAGAAATAGAAGTTGAATCAAGTGCTACATTTGGCAAATGGTAAACTTGGCGTCTAGCAGGAAAGAAGGGCTAGCTAGCTTCAGGCTCGCAGCTAGTTTCCAATGCCAGTCGTTTTTTGTTATCGTTGTCGTTGTTGTTTTGGTCTTTTTTTGGTCATAAAATCAGTTATTTTACTTACCTGTGCCTCAGTTTTCTCATCTGCAAGATGCGGATTACAATGCCTATTTGGGTTTATCGTGAGCAGTAAAAAGAAAGCGTGGATATAAAGCAATGTAGTTGAGAGCCTAGAGAGGAGTGGGAACAAGGAAATGGCAGCCGGCGTTACCGTCTGCACACGTGTCTGCGGGGTCCCCGCGCTCCGGGTGTAGTCCCGGGGTTCCCTCCTCCTGCACTGGAGTGCTTAGAATTGTGCAGGGATGGTCCAGCCCCATTTTCTTTACTCCTGTTCGATGAAAGCCCGAAGGACCTCGGAGAGCATCAATTTTACACCTTTTTGATACTTTAGACTCACTTAAAAACAATCCCAAATCAGGAGAAGTTATGTCAGTGTATAACCTGCAAAGCTCCAGTCTATCTGTCTGCATTGCAATGAAACACGCAGGTCGCTACAGCCTTGATTGCGTTGCTTAAGTCCCAACCCTCCAAGAACATGCTTTGCAGATAAAAGCTAAAAATGCTACAGCTGGTCCTTCCCCCAATATCTCACTTTATTTCTTTGAAAAGATCACATCTAATTTTAACGCATAAATAACTCGGGCAAGAACTGAAATACATTTTATAGTGCGGTAGTGAAAATATAATGAACTTAGCTTGGTCCCAACACACCTAAGGCTTACTGCATGCATTATGTCAAACTCATAAAGTATCGTATTTGTGGCATTACTATAATAGTCAGCTCCCAGTGAGGGGTACCACCAGCACTGTAGAGGAACACAATTCAATATGAAGGCAAAGATATAAAAATTCAATGGCATTTGCTATATAAATCATATTTTAGATATGTATATTTAAAACCAGAGGTTTTTACCTTTTTAATAGACAATTACTTCTAGTAATATCATCATGAATCATAACTTACTATTGATTCCCTATTTAGATGTCCAGAGAAAGGAGTTCTTTTCTTTCTTGTACAGAGTCTCATCAAATAATAATTTATAACTTTCAATTGAATAAACACTATTCAAGTGGACTATAGTTTTTACTTTAACAACTCAGGAATGGTAAGCCAATTTATTTCACTTTTTTCATGTTTACTGCCTGTTGATTCAGCATACCTACATACTCTTTCCAGGGTAAATAAAAAATGCAATAAAAATACATCATTAAGAAGAATTGGGGAACAGTGATCACATGAACAACAAACAACTTACCAATATCCATACATTTCTCTGTGTGAACGTTTCATTCAGTTAGAATGCCTTCCAGAAGAGCCCTCTGTGCAACACGGGAACAATCCTGCTCCGTCCAAAATCTGTATCTCAATACCTTGGTGCTGATACTACTTCACTTTCTCTCTTGGTGTAAATAAAGAGTTAAGGAAGATCAACACTTAAATAAAGCAATACTCTCTTCTATATTAAGAAATAAATGCTATGATAATTCAGATAATAGTTAACATTAGACCAGCTTTGACCAGTTAAATAAGTTACTATCTAGAGCAGGGGTGACAAACTCATTTTCACTGGGGGCCACATCAGCCTCGTGGTTGCCTTCAAAGGGCCGAAATAATTTTAGGGCTGTATACATGTAACTGCTCCTTAACTGTGAAAGAGTTGAAATTACATTCGGCCTTTTGAAGATTTGATGGCAACCGTGAGGCTGATGTGGCCCCGGGTGAAAATGAGTTTGACACCCCTGATCTAGTTCTAGTAATTAGATGTAAATTAAAATTTTGAGGCTACTGTAATTTTTTATACTGATGGGTATACCACTAAATTAGTGAAAACCAGACAGTACTTCAATCCAATACCATTTAATGACCACTTGCTTTGTGCTAGGTCCAAGGAATATCCTTGGCATCAATAGAAGTGGCACAGTCAGGACAGGAACGGGAGAAGGAGAACTGCGTGGCCTGGTGTAAAAAGTAGCATTATGTAATGTACGTACTCTCTGGTACTCTGGGTGACTAGTATTATTTTAAGTTTGAAATCTTTAATCAGATAGTTCCTTCTGCAGTCTTTTAGTCTAGCAGATAAAAAGAAGGCATACTATTTTAAATATGTCAACAAGGCAAACAGTACATGTCAAATGGTTATCATACTAATACGATCTGCAAAATTTCTTAATGAGGGACAGAGCATGGAATAAAAAGTTGGCCCAGCGCAGAAATCGTAAACTTCAGTATTGTGATGAAGACATGTACCTAATATTTCACTTAAACTGTTGAGGGAATGTAATTTCATAATGTTTTATGATTGTGCTTAAACAAGGAGCCATATCCAGTGGGAAAATTCCTTTCTGTCATGTAATCACATCTTTTCTTCCAAGTGGATTACAGCTAATTTTCAAAGTAGTTTCTAAAACTCCCTCAACAAAGTTCTCAAAGCAGATGAATTACATTTGCTTGATGTTTGCTATTAACACAGATTGTCCGGAGATAGGATTACAGTCCCTTTTTTTGCCTGACATGAAAACCATTCGCATGAGCTGGATTAAAAATCCAGATAAAACAATACTAATAATACATTCTGCATCACATAACTTCCCATGCTGTTATATTTGTTATCTAGCCCCAGTGACAGTAACCCCAGATGAAATGCACTTGAAATGAATAACATGTGTAGGCTGTTTATTCCATGCAAAGTAGACCAGAAGCACTGGAGTTTATTGCTAGACTTTAATAGAGAATTCCTTACATAATGTTACATAAAGTGGCAGAGCTAAAATACACAGTAATTGGAAGAAGGATACATGGAAAAATAAACTCTCCTGATGTTACATATTAGATTCCACAGTGGTCTCGGGGCATGTCTGATGACCTTAATTCATTTAGTGTGCTGGAATGATCCTTCTCAGAGGCTCAAATCTTCTCAGCGTACATAAAGCTGTGCTACTGGCCCAGACATTAAAAAGGAGCCTTGTAAAATGTTTCTTAAAACAATAAATAACTTGAGTATCCAGATATGCGAGGGCATAATTCTCAAGATTCGGCATGTTTAAGATTCACATTCTTCGGGCTTTCAATCTGATGCAGAGAAGAAAATACTTTTGTTGTTGAGATTTGTGACTGTGTAACCTGTGTGCAGTGCCTAACGCCTTTCCTTTGCCTGCTGACCGTGTTCTTTGGGATTTGTGGGAGGCAACAAGCTCGCTTGAAACATCAGATATTCAAATGAAAAATAATTTACAGGTATTTGAAATGGCACAGATATGAGACCCTGTTGCATTTCCAGGCTCTGGGTTTTCTGTCTCTTTCTCTAATGCCAGTTTGAAGGGGGCGTCTCCGTGACATCAGAAAAGGCATAGAAAACACAGCAAATTGTTTTCTGTGCCACTGCAAAACTGCAAATTGGTTGGAATTTTGTCTTGGCATCTCAAGATTTGCTCGACTTTTAATTTTCCCAAGTGGAACAAACTAATGCTGCTAATAAACCGGTCTAGACCATAATCTGAATTTAAAACAAAACAAAGGAAACAAACCAAAAAAAAAAAAAAAAATCCAGATTCCTTTCCTGGGGTTTAAACTTTTGTTTCTATGATTATAATTTATAGAGCCAGACTTCTACTCTTTGGATAAATAAACCATTTGGGAAGTTTCTTTTAGGGTGGCAGACAGAGAGGAAGGCAAACATGAGAATGCATTTATTTGATATTTACACTTTGATCTGGTCCCAGGAGAAACTAGGAAGCTTACTAAATCTGCAGTCCATCCATCATTCAGTCTTTTCACCATGTCCCTTGAGTCCCTCATGGGGAAACAACTCTTCCCGCTGTGTCCTCCCGAGTCCCTCTTTCCTGAACCTGTACTCCAGTAATACAAAGTAGATCAAGTCATTTGAGGGCAGGGGACTAATTCGAAGCTCCTGGCTTCCGCAATTATGCTCTCCAAGCCATAATCAACTTGTAAAATTAACCATATCAGTGTAGTGCATTAGAAACCAATTACAGAAAAATTTATTTTCTCTGGATAAACTGTGTCTCTTATTGCATTGCAGTTAGGAATTAAAAAAAGAGAAGAAATTCTGAATAATTAAAAGTTGACATAGCTCACACAGCATGAGACAATTTTCCATATAATTATAAGGGAGACCAGTATATTTTCAGGGCTGTGGATTTCACGACATGTCAGTGACTCTGTCACAGTGTGGAGGCAGTCTGGCAGTTTCTCTTCAGGAGAAAAGTGGTCAGCCTGACATGTTTGCAAAGGTCATTCTGCATGTTTTTATATCTGTCATACATATGTAGACCATGTTCTCAGGTTTGCACTTGCCCTTCAACTCCCGATACAGGAAATCTGCTGTTAGGGAAGCCTTGTAAAATGTTTATGACATTTAAATCACGCCCAGGATTTCTTACTCAGGGAGAGTGAGCTATATAATTTGCATATGCTGTCCAAGACATTTACACCCAAAGTCCCGTATTTGGCTTTTCACAGCCTGGGTGATACAGCTGCTTCATCCGCTAGCCATTTGATTATTTTTGCAACATTTTGTTACAAACGTCACATTGTGTGGGTTGTTTTTGCTCTCTGTTATGGACTAAGTAAATTATAAATTATGTCAACATCCTCCTCGTTCAAGGTGATCTAGTCATTATGATGTGTGGAGGACTCCTTGCTGTATAATACTAAAAGTTTTAATGTGCTTCAGTTGAAAATTTAGTTTCTGGACGAAACTGTGAAATATCAAGGGAACAAGGCCACACAAAGTGCCTGTGTGTAGTACATCACAGATACAATTTCTGGAAATGCAAGTGTGGTTCCTCAGTTTCACTAGTATTCACAAGTCACATGTATATTTTTTTATAACCAGATATCTATTGATTTCAACACAGAAAATATATTCTTTTAAGGACATTTTTGAAATGTTTTATTAATTTTAGTAAGTATGTAAAAAGCTTTAAGAAGTACATTAATTTATTTGGAAAAAGTCATGAAATACATACAACATCTTCAGAAATAGGGAACCCTGGGCAAGAATTCTATTCATTTTGGAGCATAAACATGATAGTGAAGGAAAAAGTAACATTAATTGTTACAGGAGCAGGGATGTGGAATAGAGTACGTAAAGGCTGTGGTTCTGCTTTCTCTGAGAAAAATTCTCCAAAGCTGTCCACTTTCAATGGTGGTTTTGATTATAATAAGGGAAAGACAAGTTCAGGAAAGAGAGTCAGGGATGAAAAGTTCATGGTTGAATCAGAAGCCCCTGGAGAAGTGGCTTCTGTGCTCTCGCCTGACCAACCCGGGAATCCATCCCTTCCGCTCCATGTCGTCTGGACCGGCTGGGCTCACCGCTCCTGACGGTAGACTCTGCTTGATGATATGAGGCAATACCTTGGGTCTCCAGCTTTACAAAACTGAGTATTTTTTTAAAAAATAGTTTCATCTGTAACAAATTTGACATTTATTTGTGTCCTTATGGATTCCATTTGATTATTTGTAAATACAAGCAATTGGAGTTTGAATATGTATCTGCTAATGGTCGGGATAATGGTAGACTGACTGGAAGGATGAAGGTGAAGCCAGCATAGGAAGGTTTACGCTCCAAGGCTGCACTGGCCGATGCACATGCCCACATTTAGATCTACAATACCACCGTACCACAGAAAGTGTAAGCAAATGCACAGTGAATTTCCAGAGTGTGTTAAATAATGCTATGGACTTAGGAACAGATTCCTGAGGCATAAAGCTGAGTGGATTCATAGAGGAGGATCAAAATAGGACTGAAAAAGTTTGCGTGGGTCGAAATGTTGGGGTAGATCAGGTTCTAGAGGCAGTCTTCCAGAATCCTACCTTCCAAGACCCTTCTGTGCCTCAGTTGTTTCACCTGTATTATGGGGACATAACAGTAGGTAACTCATAGATATGTGCATTTCAATAGTGTATGGTACCTAAATACGTAATCAAAATTGTTGGCTATTATAGTGCTATTATAATTCTGATTGTAGGAAAACCTATAACCAAAAGATGCACTAGGTATTGAGGCCAAAATGAAATGCAAGATGCATCAGAAACCACTAAATATTTTGCTGAGTTTGAGATGGTTGCAAGAAAGCATAAAAAAAGTCACTTTCAGCTGAAGGTCCAGGGAATCAGATATATTTGAAAGAATTTGTCAAACTCTCACATCTCTTTTTCCCTCCCACCCAATATGTACATAAATACAACAGACTGAACATCTACTTAAGTATAGAAAGGTTATTGTTATTGATGGGAGTGTGAATGCATTCCTCATGTGAATTGTGGAAGAGAAAAGCGTTAAGAAAAATTCACATGCTCAGAAAATACTTAGTGACCACCAAGGATAGGCCTGGTATTGTGTGCTACTGTTGGCATAAAGAAAAAATTACACCCATAAAGGGAAATAAACTTTGAGAGACATGATTGTATATAATCAGTGAAATGGTATATTTTTCAACTTTATAATTGACTGCAAGCCAGCACAGGTCCCATCATAGAGCAAATATCCAGAAAAAAAAAACTGCCAGTTCCTTCCTAGATTGATCACCGCCTTCATTTGAATTCAAACACCTGTGAAGGTCAAGATGATGAAGAGTCCCTGAATTTACTAAAAAGTAACCAAGGGCTAGTGGGGGCTAGATCTGTAAACTCTTACCTGGGCATGAGGGATCCTATCTGTATTCAGATTTCTAAGCTTATGTAAGTGTAACAGAAAAGACTTTTGGGGAGAGGTAGAACTGGGCACCCTGCTTTGCACACTGGCCTATACAAAAATAAAGGGCAAGGAAAATACTTCCTTTGTTCCATGGAGTCTGTACAGGTATGTGTGCCAGAACCTTCACATACTGGCAAGGAATGCAACAGAGGGTGACAGTCACCTTGATTGGCCAATACTGTGAGAGCCAGTGCTCGCAGTAGGGATTGCCTTTGGGTCTTAAAATTTCCTCTAACTCACAGACTTTTTTGTTCAAAATTAGCCTGCATATATGTTCTCCTGGGACATGAGTCTCAGAAGGCCTCTATACCAGGGTTTCTCAACTATGACAGTGTCGATATTTTGGGCCGATGATTTTCTGTTATGGGAGCTGTTCCGTGCATCGCAGGATGTTTCACAGCATCCCTGGCCTCTACTTACTAGACACCGGTAGCACTCACTCAGTTATGAAAAATGTCATTAGATATTGCCAAATGCCTCCCGAGAAACAGTACCCCCACCCCTCTGAGGACCACTTTTTAGGTTGACAAGCTGTAAACATCTATATATCTATGACCTAATGACAGTGACTGAGCCAAAGCCAGTTACTTCACAGGGATATTGTAGAGAAGCTGACAATGACCATCGTGTGTTTAAGGTGGCAACAAAAAGGATGTGTGACATCTAGGATTAGGGGCAGACAATGAGACTCGTGAGGAAAGGTGGGGGGTGAGCCATGGTGTCCTGTCTTTTCCCAAGGAAGTTAGAACCTAAACTCTTTGGATAACAGTGGAATTGAATCCTTGGTTGGATCCAGCCTAGTTGACAGAAAACCAGGTAAGCTAGATACCCCAATTTCTGCTCCAGCCATCTCTAACTTCGCCCTCTACCCAACACTGCCCAGCGCTCTCTGCTTCGTGAACCTCCATTTACTTAATGACCCATAATGTAGGCTGTGAAAAGTATTGGGTTGGTCAAAAGTTTGCTTGTTTGTTTTTCTGTAAGGCTGAAAAGTTCATTTTTCCCCATAAGGGGGTTCTAACAGTTCCTACATTTTTTTTAACTTCATTTGAAACATTTGTTAGATTGTGTTTTGACAGCTGTCATATCAGCACGCATTAAAAAAAACTTATCATTTTGGTGATTTTTTGTTGAAGATGGAAGAAGATACACAACATTTTTGACATATTATGCTTTACTATTTCAGGAAAGGTAAAAACACAACTGAAAATGCAAAAAAAGAGATTTGCGCAGTGTGTGGGGAAGGTGCTGTGGCTGGTCAAACGCGTCAAAGCGGTTTGGGGAGATTCTCGCTGAAGGGTGCCCCACAGCTGGGTGGATCAATTGAAGTCGATGGTGATCAAATGAAGACTTTAATTGACAGCAATCAGGGTTATACCATGAAGGAGATAACGGACATACTCAAAATATCCAAATCTGTAAAGTTATTGGTGAAAATGAAAAATATGTCTTTTATTTTACGGAAGAAGCTAAACGAACATTTTGGCCAAC
Source organism: Tonatia bakeri (assembly GCA_004024845.1). Classification (NCBI taxonomy): domain Eukaryota; kingdom Metazoa; phylum Chordata; class Mammalia; order Chiroptera; family Phyllostomidae; genus Tonatia; species Tonatia bakeri. Next base: position 230,488 of record PVIA01000612.1, on the reverse strand, counting down.
ACAGTCTGACCTGAGTCGCACAAATGTCCTCCATGTAGAGTACAGACTGGAAGGACAAACTGAATGTCACGGCTAGAAACTGATAATGTGGGGCAGATGAGTGCCCGAGTCAATACAGGGCCCGAGTTTGGAAGTGAATCGTCGTATGGCTGATCCACAGGCCCTGGTTTTGGCTTTCCCAAGCTGGGTGGTCCAGCCGCTCCCGTTATGTCTGCTTACGGTTTAACAATAATCCCTGAGCTGTGCTAACTTCAGTTCTTTGCAGACCAATGTGTCTATTGTAAACACTGCAGTTTTACCAACTCCATGGCAAATCTGAGTAAGGTATTGGCAGGGAAGTTTGCACAAATCAAGCATTTTTTTTTATGTCTTCCCTGATGTCAACATGAGTGTGGAGGTGTCACTGACCATTATACAGCATTACCTTTGTTTCTTTACAAACCGTCACTATCGATGTTAAAAAGGCAAGTATGTCACATATTTGTCAAAAGCTCTTATTCAGTGGTGGCTGGAAAGTATATGTATAGCATTAATTTTTGTATGTGTGCTGCCTTAGTAAATTGAGTATGAAATAAATGCTAAATTCTGTGAGTACACTGCAGTAAAATGTGATTGCACAAAATGGCTTTTATTTCACCTGAAACAATCTGCCAGCCTGACTTAACAAATTAAATTAGTCATGGCAATGAGAGGTAGATGCTGCATTTTAGAGGGCTGTCAGTACCAAAAGCTGGGGGCTAATGGCACATCTAAAGCTGGGCTGCTTGTTTGCCAAATACCCCACTGTTTTCTCCATTCCAAAATCTCTGGCTTCCCCGAGCTGTCCCATCAGCAGGGAGTTCAAAATCTCCTCTCTAAGAGTGTGTAAGTGCTGATATAGTCCTCGAGTGGAAGCTCGAATTAGGGATTTGCCAAGACTGGGACAAGGCTGGGTTCAGAGAAGGTCCTGCGCATCCCCAAGAGCTGTTTCTTCGTCTCAGGCAAAACCTGCCTCCACTGCAAACTGATTTACCAGAACCGTCGTTCAGCAGCCAAAGGGGGCTCGCCAGCTGGGACAGGACACACAGTCCTGCGGAAATTTGGCTGCAATCAGACTATCACTAGTATTTCATCTTTAACAAACAAGCAAAATTTACAGTGAAGAAAATAAAAAACTTCACATGCCAAGTATCAAAGAAAACGACATACAAAATCTAAAGGGGAGCCTAATGGGATTAAAGATTACAAGCTACAATTTTGCCTTATTTTTAAAATGAATTAATTGGGACAGATAAGCATACCTGTATGATTTGGAAATTTGTGTGTGTGTGTATGTGTGAAATGTACCTTAAATTAAGATGAGCCTTTTGTAATGAGAACTGCAAATCGCTCCATTAATTAAGAATTGTTATAACTTATAGAGTTGAGAAAATACCCTTCTACTGTATAATGCTTCCCCAATTTCTATGTCCATTTAAGCTGACAATAAATGTATTAAAAGAGAGATTCAATATGACAGTTATGTTATAAAACGCCTTATATTTTAATGATGCAGCTGAATACTGCTTTGACTGATGAGAAAATGAATAAAGATAAAAGGAACCATACCTCCCATTTATAATAAGTCCTTTCTTGCTATTTCTATGTAGGTTGCCATCAGTGGAAAGGAAATGTCTTTAAGTACTAAACACCTAGAATATAGATCAGAAGTCCCTCAAGTGGGTCGTATGCTCCCCAAGGAAGACGTTCAAACTCACCACAGAGTCTGAGAATTAAGTATTAAATTTCTATTTGTTGTTTAGTCACATTATTTTAATATTCTTAATTTTTCTTTTTCTATACATTACAATATGCCCAAGACACTAGTATTTGTATAGTATTTAACAATAAATATGTATCTGTATATTAAAGGTGTTCCCTGAAGAAGAAGGCAATTGAAAATATTTGGGACCACTGAAATAGTTTTCCCTTTGCTCGTTGGTACTCAATAGTCTTTATTGATGTGTAACCTGCATGATCTGTGATTCAACAGCTGCTTTCCTGAACCCTCGGGAAAGAATCCTTGTGGACAGCGAGGGTTTGTACAGTCTGGCTAACCACTCCTGCTGGGAAACTCTTGCGTTGTTGATGCAGCCTTCATTTACCTAAGCATTATGTATCGATCTTATATTCATGGTGATGGCCTTGTAGTGAGGATGACTTGCTTCTAACAGTTGTCACTATTTGTTATGGTTGCTGTTTTTCTCATTATAAATCTAGTAAATACTGAACTGGTCCAAGTAGGCAGGGATCACAGGCGACATACATGGGTGACGCACACAAATGGGTCTTTCCTAGGAGCACATATAGAAACCTGTATACCAGCTTTCTGTCCTGCAGTTCACCCTTCACCTGCGTGGGGTCTGAAGGAGAGTCTCTCCTACGAGCTTACAATGAACCTAGATAGCATAACTCCAAGTTAATAGGCCATAGAAGCTTTGATGCTTTTATGTCAAATGGAGTCACATAATCTTCCATTTCATAGGAGCAGACTGGTTTGGTTGTGGATGACACCATGTGATCTCTCTAAAGCACGGCTGTGAACTGAATGACATGTCCTCAAAATGCATGTGTTGAAGTCCGAAACTGCGGTCCCTCAGAAATAAGTGTATTTGCAGGCAGGGTCTTCAAAGGGGTAATTAAGGATACGTAAGGTCCTGGGTGTAGACTCTCACCCAATATGACTGGTGTCCTTAAGGAGGAAAACACAGACACACTTTGGGGAAAGGCCATGTGCAGACAAAGAGGAAAGGCAGCTGTGTACAAGCCAAGGAGCAAGTCCTTAGATCAGCAATTCTCAATCGGTGTGCTGCGAGAATTTTTAAAACAAGTAATTGATACCTGACTATTGATACTTAGTCATGGGCAATGGCATCTTCTCCCTTAGACTGTGAAATTAAAAAAAAATGACAATAGCCAACACAGCAATAGCTGTCCAATGTCAATGAGTCAAAATTATACCTATTTTGTCAGATTAGCAAAAATTATGATAACATATATTGGTATGCCACAGAATTTTAGTAATTAATTTATGTGTGTCATGAGATTTTTTTTAAAAAGGTCAAAAATCACTCCCTTAGAGAGAAATCTACTCTGCTGATACCTAGATCCTGTTCTTCTAGTGTCCAGAACTGTGAGAAAATAAATTTCTGTTGTTTAAGCCATGTAGTTTGAGGTATTTTGTTTCGACAGCCCTCACGAACTGGTAGAAGTGACTTTACTCAGAAGGGTTTGAACCAACTACTTCAGGGAGTATAAATTGTTTTGTGCAAAAAGGGATTGAGAATTAACTATAAGCATTTGACCAGAAATGAAAACTATTAATACTTTAATGAATATTCTTTTGGCTATTTAATGGTACAATTTAGTATTTTTCTTATATTAAATATTCTTAGTAAAAAGCATTATTGAGGCTATAAATAATCCATCCATAAATGTACTTAAACCAAATGCTAGTATAGGATATTCAGGACAACCGTTTATTATTTGCTTACCATGTTACTATTATAACTTGATCTGAAAGAAAACAGTTTATTGTGTAAATTCTTGCACAAATTCTTTATGGTCTTAGAATAAAGTCCAAAGTGCATATTTACTGAGAAAAGGAATTTGAAATGAAGTTTTGTAAGTTAATACTTTACTATTGCTTTATAAAACATTTGTACCATTTTCTTCTCACAAAAGCTGCTTGAGCTAGTATCTGCCAAATCCACAGATATATTATATTTAACAATTTTTCTTAAAATGCATTTGAGAATAAAAACCAATGTCTTATTTTATTTATAGTAAAATATAACAATTTTACTTTTTAGTTATTAAAATGTTTTCCTCTGTGGGTCATTCTTCTCAGTCTTTTGTCAACTTTCCAATTATACCTTTAACACTTTTTCACATAAATATTCCTATAATTTGGAAATAATTCTAGTTTTGTCCTCTTTCCAGTAATATTCCCTATTTCTAACAGTATTTCAGTGACCAGAGCTTTTGCAATGATGTCGACAAACAATGGTGATATCGGTCACCCTTGTTTTGTTGGCTGCTGTTCTCTTAGTGTCTCTACTGCAGGGTCTTACAAATTTCTGTTGAGCAAATATTAGTGGATCACAACCTAAAGTTAGTAGTTCATCCCTGGTTTTTATTAAATTTTTCAGATAAATGTAGACCCAGATGCAGTTATAAAGAATAAGTCAAAGAGCTCTCTAGCACTCTTCACCATAGCTCTCCCAATGGTAATATCTTGTATATTTGTCATAAAATATCACAACCAGGAAATTGATATTGTTGTTAACACAGTCCACCAACCTTATATGAACAGCTTGCAAAGCAATACTATAGAACTGAATAGAACAAGGAATAGAACTGAAACTAACACAATTTGTCATATTTAGAGACAAATCTTGTTTCAGAAACTTGATTGGCTTATATGTGTATGTCACATATATATTTAAGTGACTATGTTGCATTTCCCCATTAATAACTATGCTACTTCTTAGTTAAATAGAAATACTCTGTACCATATGGAGGAATTACAGAAGAGTGAGGACCGAATTAAAATTTAACAAATTTATGGATAGTTATTTACATCTGGTTATGTGATTAAGCATGTTAAATAACCCAAAGTGTTTAAAACAACTGTCATCAAAAAGCCATTGACTAAGTCATTGTCAAAAACAGCATATTGTTAGAAGTCCAGATCTCTGTAGTAGATATGGACTATTTAATATTTTATCAGTGAATTTAACAAAGAATTGGATGAAATAATACCATATTTCATCTAAATCATAACAGTTTGGTGCCAAATTAATGGATGGAGCTCATTAGACAAAATGTAACAGTAAACAATTGTCCTAAATTTTGTTTGGAAATTAACTAAATATGGTCACAGGGTTATAAAGGCAGGGATAATGAAACCAGCTCATCCCCCTCAAACCAAAAATAAATAACTACATAAGCTGAGAAGGAGACTCAGAGGTTTCATTGAATTACAAATTCCGTATGAGTCTAATCTCCAGAGAAGAAACATGATCAGAGCTGTCTAAGGTCTAGAACTCAAACAATCTAAGTAGCAGTTGTAGGAAGCTTATTTGCTTTACCAGAGTAAGGGAGTTAAGTAGAAGGTGGGATTTTGTATTTAAAAGCAAGATTTATAGATATAGACAAATTCTAAAAAGTAAGTCTAGGAACAAAAGGTAGAAAATACTGGGAACATTGCTGTGAGTGTTTTGCTTATAGGACATATAGAGTCTGCTTGATTAAGCAAACAGGTTGGGTTGGAAAGATATTAGGAGCTACAAAATCTAAAGGTAGGCTAGAGGCTGGCTTAGTAAAAGGTCGAATGCAAGGAAATCTTGGGACCAGCAGCAGAAAACTGCAGAACCTATCTGATTAGTATGCCAGCATGGGAGGGGCCTTAAAACCGCCAATTACGTGTCTTATTATTTCATCCTTGTTTCACCCTTCACAAGATTTAGATTCCTGGGGATGGTGAGTCCCGAGGTCACATCATGTGCCTCTCCCTGGGGCTGGAGAGGACGCATCTGGTGAAGGGCTCCTGACACGGCCCCTGAAGTGGGACTGAAGAGCACTTCGGTGTGCAGTTGCGCAGGACCCCAGGCAACAAGAGAGAAAAATCATTCCTTGTTAGGGAAAGGTGATGGGCGTCAGGTGGGCAGAGAAACCATAAATATCCATCTCACAGAAAACAAATTTCCCACATTTAGAAAAGTCCCAAAGTAGAAGGACTTGTTGAAAGTATACCCAACGGGTCATTCAGTCTTCTATCGAAGACATTTAGTTCATCTGAATGTAAAACACGTTGCTTGTACATGAGAGGTGTGTCCAGAAAGTATCCAGCTGGGAGCTGGAGACATTTCTGAATAGAGACATTTATTGGAAAGATATACGATACAAGAAACATTGTACATAGGACTATGACACCTCACTCCCCTTCAAAGTAGACACCTTGGGACCTCACACAGTTCTCCCAATCACCATCATGGTAGTTTCCTGAATCTCATTGGTGGACTAAATATATCTTCCCTTTCAAAGGTGATTTTAGTTTGGGGAGAAGTCAGAAGTCACAGGGTGCCAAATCTGGGCTGTAGGGGTTTGAGTCACCTGGTGATTTGATGTTTCACCAAAATCTCTGCAGGAGACGTGATGCATGAGTACATGCATTGTCATGATGAAGCTGTCAATCAGCAGTTGCCCATAGCTGCAACCTGCTGAACCTCATGAATAGTTTCCATGGAGGAATGTCCAAACTTAATGGAAATTTGAGGCAGATTTTTTGCTCTATTCATTCAGTGATTTTGAATGTGACAGTCACTAGTATACATGCTCACTCAGTGGCATCTGCCACTCTAGTGACCAGTACAGTAAAGTCATCATTGTTCACACATGCACATTCCAGTCCACTCTCCTTGGCTGCCAGGTTACATTGATGTCATGCAAATCATTCTCACTATATTAACAATGGTTGGACCTTTTCTGGACAGACCTTGTATGCTTGTGATAAGACTGGTGGGATATGTGCCTTCGCTTCCTCGGGATGGGAGCTGCTTCAATGACTGAATGGTCTCTGGACCTGGTTCCAAGTCAAGCTTTTATGCGTAACAGAGGGCAGCAATTAAGCATCCAATTTACATAATAGTTATTCCATTTTCTCTTGATAACATATTTAAACATAATTTGTCATTCGAGGCTGAGAATATGTCTTCAGAATTGTGCTTTTGAGGAATTCAAAGCCACCTCATAAAAGAAAAAGTAAAACACTAGAACAATTACTTTGGAAGCTACTAAAAGGATTTCTTTGTGCTTGTGAGTATCTAAACCCGTAATTCCAAACACTGGCTGTACAACCACATTGGTATCTCCAACTCCAGGGGTTATAAAAATTACATCAATTTATAAAAACAAAGTTTGCTTTAGAGCTACTTCTCAGTACCTCAAAGGGTGAGGTGTTACAACTTTAAGGAAATAACTAGATATTCATATGAATTTTACTTTCTGTTTTTTAAATTGGGAGGAAATATTGTACTGATAATACAGGTTTTCCGAACATGTTGACTGGTTTCCATATTTTCAACTATGTCTGAATGGCAAACCCAAGGAAGACCAGACCTCTTCTTTCCTATGAGTTAGATGCTTCTGGATTTTTTGAGATGTGCCATTTTGGATAAATAAATCAAGGAGGAAGTAATATCTTGAATCGATTATATTATATATAAACTTTCTATGGCCATATTTAGTCAAAGAAATTATATTAACAGAGATCTATCATAAGCAAATGTGTGTGTGCATAATTCTATTAATCATATGTAAAATCTAAAACATAATCTATACTGTTTCTGATTTAGTAAGGCCACTAGCTGGACTTTTCTTTCCTTTTTGAAAATTAAAGCCAAAAGTGCCACTTTGGATATTGTATCATGAACACTTCGTAATCAATTCTAAAAGATTAAGCCCAAGTCCCCAAAATGGATACTCTTTAATATTATAGAGAGCAAAGCAGCCTGTGGGAACCATTCTGTAAAAGCCATTTCCACTTAAATGAATCCAGTATGGCATGCTGAACCACTACGACATGGTGGATTCCAGCAGAAATTTCCCTCATTTTGTACTTCTTTTTTGCCCTATTTACTGATAACTTTGTGTGTTGAGTTGACAATATCTACCTTTCTAGATCAATGGGAATGATCAAGGATAACTTGCATTTACAATAAAATTCAATTATGCCTCAAAGGGATCAATCCAACAGTAATTTATCTAAGTCTAGCAAGTTCAGAAGGAGAGACTTTTTAAAAAGTCAGTTCTGAGTACATAGATACAGCCCACCTTGCTTCATTCCCAGGCACAATTCTTCTGACACTGTTTGACCAATGATGATTTGACAAATGATGGTGTTTATTACATCAGCTTGATATTCAGACAGTGTGATGGCAATATTTCTTATTCTAAAATCTTAATACTTCTCTTTAATGGTCAAGGATTAGGATTCCCTATTTTGGACACCACAGTTCTCTGACTTCAATCTGATTATACATGACCAGAGGAACTGTGGCTGATGCCTGTAAGAACTGAAGCTGTAGTCAGGAGCCACCCCAGATCTGAAGCAGATGAGCCCTATCACACACCTTTCAGCTTTCTAAGACTTAGAGGAAAGACACATAAGAATACATACCAGGTCTTATTCAACTCTAAATCTGGAGTTTCAACACAATGACTGGCACACAACCCTTGCTCCTAAGTAGCATGAATCCTGGAATTGAAATTGCTCTCAATTAAAGACATAGCCTTCAAACTCTAGTGTGTCCAATCCTGAAAGAACAACTCAGAATAGCATACAAAACCTGGAGGTATTTCCTTATGGCCATTATGTGCTTATAAATGGAAAATAGATTAAAAATAAGGAATATTGCCAGACCTAAAAGTGCTTCTGATTCTGCCCAAATAAACAGCCAGGAGACCACACATACTTTTGTCCCTCATTCCAGCACTCTGCTTTTGTGTCTGAAACCAACTGTTAATCAGGTATGGTAAAATTTCATTAAGCCCATGAATGTTTATATTAAAGTAATAATTAGAAAAATCTCTTATCTTTTAGCCAAACTGAAAGCCAATAGAAATATTAGATTATATAAATGTGGTTAATTTGTACTATTTTTAACTTTCTTCTATTAAATTAATATATATTTTTAAACTGAGAAAATACTTTATAGCGTATTTCATAGAGACTGAATTATAATTATTATAGCTCTTACAAAATTAAATGAACGATATTAGTATTCAAATGTCTTTCTTCTACGTTGGGCACTCGTCTTGCGACCAGGGACAGGTCACTGACCTAAGTAGTTATACTGACGCATTACTTTCTTTTACCATGGAGTTTTCCTGAGGCCTCAAAGAGATAACAACATAGGCACAAAACTTTTGGTGTGAAGTATTATTATTGTTATCTTTAATTACAGTGATTTATAAGATAATTGTTTTCTCTGAGTGAAAACCCAGAAAATTCTTTGAGCTTTCTCTGGCTTCTAGAACACCTGTCACCCTTGCTTCAGGGGAATCACCCTATTTACCTAATTTTTCTACCCCAGGAGCAATCCAAGAAAGAAAGATAATCCCCACATAATCTCTTTTCAACAATAAAACAATTATTGCATCTTCAGGAGAAGCTTAAATAAAGGGAAGGGACTTACTTTATACAAGTAAATAAAATACTTAACTTGTAGTTTTTCTTGCCCGACTTGGAGGAAGTCGAAGGTAAATGGATACTCCTGATGTTCTGAGTGGTTGGACTGTAGTAGTTTTCAACCCTCAGGATTGTTCAAAACTTACAGAAGCTTTCAAAGAACAAGGGTGCCCGGGTGTCACTCCAGATCGAAGGCGGCACATCAGTGAAGTGTTAGTTCTGAACATTCATATTGTTGAATCTCCCTCAGAAGTTTCCAGTGACCAGCTGGGGATGAGATCAGCACCCTGAGAACACAGTCTGAGCCCTGAGTTGTAATGTGCGTGGCTACCAGGATGTTCATTCATATTTCCATGGAGTTGAAGGTCCAAAACAACATGTAACTGGAAATTAATAGTTCTCTCCTTAGGATAAAAGTTTAAAGAAAAATTACTTCAAGAGGAGACTCTTTTTTAAAAAAAAATCTGCCTCCACACTTGAAACGGGTCTAGTAGTGTGAGATAGGGATGAACCTTGTTAAATAATAGCTTAAGGGGTTCAAAGTGAGCCAAAGTGTGGAGCTTCAGGAAGAGAGATTCAAATACAACTCAGTGTAAGGGAGAACATTCTAGCAGATTTTGGTTAGAATGGGCTGTGTTGGGAAGGAACATACTCTCCATTACTGCAGGCATTAAGATGTGTTCCTGGGGCATGTTATAAAGGAGGCTCAGGTTCAGAACATGAGTATACTTTCTAATCCTCGAGGTCCTTGCTAAGCCTTAGATTTTTATATTAATAATTTTCTAACTTGTTTATTTTCTTCTTAACTTATCCATTTACCTTCTAAAATCCCATATGGCTATCCTTCTGAAGATTGTTCAGGGATGAAACCTTCCTAATGTTCATTGGGGAATTGAGATCATAGGATGGAATCCTTGACTCCCTGAATATTTCTTAACATTCCCTTTGATAAAGCAGAATCTTTCAGGCCTGAGGCATGTGAGGCATTTGTCTCAGCAGCAAAATTTAAGAAGGATCAAAAAACTAAGTAATCACAGTAAATAATATTTTAATACAATATTTTAAAAATCAAATGTAATGCAAACAAATCCATGATAAAGGAAATGTCTCCATTTTGAGTAAAAACAAAATCAGCATTACTGAAGTTTCCTTTTACCACAAACTCTTGTAATGGCTCAGAACAGCATACTGATCCTTACATCGACAGACATGTTTTTGGTCTTCTCTTAAATCTGGCTCCCAGAGCAAGTCCCTCCCTTGCCACATCCCATGCTGGATCCATGCAAAGAAGGCATAAGTGAAGAGATAAGCAGCTGACCTCCACGTGTGCACACTTGTGAATACATTTCTTCACACATCCTCTTGTGTGCTCCAGTGATTCAAGTTAGTAACATTTCCTTCATGAACGCAGCCATTTCCGTTTGATCAAGAATGAGCTGAGCTTGCACCACACGTAAAATACGACTTTGACTTTTAGAAAATTTATCTTTAAAAAGGACATCATTACAGTCACTTGGTTGGCTATAAATTATGTCCTGTCCATGGTTGGATAGAAGGATGTAGGTGACTGCTCAACGCTTCAGTGACCAGCCACATTCTGGCAGTCACTTAAAGGCAGGCAGGCAGCTTTGGAGTGAAGTCTCTTTGTATCCAACTTTATATTGAATGCTCTCGTGGAGGGATTTCCAAGTCTTAAAACATACTATATGTGCCAAGTTTCATGTTGAAAAACAAGTTTCAGTGAAAGGAGAAATGGCTGTTGTGTACTCACGTAGGGAAATGAACTGTCTGTACACGTTCTGCTATTTCATTAGGGGGCCCCACTTACACCGCTTCCTTTTCCCCTTCTTGAAATTGATGGTTTTGAGTCTTACATCTAATTTAAGGATTAGGAGTATGGTTTAGCAGGTAAAATTTCATAAGAACCAGAATTTCTAAAGACACTGGACTAAAAAGGCACTTGTATCCTACATACAATTGGCAGAAAGCACATTGCAGGCAGCGTTAAAAAAGAAAAGAGAACAAATCACGTTTGATTTTCTTTCTGCAGTGTTTCATTTCTTTCTTCTCATCAGCAGTCCCATTTTTCTTTTTTCTTACAACTGGAGGGGAATCTTGCCATGCATTCTTTTCTTTGTTATTAAAATGATTGAATTATGAAATAAAATGAGAACTTCCAACACCATGCTTGACACATAATAATTACTGAGTGATTATTTGAGTTGAATTTAAATACAGGGAACCTGTTACTTGGATTAGGTGACCTTTCTTGGGCTCTCAATTAGATCTTTCTGATACTAAATGCCACACATTCTATCTCTTTCTTTACCCGTGTCTTAGCCTAGGCTAAGGTAGAGCCAAGCACCATCACAGAGGTCTTCTGTCTTTATGAGCCTCTACTTTCACCTTGGCAGAGGGAGACAAGTCATCCAGAAGACACGGAAAGCTACAGCTCCTGTTTAATCCATGTGATTTACCCTTTGCAATGTTTCTAGGTTCAATAGACAGTAGGGGAAGACAGATCTCCTCAATGATTTAGCAACAGTGTATTGAGTGTATTGTGTGTGCCAGGCCTTGGCATTAAGAGTACAAATGGGAATGAAATAGACTTGTATGTTGCTCTGCAAGGGTGGGGTGGCTTTGGATTTACATTTCCAAAGCAGGGGAGAGCAATATCATCCTCCCTTTCCCTGGTCTTCACAGAACCGTAACTAGACTCCAATGTGAATCCAAATAGGAAACATGCATTTCCAATGGTTTAGTGAAAGAAAAAGGAATTAATTTCTGAAAGTTACTGTGGTTATAACATAATGAGATAAAGACATAAATAGTGAAAGAATTCTCTGCTTTCCAATACCACCATTGACACTAACTAGTGATGTGACATTAAGCAAATTGTTTCACTTCTATGAATATCCTTTATTTTATCTAGCAAGTGGGTGGAGTTAAGGAAGAAGGATTAAATTATCGCTGTGATTCTTTCCAGGTCTAGAATACTAAATTTAGAATGCTATCCCATTTTAGACTTATTGTTTGCATATGTTGAAAAAGAAAGAGTGCTAAAAAAGTTTTTGGAATAATTTATTAGCATTTGATTCACAATAGGCACCCAAATGTTTGTAGAAAGAATGATCATTTTGGAAGAATCTACTTTCCCCTGTTGAGATATTTTGTTTTGACCATGCTGGAGATGTCGAAGTAAGCACTGACTCCCTCACTGGCCTGGGAGCACGGACTATTGACATCCATTCTTCTGGAGCATAAATTGTGTCTGTTTGCATTCATGAGAGAAAATATTGATACCCATTTTAATTTTGGCTTGACATTTGAATATATGTCTATAAATAGCTAGTAGAGAATTCTAGGAATACGTTCACCTTATTTAACAAATCTATTCTTTGATCTTTTTTTTTCCTTTTTATTTGCCTGCCAGGAGAATTTGCCAAGCTTTTCTTTGATCATCAGTCAGTTAGCATGTTTTTTTTAAAAAAGAACATTCTTCTAAACCTTCATAGTAGCTTTTTAAAATCTTTATACTCATGAACCTATTGCCAGTAACTCAGTAGGACATAAAAATTCCTTTAAAGAATCCATTTCTTCTTGTAGGTGGCAGGCTTGGGTAGCTTCCCAAACCATCCAACAGCCCTCTCAGATGCACACCGACCCTCTATCAGGATGCCATCACTTTGCTCCATCATAGCTTCTCTCCTTAATTCCTTCAGATTACTCCCTTCAACATCACTATCATGATTTTCTGTAGGAAGCTATTTTTTTCTAAAGATTTTATTTAATTTTTTTAAAGAGGGAAAGGGAGGGAGAAAGAGGAGAGAAATATCAGTGCGTGGTTGCCTCTCCAGTACCCCCTACTGGGGACATGGCCTGCAACCCAGGCATGTGCCTAGACTGGGAATGGAACCTGCAAACCTTTGATTTGCAGACTGGCACTCAACCCCTGAGCCATACCAACCAGAGCTATAAGCAGCTATCTTAAAATGGGCATTCCATTCTTTCTGTGATAGGATTTCCCACTCCTTACTATGTCACTGCTACCACCCTAAACCAAGCGTAATCACCTATTCCATGGATTGCTACAAACATAACTTAAGCTTACTGCTTCTATCCTTGTCCTCCTTCAGTATACTCTCAGCACAGCAGCTGGAGCGAACCCAGGAAGTCCCAATAACCCTTAATGTCTTGCCTGATCTGTGCTCACTCCCATGCTTGTTAGCTCTCTACACCGATTTCCTGGTTCTCCCTCCTTACTTACTCTGCTCTAAACCCAGTGACTTTTTTTATTGTTCCTACCTGTGCATACCTCTGAGCCTTTGTTTGCAAATGTTTTTTCTCCAGCTATAACTCTCTCACTGCCTCCAGGTGTTTACCTACTGGGTGAGATCTTCCCTAAATCTCTATTCCCTCCCTTTCCCCATATCATCATGGTTTACTCTCTTCTTTGTTTAATTTTTTATTCCTGGTCTTTATCATTATCTGATCTACTCTACATTTTACTAATTTATCTGGTTTCATATATGCCCTCACCCGCTAGAACAGAAGCCGCATGTAGACACGGATTTTGTTTGTTTGGTTCAGTACTATACTAAAATTCCTTTAACAGGAGTAATACATGGTAGGTGCTTAATTGAGGTTTATTGGAAAAAAACTAATCTAAAAACATGTAGTATGATGTTGAGTGTATTTAAAAATGACATGAAGTAATGCTTCCAATTTTTTTCTTTAATTGATTGTATTTCAAGTATCCTGAAGGCTAAAACAATGGTCTTTTTATTTTCTATAGCTGTATACCTTGCCTCCAACAAGGATATCAGTAAATACAAATGATCCTCAGTCCTCAAACACTCCATCTTCCTACCATCCTCATTTTTGTGCATCAGTCCTTCCCTTCTGCTGCCTATACATTTAGTCCCTGTAGTCAGGAGTGTTAATATGGGCATTTAGGAGAGACAATGACACTGCTTACTCAATCTCTTTGTTAAGTAGTTTTCCCATCTATAAAGAAAGGAAGAAAAATGGTACCTAGTTGATAAATTTGTTGAAGGTGAAATACATTAATATATTGCCTTAGCTTGTGTGGGTCAATCAATTGAGTGCCAGCCTGTGAACCAAAGGGTAGCTGGTTCGGTTCCCAGTCAGGGCACATGCCTGGGTTGCAGGCCAGGTCCCCAGTAGGGGGCACTCGAGAGGCCACCACACATTCAATTTCTCTCCCTCCCTTCCTCCCCCCATCCCCTTCTCTCTAAAAATAAATAAAATATTAAAATAAATACATTAATATATCAAAAGGCTTTAAATAGTGCTGGCACATGTGAAGTGTTATATAACTGTTAGATATTATATTATTAGCATTATTATTACATATGCTAAACTATGCAGCAGTGTTGCTGCCTGTCAGTTCAAAGAAAGTCACGGCATTTGTGTATGTGGAGGATGTTTGATAGGTTGTTACATTTGATCCCCATTATTTAAAAAATTAGTTGGAAGCAGAAAGCTGAAATAATATGAAATATGGACCTAGTTTTAGCTAGCCTCTAGGGCAATCTCCAGTGGTTTCCTTTTGGTATTCACACCCTTATGAGTCTTCCTCATCTCCATTGAATAGGGCTGACCCAGGAATAGAAGAGCGTGATTTCTGAGGTTAGCTCATGAAAGATGTAGCTTCTGTCTTGATCTCACGAATCACTTTCCTTAAAGGAAACCAGTTCCTACGGCATGAGGACATTCGCTACACCTACGGAGATGTCCCTGTGGTAAGTAACTGAAGCCTTCTGCCAGCAGCCAGCATTGACACATCAAGCATGGGGGTAAGCCTTTCTGGAATCCGACCCTTCGACCCCAGGTGTGCCTTTGAGCGCCTGCATCCTGAATAGTCAACACTTGACTATAACCTCAGGGGATACCCTGGGTAAACAGGACCTAACTAAGCCACTCCTGAATAACTATGAGAGAGTGTCTGTTGTCTGAAGCTATTATTTTGGAGTAATGCAGTCTCATAAACTAAATATATGCAATTGAGAGTAAAATAGAAATCATTTAGCCAACAAGAAGAACACATCTTAGCGTCAATCAAAACTGTTTGGCTTTAAACTATATACGTGTTAAATAATGAAGAAAAGGAACAATATTTCAGATCACACTTAAAATGTTATAAATATATTATTAAATACTGAATTGAAAATATAAGACCTAATTTGGGTTTTGGTCATTTTTTTTCTAGCCTTTTGAAAACAAAAACTCTATGTATTACTTAGGGTATTCTTCTAGACAATAGAATGTGAATCTCACCAGTTTAAGCAAAAATTATTTTATTGGAAAGTTCCTAGGGTAGCTTATGGAATTATAGGAATATTTGTAGGATTAGTTCCCCTAAGGATGTGAAGGAAAGTTGCCTTAGGGATTTCCTGGAAGTGTTTATAAGCGGTTTATTTTTAGGGAGTTACCAAGAGCTGCACTTCTCAAAGTCGATGAGCATAAGACTCACCTGGGGGCGTTAGGAAACTAGTAGACTTTGATTCCAGGAGCCTGACATTCTGTATTTTTAATAACTCCTAGGTGACGCTGATGCTATTTTTCCATGGCCCTCACTGAGAAGCAAGTGCTAAGAAAAACAATTCTCTTTGTTCTTGACTGACTCTTACTCATTTTTTCATATATCCCATCCACATCTTTGCTTCAGAAAAGCCTTCCCTGGCCCTGCCCCTCACCCCCTGGTTATCCCAGGGCCCCTGCTTTGTGCTCTCTTCGCATTCCATACATCGCCTTCTCCGCTCCGTCAGAGTGGACCTAACATGCAGTTTCTGTCTTCCCTCCTGGACTATAAGGTTCATATGAAAAGGAACATCTCCATCACTCACTGTTGTTTCCTCAACACCTAGCATAGTACATGAACTCTGTAGTTCAATAAACATTTGAAGACTATCAAATACTTAACATTCCCACTTTCCTCTTATTTAAAGAATAATTTTCAACCCTAGCTGCACATCAGAATTATTTGGAGATCTTCTAAAAAGTGCCCACGATGGGGGTTCACTCCAGACCAAATAAATCAGACACCTTAGGAGAGGGGCCTAGGTGATGGTTTAAAAGCTCCTTGGGTACTTACAATTGTAGTCTAATAAATATATATAGATACATTTGGTCTTTTTCCTTAGTTCTTTCTTAGAAATCTTAATGCCCTTGGAATTCCCTGAGTGACAGAGTGTTGTTGTTTTATGAGCCTCTTTTGACCATACCTGAGTTTATGCTAATGAGGTGACTCTTATTGGGCTTCTAGATACCTACAGGGTGGAGGTTGGTTTTTAGAGAAACAATTCACCTGATTAGAAGTTTGGAACTTTCAGCCTTGACCTTGGGGAAAGCAGAGACTCGAAAGATTGAGTTCAGTCACTAAAACCAATTATTTAATTAGTCATGCTTATATCATAAAATAATTGATAGAAACTTTTGAACAAAGGAGTTGGGGAGCTTCCAGGTTGATGAACACATTCATGTGGTAAGAGACGGAAGGTCCATATGGCTACCACCCCCTACATACACATAGCTGGCCTGTACAAATTTCTTCCAATTGCCAGTTCCTGGGTTGCAGTTTTTATAATAAAACTGTAATTGGAAATACAGGACTTTCCTGAGTTCTATGAGTTATTCCAGTGAATTTCAATTTGTAATATATTTATCTTTTTGCTGTACAAAAAGGAACCCTCTGCCCTGGCTGGTGTGGCTCAGTGGTTTGAACACTGGCCTGTGAGGCAAAGGGTCACCGATGTGATTCCCAGTCAGGGCACATGCCTGGGTGTGAGCCAGATCCCCAGTGGGGGGCACCCGAGAAGCAACCACACAGGGATGCTTCTCAACCTCTCTTCCTCCCTCCCTTCCCTTCTCTCTAAAAACAAATATACAAAATCTTTTTTTTAAAAAAGGAACCCTCTGAAAGACTACACACCCTTCAAGATTTGTTGTGAAGATTAAATGAAAATGCCTGTATTGTGCTGTTGTTCTGTAATTATTAGTTTTATTTCTCCCCTTCCCTCTTGGGTATGTAATAATAAGCCAAACTGATAAGGCTCACCAATATTGAACTGAATAGTTTAGTGGGTGTCCCCATAGTTACTTGCCTATTATTAGAACTTAGTTAAACCTGTCATTCATGTGAGAGCAAATCATGGAAAGAAAGTAGCCATTCTTACCTCTTTACAAACAGGCCCATTTTGTTCTTTGATGCATCCCAAATGTCTGGAAGGGGGCCCAACACATAACAAATGCTATAAGAACAAGAGAAACTATAGAAGTTAATGATCAGAAATGGCTAGATGAAAGATCTGGTATTTTTACTGTACTTCTCCATTGGTAGAGAGACTGAGGAGGATACTTCCAGGCAAAGGGAAGTATGTATAATGGAACAGAATATGAATCCATGAAGTACGCTTATGACATTGTGAACAGCCAAGCCTGTCTCAAATGGAAAAATCATGTGGCTGAAAAGCTGGGACTGGATGGATAGGTCAGGACCAGATGGCAGAGGGTGTTGAGTTCATTCCAGACTTAATGGGACTGAACAGGATAGTAGTCACATGATGAATGTGATATTCAAGGAAGAATAATTCTTAATAGAAAAGTAATTTAGAAAAGGTTTATTTAGGAGGAAAATGAAAAGAAGGGTGGGTGCTCTGGGTGAAATGATGTCAGCTCCTACCTGGTGAGTCTCAACTTCAGCTGCCATGAAAGTAAGGTCAACAGGATGTGACTTCTGAGACGGGGTGGGGGTTTCTTTCTCAGCTCACTTGATGGTAAGTTGCAGTTCTGAATTTTATGTATAATTTTGGGAATAGACTTCATAATTCATAATCATATCTTACACTTTCATGATAAAGAGGACTTTTTTTAGCATTTGTACATGTGTTCTGATCTGGGACAAAATCAAAGAAGCCGAAATAAGGAAAAGAACAGAGGAATTGTACCCTTAATTATGCCTTCTTACAGAATAGACATGCTCCTAATTTTTAATTGATTGCTCAAATTAAAGTGTTTATTTTAACTACATTAAGGTATAAAATCAAGAGAAAATGAGATGAAACTGAACTGTCCCAAAAGATTATTTTAAAGCCAAAGTCTTGAACCATAAATCAGGAGCCTTCTATGCACCACCGTCTTTCTTCCACGATATTCCAGGGGATTTCCTTTGTAATTTGAGACTGCCGAGAATGATAAATTCCAGATTTGATATGGTGAAAATCACCCTCTGATTATGTAAAGGTTAAATTCTTAGGCCACAAGCTGTAATCTTAGTGTTCTGGAACTCTGCGGAAAAAGAGAAAAACATGGAAAAGTAGACTTTCCTGCTAGGCAATATCATAGAGATTTTGATTATGAACCAGGGGCCTCTGAGGGAATCCTAGGTTTATCAATATTAAGCTATTTTATCAATATAAAATACAATTTGGATTGACATTCAAATGAATGAGGCATCAGTCTGTCCATCTTTCCTTCAAGTTTATGCTTTTTGACACATCCTTACACCAAGATATATGGTGAAGCTCTAAAATGTGCAAGATGGAAATTAACAACAAAATCATAAAAAGATGCTGAGTAAGCTGCATTTGACATTGAAGTATAGATCAACTCTAAACACCTGAAATTCTATGACTGATGGATATATTTTATAGAGAGGTGTACAGGCAGTAATAGTAGTAATGAGTTGGCATGGGAAGGAGGCTATCACCTGACCACACCTATGAGACAGAAGTGTGATTTTTCTTAACCTTTGAGATATATTTTCCATCTTCAAATTAAATACTACACCTGTGTGATTGAGTATGTGTAGACTCAAACAATCGGAGCTTTTTGAGGCAGATTATAAGCATTCATACTTTTTAAATTATAGGGAATAATACTATTTGGGTGGCCTATACTAGAAGGCAATCCTAAATCACTGTGTTAAGTTAAGTGCATCCAGTTTAATGCTTACTTCACACACAGGGAAACTGAGATTGGGGAAATTATTAACCAAGGACACACAGGCAGTAACTCAGATCTG
Organism: Tonatia bakeri; assembly: GCA_004024845.1. Classification (NCBI taxonomy): domain Eukaryota; kingdom Metazoa; phylum Chordata; class Mammalia; order Chiroptera; family Phyllostomidae; genus Tonatia; species Tonatia bakeri. The sequence continues at coordinate 211,232 of PVIA01000612.1, read as the reverse complement.
ACTCTAAAACTCATATTCGATTTAATTTATTATTCACATCAACTACATCTTCTACTTTAAAACCTAGTCCATAAAGGATAGGGTCTACCTGCCTAGGTTTAAACAAACAAACAAACAAATAAGCAAGCAAAAAAGAAAAATGCTGCAGTCCCAGTGCTGGCCCAGACTAATCATATCAGAATTTATGGGGCTGGGAACCCAAGAATTTCATTATTTTTTAAAGGTCCTCCGGTAACAATTATGTGCTGTCTAATTTCTTTGCTTACCATGACCTTTGTGGAACATCTTGTATGACTAAAGTATCAGGTGTCATTATCCCTATTTTTCAGATAAGAAAAATTAAGATTAAATTATGTATCTAAAGTTATGCAGGATGTAAGTGGAAGAGCCAAAAGTTAAACACAGTGTGCCCAGTTTCAAAGGCGTATTTCATAGCCACTAAATTATCCCTCCTCAAAGGAAATCAGTTGTGCTCCTGAATATTAATAATTCCCTTAAATTTTTTAAGTGGCAAACATAAATATTATGAGTTTTTCTAAATTTTGAAAGTCTTGGTGGAAAAAGATCTATATACCAACCATTATTGCAATTAGCCTGTTTATCAAGTTGAGTTATTGCAGATTGCATGATTTTATTCCTGAATACATTACTTCCAAATCTAATCTATAATTATTTCAGCTCTACTGGAAAATCCTAAAAGACCGAAGTAAAACTTTTCCCTCTAAAAAAAAATGAGAAAATGATATTCTAGGATTTTTTTTGAAGAGACTATTGCTTATTTACCAGTAAAGTGTTATCTCCTTTATTTTATCTTGTAAGGTACAAATCCTAGGCATTTAATTGTTTATGGCTCAGAGACTAGGGGAGTATTTGAAGACTAAATACATGCCTGGGTCAAATGAAGCCTCTTTTCAATCAGGCACTGTAAGTTTCAGTTTTCCTGTTAGAGTCATTAAAAGAAAGGCTATAGATGGAGGTTATGACGTTAAGCAGTTAAGCATTGCTTCCCATCATCCTCAAAAATGCAAACTGAATCTCTTTGCCAAATGAAGAAAGGCTGTGGTCCAGGAAAGTGCAATGTTACCCCTTTGCTCACTAGCTTTCTCCAGTCTGTGGTGAGGAACCACTTTGCTCCTTACGAGAACTTCCATGGGGGGCCCCCTCAGTTGTGGTTGGGGAGGGCCTGCTTTTGGAGAATTGTAGAGAGAATGAAAATAGTGTAGCCATGGGGAAAAAAAAGTCAGTAAGTTGAAAGGACGGGAGTTGATATTTCCAATATTTCCTGGCATTTTGACCTCCATTTGGCTTGAAATGATGAGTTTTTGCAGCCACTGGCCACATTCCTTTCAGAATTACAATACAAAATGCTGGCCATACAGACTTCTATTTACTGCATGGAGGCACCTGTTCTGTAAGAGTGATCTGTAATCCATGGTTGGGTAGGTGATTTAATCATTTACACTAGTAACAGCAGTAACAGTTATAGGGCATTGTGTGTGCTGTCCCAGTCTTCAGATGTATTCACTCTAGAGGGTCATTAGGACATAGGTTCCCTGATGAGAAAGATCTTGTGGGTCTTCTTGTTTCCCTTCTATCCAGAGGAGAAGCCTTCAGTGGGTATTTGTCAATTACATCACATTGGATCTTTACAACACCTTCTCACCTAGGTATTAATTCACTTTACCAAGTTACTTTAATTAACTCTCTACCCAGGGGGCACACACTTAGTAAGAGTGAGCTTTGGAATTTGAATTCAGAACTCAGACTGCCTGGTCCTCCGCTCTTAACAACCAATTATTCTCTTCTAACCAGCTGATCTGAATCTGTTGGCAAAATATACAGTAATAAGATGCAGGTCAGTTCTGTACAAGTCAGCTCACAATTACTTGATTGTCTGGGGATCAAGTCAGTGGGGGGCTGGTTAAGAAACCTTTCAATCTGTAGCTCTGCACTGACAATCTGCAATGGAGAGAATCTGAAGGACTTCATATCTGCAGTTAATGAAGCTTGGGCAACCTAGCCTCTCAAATGACGTGTCAACTACCAAGTACCATTTCCTTACAGAAGTGCCTTCTCTTCTCCCATTTATCTGTATCCTATAGGCAAAGATATATTATAACCAAATAAAGGACCACATTCTAATACCTGGCCCCAAAGATTGGAAAATGTTATACAGTGTTTTGACCAATGCATTGTAGTAAATATATGTACATTTGGGAATAAATTTAATTGCCTGCTGGTTGCCAGATATAGTTTGAGGTACCAAAAGTCCAGAAATTAATAAATATATGGACTTATGCATTTGAAAAGCTCACCATTTAAAGAGTATAGAAACACATAAACAAATCATCAAGATAGAAATTCCAGGATTGTCTTACCCACAAAGGAAAGAGAGGTGATTAGGGAAATCGAGAAGGTACTCTAAAATAATGACCTAGAATGAAAGAACTACCAGCTCTTTCATTAACCTTCAAAATGGTTATATAAGGAAGGAGACTGATTATTTGCTTGTTAACAAGGAGAAGAGTGGAAAAGGCAAATGTGTGTTTCAAAAAACCTCTTTTTTCACATGTAATATGTAGGGAAAATGCTGTTCTGGTTGACCATATATCTATAGCATACTAATTTCTAATAATTTAACATTTAAAAAAGCAATGTTACTCATGGATAAGACTTAACCCTCTTGTGAAAAATTTAAGTAATGTACCAATCATGCTTAGGAAAGTTTCAATCACAATCTTTTCTAAGTAGCTAAAAAATTTTGGGAGACTCTGAATCTGTAAAGTTCAGCATGGCCATTACTGTCTCAAAACTACTCACACATTTTAATCTGACAATATTTTCTAAACTATTAAGAAAACTGGTTTGGATATTGCAGTCCCTGAAACTAGGCTAAACTACTCCTGTTCTTTCTTTGTACTTAGAAAAATCAGCCAATCAACAACAAAATAAAATGGAATGTAAAAGAACTCATGTGACTAACAGAGAGTGCCACTTGTGAATCTCAAGAGAGACTATTTGGGGGGAAGTGGCAGTTGGAAGAGGTAGAAAGAGGCCTATAGAAAATGCTGTAACATCTAAATGGGAACAGGAAAGTCACTAGGGACAAGTAGAATAAATAAATCCCTTGGTGAAATTGCTATTGTTTGGACAAAAGCAATGGATCAAAAAGTAATGGTCTCAAAGGGGCTTCAGGTTGCATCTTTACAACCTGTAACAAAGGTCAATTGAGTGGGAAAATTTGTCAAAGTAGTTATTTGAGTGTGTGAAAAAAAGTCAAGCCAGGGTACCGGGTTGTGATAGCATTGTACAGACACAGCCCGAATCTCTCTCTGACAAGGATTGGGACTTATCTACCTGCATTTCTGTGCTCTGCCCACGAAGCTCTAGGGAAAGCCACACTGATCTCTTTGCCACTCAACCTTCTCATGCCTTCTTTCCCAGAAAGCTCTATTTTTATCCTCTTAGTCATTGTGCACAAATTAAAAAAAAAAAGTGGTGAAAATATCCTCTGAATAAAGTGCAAACCTGGGACATCTTTAACATAGAAAAAAGTGACATTTTATTAGAAAGTATTTTCTAGGTTGGGCACAGGAGATGGTGAGACAGAAAAGAAAAACATTGAGTGGGGCTGTGAAAGGCTAGTTAATTCCCTGTAAGTAAAAGTGTATGTAAATTTGTGCTATGCCCGTTCATTTACATATTGTCTGTGGCTGACTTCACCACCTGCTAGCAGAGTTGTGACAGGGACCTCGATACATGCAAAGTCTAAAACTTCACAGAAAGTTTGCTGAACCCTGCTCTAGATATGGTTTTCATAGGAAAAACTATCCTAAGTGTTTTAAAGAGCCACCACTTCAGATCCTGTGTCTGAAGGGGTCCTTGAAAAACTGCCCTAATGGCTCCTCCACCACTTTACCAGACCTGTTCTGCCCACTGCTAATATCATCTGCCAGCTTTCTGTTCTGTCTGCTTTGCTTGTGTTTCCCTCTAGTTAATATGTCCTTTTCCTATTCTAGACCTTTCTTTACCCTAAAGTAGGACCCTAAATGTATGGGTTGGGGAAAAAAGCAGGTAAATTAGGAGTAAAAAAGGGAGGAGTTAAACACCTGGAACATGGGAGCCCTTGACAATAAGAGGAAGAGTGCTGGTCCGGGTTCAAAAATACACTTTCTAAATCAGGGGTCTGCCTAGTTCCAGCTCCCTTTGCCCATCAGCTCTCTCTCAGCCACCCCTCCTCTTTGCCACCTTGACATTCCTCCAGGGATCATCGCCTTGCTCTTCTCCCTGCCTAAGGCCTAAATGCAGCCTCAGCTTCCTAACCGCCATCGCTTCCCCTCCTTGTCTTTCCGTCATATTACGTCTGTCACTGAACCCAAGTTCAAAGTGAGACTCCTCATACAGACTTGGTTTCAGTTTTTTTAAATTCTCAACGTTAGACTATTCTTAAATTTCTGTTATATTCCCTTCTATTGTCTGGGTACTTTCTCATGAACTACTCCGTGATTAACATTAAATGCTTTTGGGTTTTCACTCCCAGGAAAATAGAAAAATAAATCATATATACATGTGTATATACACTTACTTACACTTATATGTATAAATCATATATTTTATGTATATAATATTTATTTATTACTTATATGCTATATATGATTTATTATGTATAGGACTTATTTGTTAGCCTATATATCATATATGACATATATGATTATGTGTATATTTGCATATGTATGTATGTATGTATAAATTTTACATGTAGTTCATTCCTTAAAACTTCTCTTAACTCTAGTGGACTTCTCAGCATTAACTAGAGAAACAAAACCAGTCAAATTCAAGTTGTTTTCACTTTTATTTTTTTAAGCCTTTTGTTTTCTCAGAAGAGCTGCCACCTAAAGTCCCCAGGCAGTCAGTAATGAGCTACTTACTGTTGGGCTCTGGAGCTTGGCCGCTTTAGACTGCCTTGTCCCCCGTCCCTCCTTAAGGCCCCCTGAGCCTGCAGCTCACTCCTGGAAGGGCCTGTCGCTGACACACTGTTCCGCTAACCAGCACCCAGCGACTGAGGCATTCAGCAAGTTCCTTCAGTGTTTCTTAAGCAGGTGCAATCACTCCAATCTCTGAATAAAAATATTATTTTCATAGTAAGCTAATTATATAATGTCAGAATAAAAGCAGACACTTTTTAAGAACAATCACTTTAAAATTAATACAAGTATTAACTCACTCTTTGACAATGAGGATTATATAGTCAGTCATCATGCCAAACTCTGCTAGACCAACGCCCTTGGACTCAATTACCTGTGTAGGGATGTGTGCTGGATGCCTCTTCTGAATTCTTTCCCACTTCTAGAAAGAAAAAATTATTAATTAATTAATTTTGACTTTTAGAAACCATGTCTCCGTCTATGTGCTAAGGGATAGCTTCACCACTTTCCTTCCCCTTACCTCATTTCCTGTGGGACATTGAGAGTAGATGACTCAGATACGGCCTATAAAGGCAGACAGAGATTGAGATGGGGCTTGGTGCACCTTAGTTGGGCCAACTGGAGTTATCACTTGCTAGAACTCTTGCTAGAGGTTCAATTTTCTTTTTCACTGAAGTAGTGAATACTAAGGACCACATGAACATGAGATGGCCAATAGCTATTTGCATGAGATATTTGCATGCACAGCAATAAAAATACATTCTTCTACCATCATGGGAGTGTGCGTGTGGATTGCTTAAAAATGAAACTTACACCAAGGAAATTAGAACATAGAGAAAGAGACACTGACAGAGAAAAGAGGTCCCAATGACATCGAATGCTGCAATAGATGTAGGAGCACCTGGATTTGGCAGTGTTCCTGGAGTTCTCACTTACCTGAAATGTGAATGGCGTGTTTGTCACTTCTAAAAAGTCTCAGCTGATTCCCCTATTAATCCCGAATGTCTCTTTGGAGCCTTTTAAGTGGGATCTGGAATTGTTTGTATACAGTTTCTGTTAGCGAAGAATAAATTTGAGATAACAAAAGGAAATGATCATTATGCAATCAAACACCTAGTTAGTGGCTTAGCTAGTTACAAAAGTGTCTCTGTTTTGATTAATCAGAAACTATTTCAACACAATTTGATTTGACATCCTGTCATATGAAATATTTTCATGTTAATTTGTCTGTGAAATTCTACCAAATGCTCTAAAATTTCATAACTTGTTCTACTCTGACCACTAAATCTAATGATTGAATAAATAATTAGACACATGTGACATGCTTTGTTTTGATAAATACTGTTGGTTTTTTCTCATGTATTTTCTGTGTCCATATGTTCATATACAATTTAGTGCTTAAAACAGAAATAAAAGCATATTAATGTAAGACTTTCTAGAAAGCCATTTTAATTTGTATGTACACGTGTGTCTTCTTTATTAATGACTAGAGTTTTTTCTATCTTTTACTAGCCTTTGAGTTGGTTATAACTGTCAAAAACAGTGAATACTAAGATTTTCTGAATGATAATTTCTATTTGGTATAATTTATTAATAACATCATTCAGAACTCATACAGCAATTCAATTCTAAGAAAATAATTGTCAATAAAAAATCAAAATATGTTACTAAAATATACACAAAAAACTTCTTGTTGCAACATTTGTAAGAGAATTAGAAATAGCCTCTACCATTAAAGAGTTTTTCAATTTTGGTCTCAGTCATAATTATAAAATTTAAGAATTATAGCTGTCTAAAGATAAATTTTAAAGTAGTTAATTTATTTAAAAAAGTATATTAAGGTTTTTAAAAATAAAATCAATACTGTATAATCAAGAAGATACAAAATTCATGAAACCAGATTTACAAAAAAGCAGTTAAAAGAGAATGCATACATAGTTAAATTATGGCCAATTTTTACTTAGTTCTTTATACTTCTGTATGCTTTTCACATCAATGACTATGGGTGTGTTGTCTAATAATTAACAAAATATCCTAAAATTAACAGCTAGAAATGATATAAAAAACAATACACATTGTTAGTTGCACTATAAATTAGTTAACCATTTTAGAACAATTCTGTCTTTTGAATAAGCTCATATTTTGATTAGTAAAGTTATGCTATTCTGAAAATGGACAAATCTAAACACAAAAGTTTTACTTTTCATTTTCAGTGTCATTTGTTATTCTAAAAAAATAAAATAAAAAATAACTTAAGTATGTAACCTCTAGTAACCAATTGAGGGACACACTGACCAAATCTAATAAGTTGTAAATGATTACCAAGGTAAGACTATGAAATTTATAAAATTCCTTAAACTACTACTTAAGCATAACATCTATGTTATTAATCAACAAAAGGTATAAAAAATTCCAAACACCTAGTTTGCTTAATGAAACCCCCCCCAAAAGAAAAAGATTAAACAAGGAGATATGAAGTTAATAAACAAACTTCCCCGTTCTATTAGACAAGGAATTTAGAAGTATAAAGAGTCCATATTTTCTAAATTTCTTTTAGAGAAGATAGTTTCTCAAACTGTCTTTTGTGGGAAAGGGCAAAATATTTAAAAGGAAAAAAAAAGTATAAATGACACACATACAGAAATTTCAAAACTGAGTTTAAAAAAAATTACTCTCTGTTTAATATTACCCTATTTTTCAGACTATAAGGCACACCTCCCCCTGCCCCCCGCCCCTGACAAATTTGGGAGGAATAATGGTTGTTAATGCTGCTATTGAGTTCTGTTTATATTTATGTTGGTGAAATATTATGTTATTTATGTTATTAAATATTTTACCACAATTTTTGGTTCAAATTTTTTTTTCCCAATTTTCCTCCTCTAAAACCTAGGTGCGTCTTGTGGTCTGGAAAATACAGTATCTAGACATGTATCATGAACTGAATATTCATGTGTGGAAGTCCCAGTGTAATGGTACCTGGACATGGGCTCTGGGTCATTAGGTAATTAGGATTAGACTGGGTCATAAGGGTGGGGCCCTTGTGACAGAATTAGTGGACTTACCAGATGAGGAAGATAGAATGAGAAAGCAGCTGTTTGCAGGCTGAGAAGAGATCTCTCACCAGAAACGAAATGGGCTGGCATCTTGATTTTGGACTTCTCAGCCTCCAGAACAAAGAAATACATTTCTATTGTTCAAGTCACCCAGTATGCGGTATTTCGGTATGGCAGCCTGAATAAAACATGATCTTCAGATAGTCCTGATATGTTGTAAGTTGTAAAGAAAGTCAGCATCTTTTTTTATCGAACCCATCTCTTCTTAAAATGCATGAATGACTAAATTAGTAAATTTTGGTAAAAAGTAAGGAATGTAAAAACATAATTTTTAAGAGTATATTAGAGTATACATCATGACTCTTATTTGCAAATGATAAACCAACTTATTTAAGCCAAACAAGGAAATTTGTTAGCCCCCAAAATGAAAAGTATAAGCTATAGCTATAGATACAGCTAAATCCAGGAGATCAATTAATACAATATGGAATCAGTCTTACTTTTTCTGTTACCCAGTTCTCCTCTTTATTAACTCCATTTCAGAAGACTTTTTCATCCTGGTGACATAATGGCTGCTTGGTACTTATTATGAATAATCTGGAAAAACCTGAGAAGCAAAGAGATGAAACAAATAAAGGGAGTATAAAACTAATGAGTGGTTATTACTATGGGCATCTGGGGGGCTTCTGACACTGTACGCCTACTGTTTAATCTGTTGCCAGGCAAATACATATTTGTTTAATGAGTGAATCAGCAAAGTATTGAATGGGTGAATGAATGAATTAATGAATGAATCATTGAATTCATATAGCCGTGAGTGAGTCTTTGAGTGAGTCAGTGAGTGCCCGTATTATAAATGGGAATTTATTTATAGACTAAACTTTCACACAGGTCTAGTTTATTGTAAATTCAATTGTCCTTTTACAACCCTGGGTACATGGAACACACTGCTACACCAGGTGATACACATGGTGTTTCCATGGTGGACAAGAGCGGGAGCTATTCATTGGTAAAGATAGAGGTTTCAAGTACTCTAAGCCCCACATCAGACGCAATAACTGCACCTTATTCCCCAGGAGATGGGATTTACTTACTTCATAATAGGAACTATCCTAATGACAAGAGACATCAGAGAGCAAGAAAAGTATCTGTTCTACTGGTTTTGGCACTGTATACTAGAGGTAATGAACATATAATGAAAATAATATTAATTTAAATCCTTGGCTTAACTGGAAACATGAGATTATCGATCATTGGATCCAGGAGAAATTGAGCAATGTGCTCAGGGTCATGTCATAAAATAGTGGCTAAGAGGGACTGATAACCTTGGTCCTTGAGCTCTCAATCCAGAGTCCTGACTGAAAATTACTATTCAAAGTGCAATTCAGTCAATGATTATTTTGGCAGTTTTTCAGCCCTCATTGTTCATCAGAAATGTAAGAACCACCTGTAAAAAAATTCCTATGTCCTCAATAAATCTCCAGGCAATCAGATTTATGTGGTCTGGGTTGAGGCATTGACATGTTAAGAAACTAATTTTAATTTGCAGCCAGCGCTCATATTCACTAAGTTGATGTCAAGGATCCAAAAGAAAAATAAAAAGCCTATCTAAAGGTTTTCTCAAAAGAATCAGATAATCAATCACACTTTACTATGTCCTGCTTGTGTATTCAAACAGGGAATACAATTTCTAAACTTAATGAATTTTCCAAAAGAGATCAAGCAGAAGGAGGCATCAAAAAAAATGGCTGATTATTAAGAATAATACACTTTTCACAGAGGTTGATACAAAATGACAGAGATTTCTAAACTCTCCAGTCAGATTTGTTTCACTGCACTGTGTTATGACATTGACATTACGCCAAAGTATTCCATCTACACAATGAAGTTGACCTTAATTATTTTTTGGATTCTCCAAGTCTGTTGATCCTATTATGATATTTATCTTATTTGTACTTCAGTTGACTGTGAGATGATTGCATATTAATTCATATGGCATCTTGCTACCTATTAACAACTTGGAAGGTTTAATTTAATGTTAGCCTGTTCAAGGGCCTGGAGTTGCACAGGTGAGAATGCACAGGATTCTAATCTGTTTTCATAAGCCACGGTTGAATTAGCATTGCACATCAGTGTATCATCTTTTCACAGTTTATCCTTTTTCAATCAGTTTGCTGTTTCACCTTGTTAGTTCTGACAGAGGCGAAGTAGAAACGCCAAGAGCTATTTAATAAATGCAGCACTGAGTCACATATATTTCAGCTGCAAACAACAAAATCCAATTGGTTTTCATGGGTAATGTTGCTGCTCATTTTATAGGCCTTAATTAGAACTGATGTTGCTTTTTATCTGCAAACTTTTAGTATAAAGTAAATGCTCATTTTTAAAAAGGGGGGCAACCCTCTTGCATTTAATCATGCTAAACAAGCACTTTAGGCCATTTGTTCAGAAATTTCTCTAATTAAAGCTTGCCCTCCAGGTAATGCGGTGATCAGATCTACCAGCGGGTATAAATTAGGGACATTATGCAATTAGCACTAAGACCACAAATGGAAGTAACAGCTGGGTGACTATGAGGGAAGCAAATAAACAGTTCCTAGGTGGCTCCTTAATACGAAGGAGAAAGTCTTCCGTAAGAACGCGCTGCAGTGACTAACTCCTTAGCTCCAAGTAGTATTTTTCTATCAGTTCATTACAAAAGGTTAAATGTGACTATAATTAAAACTCCGATGAACAGCAAAGAATATGTAGCTTTAACTCAGAAATGAATATGTTTCCATTCATCTGAAACCTTCTGAATATTGTTCGAACTAACTTACCCTGATGCACACACACACAAAAAAAGTTACCAGATAAAGCACAAGGTATTTCAGTATTAACAGACTGTTCCTCTGGGAGAATTAAAAGCCTTATTTTGATAGGAGCCAAGAGCAAAGCTAAGACTATGTGATTCTCTGCCGGAATCCCAGTTTGAAAACTAGCCCAAGTTAAAATACATTTGGAATTTCTTGTTGAAACATCTATCTCATAGGATTCGCCTGCATGCTGAATTGAATCCATTCTTTCTCATTCGCACCCCTCACATTCTTATTTTACCTTATTAACGTAGCTTCCAAAATTCAGTCCAAATATTATTACTTTGAGCAGCTTTTTTTTTTTTTTTTACCATTTTCTGAGTTAGAGGATGGTCTTTTCTGATTTTATACCTCCCTTCTCACCTCTAACATCACACTTTGTGTCTAGAACGTGTAAGTCCATGTTCTAGAAGACCTTGAGGACACACAATACAGAGGGGCCTGGGTGTGAATATTGCTGGCGGTGGCTTTGTGTTTCTTTAAGCATTTCACATTTGAGGAAGAATGTGAAATTGGGGCCAGTGTCACTTCTGACATTGCCAACACGGAATGTTCTTTCCCAATAATAAAATGAGGAGCAATATGTAAGGAATCTCATGAAACATACCAGGTCTGAATGAAACTAAGAGGAAATTAAAAAAAATTAATGCTTGTTTTAATCTTTCTGGAAAGCATAAAGTAGTTCATTTGCTGCTATTTTCATATATCAGATTCCTTTTTTAAGTAACATTTCAACCTCAAATAGCATTTTGATCTCAACAGGGCACAGACGCCTAAGCTGTTTTTAATTACAACTAATTTGACAAGCCTCATTTCTTCATGGCGTCATCCTCACCCCCATTGTGCTCCTGGAACACCCATGTGCATGAGCTGGAGTTTCAGCTAATTAGCCCAGGTGAGATCAGCCTGTAAGGGGCATTAAGATCTAAGCAATCAAGCACAGTTAGCAAGTCAAAATGTTCTTTGAAACCTCCGTGGGAGGAACTCACTCATGACAGCAACACTTACTTTTGGGGCTTCTCGCCCAGGCCTCCTTCCAGTGCCAATTGCCGCTTCCGATAAGTCAGCAGGACAATGACATGGGACCAGTGTTTTTCAACAGCCACACAATTGACATTTCTGGATCAGTGATTCTTTGTTGTGGGGTCTGTCCTGTGAGTGATAGGATGTTCAGCAGCATCCCTGACCTCTACTGACTCCATGCCAGTAGCACGCACCAGTGCGAAAACCACAGATGTTTCCAGACATTGCCAAATGTCCCCAGGAAGACAAAATTACCACCGAGTTGGGAATTGCAGCTTCAGGCAGATCATATATAACTTTCTTAGAACCAGAATATTTTAAAGCCTAAATCACTTGAGTCAGAGCACGTGAGCTGCAAACCTCAGCAGCCCTGGACTAAGCTCATAACACGGCCTAAATCCTTTAATCGAGGACGTGGGCTCATCTGAAAGACCCGTTGGTCAGTCACAAATACGAGAAGATTTTCCTTTTTGTTGAGACCCAAAGTCCCATCATAATGGGTTTTATTAAGTTGCGAGAGAGATTACTTAGCCAGACTAAGCCTGGTTCTTTGACAGGGTCGGTCTGCTTCCATCTAATTTATAAAACTCCTCTTCATGCATTCATTAGGGAGGGCTACGTTGGAAATTAAAGTGGATGGGACATTGAGGAGTAGAAATTAGGAAAATGAATCAAAACTTTTATTGCTAATTTTAAAATATGTAATTTATGGCAATTCTTTCAGATCATTTTGATTTAAATTTGAGTGAATCTGAGAGATGACATGCAGTTGACCTGGAGCAGCCTGGAAGTACCGCAGTGAAACACAGGCCGTGAGCTCAGACCCCACCCACATGCCGCATGACAAGGGTCACTAACACCCTCCAGGCCCTCGACTGCTCTCGTCCCTGAGGGAAATAGAGTGGAGACAGGGTTTCCAAACTCCAGGTCTAGTGGGCATAGTTCTCTAGGGAGGACAGAAGCCCCCATGTTGTGACTTAACCCCAGTAGTTTTTTCTAACATTTAGCATCAAAGCTTCATGCTGTTTGGATTCATAATATATTGAGCTTCCGAGGTATGATGCTGTCACAGGTAGATGCTGAGATGGGGTTTGGGGTACAAGGGATTAACCAGGCATAAGCACCTGTACAAGGAAGTTAATGAAAAGATGAAAGAGTGGGTGTTTTGGGTGATCATATATAAATACATTTACAATTTTGTGAGGAGGTTTTTTCATTTTTTGTTGGTGTTTTATTTTATTTGGTTGCAATGAAATCTTTTGTATATTTCGCCTGGTTCTTTTACTCCTATTCAGAATTGAAAAGGTACTTATGAAAGAAATGAAAATGTTCAGGAAAACAAACTGATTAATACAATACATTCCTGGCCCTCCCAACAAATCTTAAAACTCCAAATCTGTTTCCTTGTTATCCTTCCTCATGTAATCCAAAAGTTAGACCCTGGTATCTCAAATATTTCAGTAAAATAGTTACAAAAGTATTCATTCATACACAGGACACTCATAATAAAAAATATAATTAAACACCAAAATGCGTGTAAGGATGAAGGTAGAAAAAATGTAATTCACAGCTTGCATCGTGTTGGCCAATTCCTCATTCTCTAACACTGTCTGCAAACCCGGCAGGATTAAAAGCTTTCAGTTCTTTCTGGGGTAGCTTCTAGTCAGGCAATTGCACTCACTGAGTCCTGAGTCTTTAAACGGATTTCCTGTCACTTGCTAATTCAACATGGGTCACTGGATAGCTTGCAAGAGATTTTGAGAGTGAGGAGGAAAGGCGGTGTATGTCAGAAATATGATATACCAGTTACACTGAAACTCCACTAAAATAAAAACATTCAGATTACAGCACAGACCTCACACTAATAGGATTTAAATAGCAGTTTTAGCCTCTTCTCTAATTGAATTGACTTTGAAAAAATACTAAACGAGGTAAGTGAGCACGTTTAAGTCTATGAATTATTCAACTCAAAGGCTAAATAAATTAAGAATTTAACCAACAAGTATGTGTTTGTCTCTGGTTAATTCAGAGACATTATTAGATCGTCCAAAATTTTAGTTTGTCATTCAAATATGTAACAATCGTGGTTTTGTAAGGAAATTTCACTTGCGTCAAATTCTGACGTCATAAAGTCTACTTGAATGTCTTACAGGCATGACAAACTCAGCATGTGCTAATTACTTTACTCGGAATCCTGTCTCCTTCCACCTTGGAGAAAGTACCATGACACACCCATCTGGACAACCAACTCTCCTCCACGCTCTCACTGATATTGGATCCATTATCATTCCTTGTCAAGTTTATCTCCAAAATGTCATATATCAGATAGTGTGGAACCTGGAGTCACACTCGGCATGTGTTCAAATCCTCCCACTACCCTCAGGAGCCCACATAATCCCTGTTATACCTTCCCCTTTTCCCTTTCTATCTTCCACCAAAATAAATATACAAAGGTATCTCCTAAAGTTGAATGAAATTTTAAATTCCCTACAGAGTTTCCTACAGAACCTCACTGTAAAGATGTTTGTACGTACAAAGATTTTAAGTCTGATGGCTTTCTCTGTGGAGCACATGAAGCCTTTCCACACTCCTTCTTCCAGGTGTGTTTTCTTTGCCTTTTTCTTTCTCCTAAGGTCCGAGGGCCCTTCTCTTGCCTCTACATTTTATTTCCTAAGCCCATGTATTCTACAGCTCACTTCTTCTACCTCTGTGACTTTGTAAAGCAATTTTCACTTGTAGTTGAGTCTTGGCTCTGAATTCTTTCTTAGCCAGAACTCCAATACCAAGGTTACTGAACTGAGGTGCAGCCTGGTGCCATGTCACAGCCAACAGAACAACAACAAAAACAACAACAAAGAACTGGAAACCTGCCTTCCCCCCGCAACGAAAATATTCACAAGAAGCAAAATATGTATCAGAAACTCAACTCTTAATGTTGACTAAAGCAGTTAAGTTTCTCATAAGAAGGTTGTTTCCATGCCCATTTGTTTTTTTGAAGTCTAAAGTGATACTGTACAAGAAACTGCTAATGCAATCTATAAATGTTAGCAGAATTGATGATATTTTGTTTGATGGCTTTAATTTCATCAGACTGTCTGCAAGGAGATTTTAAGTAGCAAGGCCTCTGTCACCAACAAAAGTGTTTGGGAGTGCTTGCCATAGGAATTATATTAAGTACAAGCATTTTTATTCCTAAATTCCATTCTGGAATCCAGATGAGAATTTTCTTAAAATAAATAAGTCAGGTGTTCTTGACTTTTAAAATACTTGGCAGCAGTGGTTGAGGAATGTGGTTGGGTATTAAGTAGTTCTTTAGTGGCTGAAATTCATGTCTCGTCTTCTACACCAGTGATTCTCAACCTTTTCCATCTCATGGCACACATAAACTAGTTGCTAAAATCCTGCAGTACATCAAAAACATATTTCTTGCCAATCTGACAAAAAATAGGTATAATTTTGATTTATTCACACTGGCCAGCTATTGCTGTGTTGGTTACTGTCATTTTTTTAATTTGACAATGTGAGGGAAAAGAGGTCAGTGCTCCTGACTAAATAGTTGGGTATTGCATGTTTTAAACATTCTTACGGCACACCTGTTGAAAATCGCTGTCCTAGACCAATCTACTCATCCTTGAACTTTCCATCCCATCGATATGAATGTCTAAAAAACCTTAAATATTATCTTCTCCCTAAAGCTAACAACAGTTTCTTTTCCTTTTTTTTTGGGGGGGGGGGCGAGGGATCAGGTTCTTTTTCTTTGAGAGAAAGAAAGAAATTTCCAGAGGCGGAGGTATTATAAGATTTTTGGTGAATGACTTTCTTGCCTTGTTGGAATTCTGATTACCATAGAAACCCACAGCCATAATACTTCAAAGAGTTGTGGCTTAGTCGCGTCATCAAGCTGCTCCAACGTGGCCCTGTGGAATACCAAGCACTTTGGGCTCTTTTTCTTAGCCTGGGTGAGGTTCTCATACTAGAGCTGCTTCGTGGCCCGGCAAGGTGGCCCTTCAGGAGCCTGCTGTGTGATGTCGCCTCTTCTGCTACAGGATGAGCCTAACAGCCTTTCTGGAAAGGGTTTTACTGACGGTGTTATAGATACGAATTAGTACTTGCACCATTGCCCCACCAATTAGTTAATTTAAAATAGAGGTGTCATTCTTATAAAAAATCTAGTTCATGTGTATGGCTTTGCCACTCATATTAAAATAAAAAGTTCAAAGGGCTTATTAATTTAAAATTGTTTTTATATACATCCCGACTGATACAAATTCTTCCTGTCTCCTGCATTTCACTGAAAAACAGCTGAAAAAAATTTAATCTATATGTTCCAAGAAGAGCCCTTTCTTTACAGCCACATTATTGGGAGTATTCAGGGTATGAAATAAGAAGTTGAAAGCCCAAAGAGGAAACAGAGTGCAAGGTAAATAAATATAAGGACAATGAAAAAAAAGATAACTATCCTGAAATAAAAACATGCAGAAGTGAAATCCAAAGAATGTCTAGAAAATAATTTTTAAATTCTAAGTCCCAAGAAAATTTATCAGTAAATCTGTATGCTCATTTAAAGATCCTAAAATAAAAATCTGAAGGTGTTTTTAAGATTTTGCTTGATCTTTTTTAATCAATATTGCTTGGAATAATCACAAGTCTTATTTTTTTTTATGTTAGATTTCCCAGCACTAAGGAAATAAGTTGATTTTTTAAAGTCAAAAAAATTGATTACTTAACACACTTAAGAATAATTTAGGCCTCAGATGTAAGGCATGGTAACTGCTTTATTTCAATTATCTTTTTTCTGAACTATGAGTAAAAAAATAACATGTTAGAAACATTTCACTTTTTAGATTCTATTTTGCAAATCAGTTATAATCCCCTCTCATATTTTTACATAAATCAGATAACAAATATCCTTACCCATACATTATCCTTAAATAATTATCAAAGTACATAATGAAACTAATGCTTATAAAATTAACTTTTGTTACTTAAACTGCATCTAATCATCAAGTCACTAAAAGATGCTAAAAAGATAAATGGAATAAGAGAAGAGGGGTATTCTCACCTTTTGGGGAAGAACACAGAAAGCCAACACATGTTAGAATGTTGTATTGAACTGAGAAAGCCTCACAAAAACATACAAATAATCTCTTCGATATCCTCACCAAACTGAAGCACAAACTAAGGCTCCATATCTTTAGTATTCCTATTAAATGAATCTAACTTCTCTACTAGCCTTTTATACTCCTTAGATTTCACTACCCAGTTTCCACAAAAACTTCGGGGAGCTTTATCAGCCAACAGGTCAGTCCTGGTTACGATAAATTCATAGATAAACCATGAAACCTGTTCTGACCATTTGAAGGCCACCTGCTCTTGCAATGGCGTTTGCTGGCTCAGATTATTGAAATGGGCAGCTCAGTTTATTTAGTGCAAGAGTTGTCAAAATATTGTTGCACATACTGGGGTGTGTGTGCATGTGTGTGCACAGTATGTTTGAGTATGTGGGAAACTGTGACACACCAGATATATCAGCTGGCAAGTAGTAAAAAAAACAAGGGCAGAGAAGGAATCAGATTCTGGGTGACCTTGAGGGCCAGGCTTACGAACTTGGACTTTGTTACAGACAATACAAAGTTTAAAGCAGGGGGATAAAAATCAAATTATACTTAGGTAGCTCACTCCACTGCAATTTGAAAGGGACACCTCTGGGGAAAAGATTTAAAATACAGATATAAGTAGGAGAGCATTGTAAATACAATAGGGACCTGTAAATACAATAGAGCAGCTTTAATAGGAAAAGGAAGGACTAGAAAATACCTAAAATTTTGTAATGATTGAAATAGTTTAGTTTTTTTTTTGTAATTCACATATATGAATTTGAATATTCTCTTTTTAAAATATATCATTTTATGTAGGATTTATAATAAGTAAAACTGTAGTTTTAAAATTCAGCTATGATTTGTCAAAGTACTTCTTTGTACTTTGTTGTACAAAGTACTTCTTACAATTCTCTCCTATTCACTGGTCTCAGATGGATTTACCACTTTATCAACTTTTACTTAATCACTTGAAACTTCATATTCTGATGAAGATGATCAATAAACATTTGCTGAAGTTAAAGAAACTAAATAATATGACTAAATCATCTGGGATATTTACAGTCAGATCACTTTGATAATGTTTCAGGCTGATGTAAAACTTTCTTTTCACCATTATAAAAGTGGGGGAATGACAACTGTTCACACTACGTCCAAATGATTTAACTCGTAGAGTGGTTTACACTGTTAATTTAGGTCATCCCAAAGATTAAGGTAATCAAGATCGTTAAACATCCAAGGATTGTTAACCAAATGACATGATTATTTGAATGACTCTAAAAATACTCTACTAATCCACCACACTATAAAGTTTGAACACACTGGTGGTCACTGCATGGGAGAGTTGAAAGAGGACAGAGATGGGTTTTAAGTGGTCAGTCAGAACTGGCTCTGTGCCAAACGTTGAATGGTTTGATGAAACCACTACCGTCATCACACCCTGTGTGACCAGGCTACACAGACAGTGCATGCCAGCCTCCTTCAGGTTCCTGTGTGTGTGTTTTGAGGCACAACCTCTTCATTACTTAACTTCATTAAACTAAAACAGTGACGGTTGTCCCTTCTTCAATAGTCTTCTTCGCCACCTCCTAAAAAAGAGAAAAAAGAATTCATAAAATGAAATCCATATAATTATATTGCCTAAGAATTACTGAAAAATACAATAAAGAATACTGTTCAACTGAAGTGTTGAGGTAAAAATAATATAGTAAAAACAAATAAAAAATGAAATGGAATAACAATGATTGCTCATAGATTTTTTCCTTCCTTATTTACTTTTAAATATTGAGACTGACTTTCACTGATTGTCATGCTTCTTTTCCTTTCTTAGAATATTATTTTGAGAGCTGTCTTTTTTTAAATCAATGAAGTATTGCAGGGGAAGATTACATTTAAATGTATTAGATTTTTATAGAGGTGAAATTATTAGAAAGCCTTGGAAAGATACATTGTCAAGTCATAAGAACATGTCTTTTCCCCATGGTGTGTAGGCTTCACTTTCTGACTCTCTGAGAAACCTGCAATTTCAGGTAAAAACTTGGTAGAAACAAGACTTCATTTGCATGCTCCTGTTTCCAAAATGGCAAACAGTGTACAAGGAAAGCATTTGCTTTTAACATTTTAAATTAAGTGTACTCTGAAGGTATAATATGAATTTCTCAAGTTCTTTTAAATTAATATTTAATACTGTACACTTGGTTTCAAAATTGTGTTGTAATATGGATTTGTGAAAAGATAATAGTTAAAAACAGAAAGAACACATTTCACCATTGTCTTGGCCCCTGCTTCCTTCTCTGAGCGTGAGGGGGTGTGAGGCCAGGCCTGCTGATCAGTTGCTCAAAGAAGATCCCCATCGTCTCTGTGCCAGTGTATGGCTTGCACATGGTTTGAAAGCATCAGGTCTCCACATCTGATAAACTGAAAGATACAGCAGTATGAAAAATAGTTCTAAAGGAATGAGTTCTTTCAGTGGTCATCTGGAAAACAGGGCAGACATGCTCAGCTTATAGTTGACCTGGAAAAAAGGATACTGATGGATAAATTTCTCTGGATCATAGGCCCCATTTGTTGCTTGAATCGATTAGGCTAGAGACAACTTTTGAGTCTGGGAATGTTCAATACAAAACAATTTCATTCACATGCAAAGTTCTCCATGTTTCCATAATGCTACTTTAACATTTTCATACTGAGAAAAATGGTGGGCCTACTCAATGTGTTTGGACACATGCTAACATATGTATCTATTTCATTGTACTTCACAGTAACTTGAGGGAGGAGTTAGATTATTCATGTATTAAAGGGAAACTCAACATTAGGTAGTACATGTAGGAAACATGTGGTGAAGTTGAAGAGGGCTGCCATTCGCTGTATATTCTCCCACATTAACCCAGGATGAGGCAGGAGAGAATGAGGTACATACTCGAAATGGGTTGTCATTTTGTTCCTTTTACAGCAATGGCCGTCTCAGTAGAATGAACGTTTATTTTAATAAACAGCTTGATGGCCCACATACTGATTGTAATCCCTCAACAGACATTTGTCCCAGAAAGTCTCAGATTTTAAGAGTTTTTACTAAGTTATCATTTGCTTTGGGATTATTTAAATTTATCATTTATCTTAAATGCTAGATACGCCTTAGTCCACAGTTACTGTTGATCTTAGTACACCTAAAACGTGACACAATTTCTATAATATAAGAATACTCAATAAATACGTTTTCATTGTTTTATTTTGGAATGAAAAATGAATATTATGTTCACATTCTTATTCATGAGATCCAATATCTTCTGTTGGATGCAAATACTATCCACACCTCGTAAACGAATTCTCTTTCTGCACGCACGCACGCAAGAGACACAAGAGCCGCAGAGAGAAAGGAGGAGTTGGAGAGGGGAGAACAGTGCAGAGCTGTTTGCTCTTTACATCTTATAACTCCCCACTTAACGAACTAATAAATCCTTATTCTCTTACCTCTTCTACCTCCTGTCCTGTTCTATCATCTCTAACATATGAATTAGTTCCCCTGGAACAAGTGGATCAAAATGGAAATTTGAGCAGAAATATATGGAAAATAGTTCTCTCTCTCTCTCAAACACACACACACACACACACACACACACACACACACAACACACACACCCTTTATGCACTGTTAGAGATGGGTGAAAACTTAGAGAATCTTTTCCCTCACATGCACACCCACTCTTCACAGGGGATTACCTGTAAAGTACTTTGATTGAGGAAATGGATTTTCGAGTCAAACATTCCTAGATTTAAATCTTGGAACACATCTGCTGCTTTCTTGCTTTGTGATCTCAGGCATACTTAACCTTTTTAAATTTGTTTCCTCATCAATGAAATTGACATAGTAACGGTAATTTATATGGTTATTATTTATGTTAGTGAAATGAAATGCTTAAGTTTATGTGTTTCTGTGCATAGAACAATAATGTTCAATAATTTTAACAAGTATTTTTATGGTTTGCATAGGATGATAAGTTTGTACTTTTGTTTATGGCTTTAATGTGAATGTGTTTTTATAGATACGTTCTTACTTGCTTTAAATTTCACAAATAATTGTTATCAAAGTCAATGAAATCAAACCCATTGGACTTTGGCTTCTAAAGGTTTACGAGGGATGAAAAAGAAGCAGTGTAAAATTACAAAAGAAACATCGCATAAGGAAAAAGCGTCTCCAGTTCAAATCTCTTATCTGACACCCTTTCACTGTGTGAATTCTGACCAGTCAGCTGATGTTTCTCTCCCTCAGTCACTTCGTCTTGTAAGTACAAATGACATGACTTCACCTGCAAGAAGGGCATACATCTGGGGCAAACCTTGCATTTTTCCTATTCCTCCAAGACCTAAACTTCATGTTTCTGTGAGTGTTTTTCATACTCGTTTATTTTATTCATTGTTAAGATAAAATACTCATGAACCAAGTGGAGAGATGCTAGACCAGCACTGCCCAACACAACCTTCTGCAATAACAAAAATGCGTTGTGACAGTAGTCAATGTGGGAGTCACGTATGGATGGCTGTTGAGCACTTGAAATGTTGACAGTGGAATATTGGCTAAGGAGCTGGATTTTACCCAATTTGAGGTAATTCAAAATGGTAAATTTGAAAATTGGCATGTGTCCGGTGCTTATAGAATGGAACAGCACAGACTAGAGTTTAGAAAAGCATCAAGCCAGATGCACCTCACAAGCTTAGTTATTGCATTCAAATAAAATTTGTAGATTATGATGGGAGTTCATCCCTTTTAGGAGTAATAATTTATA
Source organism: Tonatia bakeri (assembly GCA_004024845.1). Lineage (NCBI taxonomy): Eukaryota > Metazoa > Chordata > Mammalia > Chiroptera > Phyllostomidae > Tonatia > Tonatia bakeri. The sequence goes on along the minus strand of PVIA01000612.1, from coordinate 189,496 downwards.
GAGTTATTATTGCATTCACATTCTTATTCATAAGATCCAAAATCTTCTGTGACCTCATGAGGACAAACAGAGCTTTGGGAATGGAACCCAGTTAATTTGCGATAGAGCCTTGACATGCAAAGCGGTAACTTCTTTTATTCACTTTTTAAAATTTAGTTTCTTCTAAAGCACTTTTTCTGTTGTATGAAAAAGGATTGTTTCTGAAATTCTCCTGATTGTAAGCCAATGGGTTGAGTTCCCACTTTATCCCAACTTGCGTCAGATTTTTAAAAAACTGTTTGTAAAAATATAATTTTTATTGTATGGATCTGCCTATGATGCCCTTCTTTCAACACACGACCTCTGGGAATGTCCACTGTGCATGATCTGGGACAGCTTTTAATGACATTTTATTGGGGAAAGAGTTAAATTCACACACTTTTTACCTCACAGAAGTGTAGAAACTCTGCAGCATGATGTAATGGTAAGCACATGATGTTTTTTCCAGGTTTTCCTTGTAAAAGCAACAGGCCTTAGTGGAAAACTGTTTTGAACAGATGTTTCTAACTCTAGCATTGGAACTGCTTAAGTTAAGAGTATGGTGTGTCTTTGAACATTCTTCACGGAGTGCCTTGCTCAAGGGTCTTGACTTTTCATGTGCAATATATACGTTCAGCACTACGATGACACTATTAATGGTACCACATGCAGTGGGTCCCCAAGTTAGAGAGTGTTTAATGCATCAAGATGTCTCTGAGATCCAGATATATTTTTCTTTTTTAAAAACAGCAAAATAGAATTATGAAAATAAATAAAACCATTATATCTGATAAGGTTATTGGTATTCACTATTTCCAAGATATGACATACAAATATATCAGCTAATTATGTATATATATTCATATAACATTAAAACAGTTATACACAGGTCTGAGTTTGAAAATGAACACAACAAATATATAAATCAAAAAATGATTTAAAGAAGATAGATTATTACAAACTGGAATCTATTGATAGTAAGCCTATCAAAACGTCTTTTACGCTATTGTGTTATGATCTGTTAAAAACCATATTCTGAGTTGAATATGTTAGATCTGCACATTTTAGTCAGAGTCATGGGGAGGAACTAATGACATGGCTATTAGTTACAGATTTTGAAGAAGACATAAATAGTTGTTGATTCCAGAGACTTTAATAAAAATTATATTCAACTCTGGCTGGTGTGGCTCAGTGGACTGAGCACCAGCCTGTAAACAAAAGGATCACTGGTTTGATTCCCAGCCAAGGTGCATGCCTGGGTTGTGGGCCAGGTCCCCAGTAGGGGGCACTCGAGAAGCAACCACACATTGATGTGTCTTTCTCTCTCTTTCTCCCTCTCGTCCCTCTCTCATGAAATACAAAAATAAAATGAAATGAAATGAAATAAAATATTTAAAAATTATATTCAGAAGGGAACATTCCTTAAATCAAGTTATGAGTTATATATTGTTGAGCCTGCATTGTGAAGGTAAAAACCACCAACATGAATTACAAGGAATTGAAATGAGATTCCTGAACCAGCTGGGAGAAGGGTTACTCAGATTTTTGCTGTGGAAACCCATCTAGATGAGTAATAAGAACTTCTGTGAAATGAAGTCACAGAGAAGCCAGAGTGGTGGGGGCAGGGAAAAATAGTGAACACACAAGAGTTCATATTTTAGCTTTGTAGTGTCTGTAGTTGTCTTGCTCCACTTTCAGCAGTGCACCCCTCCCTCCTCTGCAATGAAAGGTGAGGGCCTTGAAGCCAACCTTCCAGATTCCTTGGGTATTTCTGGGAAAACCTTTGTCCTCCTCAGATCTTCTTCCTTCGTTCAGTGTGGATCACAGTCTTAATGGCTGGCCTTGCGGCAGCAATCATGCAAGCATGAAGGAAAGGCGAGAAACAGAGGTCATGGCTCTGACTGAGTCAGCCAGCCCATGGACCATTGCAAGCCCATGTCTACCTCCAACTTTCATGGTGTGGAGCAAATGGCAAACCTCTCTTCACTTAAGCTACTGCTTACGCAAGCATTCTGTACTTGTAATCAAATATAATCTCTGACACAGTCCTGGAAACAGATGAGAGAGGGAGTGCAAAGGATAGAGAGGGAGAGAAGGAGAAAGGGGAAAAGAGATGGAGGGAGAGGAAAGAAGGAAGAAGAAGGGAAAAAGAACAGTATGCAATTTGGCATGTATCACACTAATTTGACAAATTTGTGTCATTCAATCTTCATAAAACCCACTGTTTCTATCCCCATTTCACCAATGAGGTAATGAAGGTCTATCAAGTTAGGAATCTTGTCCACCTTACCCATGTGAAATGCAGTGTCAGCTGCTCCATCTGAATCCAAAGCCCACATGCTGAATTTCTTCGCCATATTACCTGGACTTACAATAAAGTGGAGGGAGCACAGAGGTAGACTCTGAATGTGAAGGGGGTGTATGTTAGGGGTAGAAGACAGAACTCACCAAAGAATGGATGGGCATAGTGCTTCCCAAATCAGTGGGCAAGGGAATGTTTCCAGGTTCCTCAAGGGAGGGTGGACCTATGGCAAACAAAAAGAGGATTTTATTTATTTTTTTTAAAGATTTTATTTATTTATTTTTTAGAGAGGGAAGGGAGGGAGAGAGAGAGAGAGAGAAACATCAGTGTGCGGTTGCTGGGGGACATGGCCTGCAACCTAGGCATGTGCCCTGACTGGGAATCGAACCTGCGATGCCTGGTTCACAGCCCACTCTCAATCCACTGAGCTACACCAGCCAGGGCTAAAAAGAGGATTTTAAATGGAAGAATGGTAACCCAAGGTGCTGTTACAGATTAAAAAACAGGAAACCCACAGTGAGAACTAACAAAAGACCATCCGCACATTGGGAAACAAGCTATTGAAGAGCATGCACTGGGTTCGAGGCCAATAGGGCGGTGACATGAGCAGCACCAGGAGCTCTTTCTTGTGATGAGGACCAGAGAGAAGTGGAGTTTATTTCATTTTCTAGAACAGCACCGTCCAAAGCAACTTTCCGCGACAAGGACGATGTTTTGTGTCTATGCTCCTTATTCAGGAACCGCGGGCCACATATACACCTGAAATGTGGCCTGTGTGACTAAGAAACAAGTTTCAATGAAATTAAATTAAATTTTAATTTAGATAGCCACATAAGTCTATCCTATGGGGCAGCACAGACTAAAGCAACAGGACTGCAGGGAAAGGCAAAGTGTATATATTGGCCTCAGTTTAATGTCAGATGAAAATATGAGAATCCCACTGAAAATATAAATGTTGAAAAATCCAAAGACACTCCTAAGTTTTAATCATACTTAAACTGTGGATCAGCATTTGCCCATGTTAAACACTACCAGAAGAGGTCTCCTCCACTGGCTTCAGTAGCACAAGTAACTATGTCTCCTTATTCTTCTTCTCTTTCTGTTTTATACACTTTTTTTGTCTGCTCATTCTCCTATTTTTGAATGCTGGAGCTCTCCAGGGTTCTTTTCCTAATGCTCTTGTTTTCTACCACTACAGACAATTTCTTGCATCTCTCACTCATTTTTATAATCTCTGTCAACACTAACACTGACCCTTGGGTCATGCAGTAGTCCAAGCACTTTGAAGGTATTAATTTATTGAATTTTCACAACAGTAAGATAAAGTAGATCGTGACATTGCTCCCCTTTTACAGATGAAAATACAGAGGCTCCCAGAGGTTAAATAATTTACTCAAGGTTACCAGCCGGTAAGTTATGGGGATGGGAATTGAACTCAAACAGAATAACACTAAGGTCCAATTTCTTATCCTGCACACCACACTGCCTATAGTATGGTTTCAGGTGTCCCTTGATTTTAACTTCTGCAGGTATATTTGGGGCACATAGACTGGCCCATGTATGTCCATCCTGATAATGCAATATTTAGCTTAATACCTTCTTAACAACTCCACTCTGCTGACTGTGTGGATGCTCCAGCATTTTCTCAAACTGAACAAGGACAAAATGAAACTATTATGTCCCAGCCCAACTCATCCTTCCTGTATCAGGTGATGAGCATTACCAGCTACCTGAGGGCACAGGTCAGGATCCTGGTGATCATTCTTCTATTTCCAATTTTTTATTGTTTTTGCTGTTTTGGGGTCTTCACCTTTACATTTGCTGTTCCTTTGCTTAAAAGCACTTTGCCTCTTTTGCACACCTTCTTGCCTCGCCCAGAAACTACTAGAACTTCCTCTTCTGTATCCCCCCATCCCATGTATTTTAAAGATTTGCCATTATGCCTCACTTCTATAGCTTGGCTTTTCTTCACTATCTCTAAGGGAAGAAGCTACATAGCATGCTTTCTTTGCCTCAGTACCCGTTCTCTGTACTTTATTGCCTGGTCCATAGTGGATACTCAGTAAAAGTTTGGTGAGTGGCTGAATAGATGCAGTTTGCTCTTATTAGAACTGCCACACCACTTTGATAAAGTGCCAGAATGGGGAGGTGCTTTGGAAAATTCACAGTAGGAAGTTCCGCACTGTCCCATTCCTTCTTGCCAATATAACTGAAACTCTTCTCTCCTAGGCATGCATTTTTTCACATTTTAGGGAAAGCAATGCCACTCGGGAGATTATTTCCCCTTGGTGGAACGCAGTTGGCAAGTATTCTGGAGGAGAAGGGTGGAGCCCCCGGGAGAGGGAAGACCACACACAGGCAGCAACACTCAGAGACTTTCATTCCAGCTCCATCCCCCTACTGCACCCTCTTCAAGAATGTCCTTAAATCTGGCAGTTATTTCTAAGACAGTTATTAGAAAACATGTAAAGTTCCAAGAAAATGTATGATTTCCCATGAAAAACCCAGTCTCTGTGTATTTTCTGAAGTTGAGTGAGCATTTAAGAGCTATTTTCTATTCTTAGGAAGAATGTGGAGGGGAAGGTGGGGACTGTGTTGATTCCTCACAAGTTATAAAAAAAATTTTAAAGGGAAAAGCACAATTTCTTGTGAAAACATGCGGAATTACCGTGAACCAGGGAAGTAAACTCCTGTGTATGAGTTAGATGTCTTCCTATTTAGTGAGCAGCAGCTATTTTCAAAGCATGCCTCTGCTTGTGTGGACAGCATGCACAAGAAGCTAATTCAGTAATGATAGCACTACTAATGATGATGAAAACTAATATATTTTATGACTCGTTTGCTCCTTTCCAGTCATTGTTGTAGGTGCTTTGCATACACCAACCCACACAGTTCAATAAATCGAACATGAATATACAAAGAGCTTTTCAAAGAACTCATATGGTTGAGGTAGTTTTTAGTACTTAGTGTTGTATGAGTGACAAAACTAAAGCTCAGAGTGGTTAAAGGTCTTCCTCTCAAGGCCCTGCAGCTGGTGGATGTGAGAACCAAAAACCCGGTGGGTTCAAATGAGTGCTGTGGGTGAAGATCCCAGGGCTGACTGGGTTGCTTCACCTCCCGGACTTCTGGAGGCCGAATCCCAAATTCTGCAGCTTTGTGTGGATATAATTTTCTTACCCTTCCATTAAAGTGTTACTTTTATTGTGTGGATCTAAATGACTATTATGATATGTGAAAATATATCTAACTTATTTCACAAGGATAGAAACATAAGCTGGCCCAAGTTAAGCCCCAGTGTGAAATCATTTCATGCATGGCAAACATCACTGTGTGCCTTAGTCCAGCTAATATTTTAAGAAAAGAGGAAGAGTCCGTCCAGGCATCCGGTAATCCGATATGAAGCTCCTACCCTGTGTCGGTAGAAAGATGGACATATGACTAGAGGCCTTCCGCAATGGTGTTTGGTGTCATAAAAGAGTATTTTTTATTTTTAGATTGAGCTATACTTTCCACTGGTTGTCATTCTTTTTGCAATTCGTTTTGTATGGATCTTAAGTGTTTCTGCCTTTTACCTTGACTTTGTGAGAAGTACAAGCATACATACCCATAAGAAATGAGAAAAAAGTGACAGAGTTGGAAAGACATGAGCTTTTAAAAGTAATTGTGACAAAGGGAAAGAAAGTAACTGCAAATATAGAAAATGTTTGAAGAAATCTAAACTCAGTTGAAAAAGAGGACAGGATATTGGGATCACGCATGGGCCAACCAGGTCTCTGTGGGGTCAAGTATCGACAGTGGTGTTTAGTTCCTGCTTAGAAGATAAAGCCACACCTGGTATGTGTGCTGGCCCTGGAGAAATGGGGAAAGTTCATGTTCTTAGTACATGGGTCAGGCTAGACCTGGGTCATTTAGTTCAGTGACTGGATGTAATTTAACCAGGAAGAAACATCAGGTTCTTTTTTAAAAAATGTTAAAGCCAGAATTGCACTTGGGAGTCGTGACCACGCATTGAATATGCAGGATGAGAGGAGTCTGGGAAATGTGAGAAAGCAGAGTCTCAGGACAGAGTCCTGGAAATGGGAAAGAATTAAATGAAAGGAAACCCTTCCCACAAGTGGTTTTCTTTATTTGTCTGTTTGTTTGCTTTTCTGTTTGTTTATTTTAAACAATGAGTGTACTAAGGATCACACAAGTGCTATGTGGGCTTATGTAAAGGGGTAAAAAAGACCGAGAATAGAAGGAAAACTCAATACTCAGAACAAAGGTAGGACTGGAGAGAAAGACACTTATAAAGGAAAATAAAACTGCATATTGTGGAGGCTCAAAATTAATTAAATATCTGTGTTTTATATGTGCAAACAAAATGTCAGCATTCTGTTGCCTGATTGACTTTGGAAGCCTCGGATCTAAAGTGGGCAAACCTTGTACACTCTGCATTCAATTAGTACTTAGAACACTCTTTGACCTTCAAAACAAACAGGACTTTTTACAGAGGTCCGGGAAATAGAGAGGCATGGCCCTTGTGTTTCATTTGACATTACACTAGATGTTCAGCCATATGAGTCCCTCTATTAAACAAAAGAGCCAGCTGCATCTGTGTCATCCAAAACCTGGAGTCCTTTTCAGTTAGGAGCCTCAGGAAAATCACACCAAAAATTAGTTTATTGTCAATGAAAACAGAATTCAGGCTAGAAGAAAAAGGCTCTTGCTTTTCACTTGTTTAGAGACACATGTAGATTCAAAGGGGAATCATTTTCCAGAGGAATTCATACAAGGAAGTACCCCGAAGGGATTTATTTCAGGGGCGGGAAATGAGAATAAATATGGCGGCGGGGCGGGGAGTGAGAAGAAGAGGAAGAAGGAAGAGGAGGTAGAACAGTGAGCAATGGGAGAGGAGGTGGGAAACAGAGGAAAGATTATAAAGAAATTTCCTTCCCGAGCCAAGATTTAAAAATATATATATTATGAAGTTTTGCCTCACAACCTCTTTGGGAGATAGGTTTGTAATTGCACATTGTACAGAAGAGGAGCATGAAGCTTCGGGAAGTTATATAAGTTGCCCACAGTCTCACATTTAGCAAAATTACAGCCGGACTTCCCACCCAAGTCAATCTGTCACCAAACTGCACTCATGCAAGACAAGACCAGGGGGGGATTTTTAAATGATTTCATCTATGTCCCAACTACCAAAGATAGGTGTGTGGGTGCCAAAGGCTGAGCATACACAAGTGGACCCAAAGAGTAGGTTTTCTTCATGGGGAAAAGGTTAGAAAGTAAGTTTTAACTAACTATTTCATATACTAAATCTGAATAAAGTAGATTATTATTATTTTTTAATGCCCCCTTTTCTCCCAATCTCACTCAGTTGTCTACTTAGTTGATGCAGTCATTTGAATTCTAACACAAAGAGATGAGAACTGTACATCCCCTTCAGGAAGCAAGAAGAGGAAGGAAGGAATTTCTAGGCAGGGAAATATCACCTACTAGTTTAAAACTGAAAACAGAAAAGACTGGATTTCCAGGGGCTTCCAAGACAGGAGTCTCTGCCTCCCACTGTTTGAACATGATTAATGAATTGACGTCCTGTGTGCCACTTTGAAAACACACCAATGTGCTTAGCTTGGCAGACTAGTAAAGGAAGAACTGTTCATACAGAACAAAAAAGCCTGCTGTTCGCCAGCAGCTATTAACTCGTGGCTATATCAACACTTGTGCTGTTAACAATAATCTTATCCAAGAGTCTATTCTTGTAGAACCTCAGGGGTTGAAGAAATATTTTATTGGCAGCATCTCTAAGCCTATAAGCAGCAATATGTCTTGACAGAAGGAAGCCACACAATTCTCACCTAGTCTTGGGTTTACTTTCTTATGAGATAATCTGACGCTGGGAATGAAATGCGTTTCCCCTTCCCTTCTCCAAACTAATAGGTTTTACATTGAAACCCTGGGTGTCTTAAATGTTCCAGTACTCACAGACTCTCTCAACTTGTACATCCTAGGTTTCTGATCCAAACCTCCCACACAGCATTTTTATCCTATGCTCACAAGAGCACTTGACAATATTGAGGTGGTCTCAAGATTAGATCTACTTTGTGACCAAATACTGTTGAAATACCTCATCTTATTGTGCAATACTGGCTCTTAGTTTTGGGAGAAACTACAAACCTCCACTTAAAGTAAAAATTTTCTTGTCTTGAAAAAATGCTTAGTGCTAGAAAAGGGAAAATTAGAAGTGGTGGCAAACTAAGTTTATAACAGAAAGCAGAAAACAAAGCTTAGGGCACAGGTAGAAAAGTTCTACTGGCAAGTGATCATTTCTGTCTACTGGGTCCAGAAGGGAGAGTAAAGAGAAGAAGATAAGTGTATAAACAGGCAACAGTGGGTCCTTGGCAATAAGGAGTTACCTGCATCTGGAAATTTGTTGCTTTACCTTATGATTTATCTTTATAGTTCCAACTTCTTGGGACTTTTGTGTTTTTTGTCCCACACATTTGTGCAATAAATATTCACTGAATGCTTATAATTTGCTAATACTTCTTAGGTCCTGGGACCATAAAACATAGTGGGACAAGTTCTCTGCCACCAGGGAGCATGTGTCTTGTGAGTGGAGATAATAACAGAAAGTGACATAAGAAGGGTATACAGATAGGCTGGTTATGGAACCAAAGACATAGGCACCTGACTAAAACACAGGGTGCTAGAAGGTGAGATAGTTCAGCTGTGTTTTAAAAGATGAATAGAAATCACAGAAAAATGAAAAAAAATCTTCCAGGAATGAAGGAAGGGCATGTACAATCTGAATTTTAAGAGATGCTTAATGAAACTGAACTGGCTCTGCAGAATTGAAGCAAATCTGTGTTCATTAGTAATGAGAAGCCATCCAATCATGAAGTGTGTTCAGTGGACGCCAAGAAGAAAACTCAGAAGGTGCTACCTTCAAATAGCATTTCTAGATGGCTATTCAACCTTATACATATTACTTGTACTTGATTATTCATTCAGCAAATATTTATTGCACACATACTGACTCAGATGATGCAATGACAAGGAGGGAAAGGCACTTAATGGGATAACAGGAGAAGGATGACTTACTGAGCCCCCCACCCCAAAGATGTGCTGGGTTTTATAAATCATGGACCCCAACAATGTGGCTGTTGCCACCATCTTCTCCCTCCCGTGTGGTTTGGTGGCTGTGGCTTCATGTGCACAGCATAACAGCCAGGTGATTACCTTCTGGGAGCCCTGCCTTTGTGACAGCACTGTCATTTGAATGTAGTCGCTCCTCACAAATATAAGCATGTAAAACAGAAAAGGAAGCACAAGCTCAGAGTCACCACATTGGCAGCCCGGTCCGTACTCTGGCACGTTAATTGTCCTTAGAGAAATTATTTAATTTTCACAATAGTATGTTTGTCTTGTTTACTTTTCCAGCAAGTAGATTGTGCGTGATGCTCTTTAAGATTAATCCAACTCATAATTATTTGGTTCATCAAAGAATTCATTTCCCTTTAAGCCATAATCTTTTCCTAAACATCGAATATTTGTGCAGCACTCAGTTAGATGCTCGATACTCAAAAGATAAAATGAATGATGAGTAAAATAGTTGGTGGGAAATTAACAGCTGCTAAAATTCGCTAAACACTATGAAGTGTTTAAAGCTTCATATACATGAACTCTTTTAAACCCTCATTATGATCACATGAGGTAGGCATGATTAGCTCCACTTTACAAATGAAAAACCTAAGGCAGAGAGAGAGATTAGGTGATTTGTCCAAAATAACAGAGCTGTCTGGGTCTAGCCTTTACTCTAAATCCCTGGCCCATGCGTGTTCTGGGCTCAGAAAGCAATTTGTTCTGGCTTAAGCACAAGGCAGGCAATAGAGAAAGATCCAATGAAAAGAGGAGAATGAAGCCAGGTTGAAAGGGCCATGTCTCTTAGCACAGAGACATGGACATTAGCATACAGTGGAGAAGTGGGTTGGATATAAGAGAACTCAGTAAAACAGTTAAGACAAATAACAGCTGAATGATACTTTCACTGCTCAGGAGACATAGAGACAAAAGCGAGAGGTGGGGATTGTAGTGAAATCGAGAGACCTTGCATTTTGGCAAAGGGTTACACTGGGAGCGATGTGGAGACAGCCAATTAGCCCAGCAGGAGAAATGTCAATGCAGTTTTGCCAGTTGCTCTTTTTCTTTTTTAGGAAAAGCAGTAAATATCAGCTGACAATTCTCCAAATTATGAAATGTTGGCCAATATATTCTTTTATACACCATGAACCAAACAAAACATGCTTGCTGACCAGATGTAACCAGTGGGTGCCAGATTGTAATTGGGTGACATAAGTGCTTTTAAAAATAGTTCATTTGAAATGTTCACCTGCAAAGCAATGTAAGTCAATTAGTGTTTTGGAAAGATAAACCCAGTGGTTTTATAAAAAACAGAGTTAAGAGGGGAAGGCCAGTTAGAAGATTAGTGCAGTAAAAAAAAATATGACAAAGACTGGAGCTAGTGGCAGTCAGAAAGGCCAGCCAAGAAAGAGTTTTCAGAGTATGACTGATCTGCTGAATGTGGCTGGTGATGAGAAAGAAGGTATCAAAGATAATCCGGGACTGTCTAGCTTTAGTGATTAGGAGAACGGTAATGTATTGATGGGGATGAGAACCATAAAGGAAGAAAACGCGTCTGAAGCAAAAAAGTGAGTTCAATTTGAGACGTGTTGAAATAGGGTTTAGGAAGCATTCAAATAGTATCAAGCTCTTCTTGGCTTTCTGTTGTAAAGAGTAATCATACCTTAGATTAAGTCACATCCGATCCACTAATCCCAATGACTTCCTTGAAAACACTGAGAATTTCAGGAATTGCTGAAAGAAACTTTTTATTCTTGAGAGTTTTGAGCACAAAACAATTATTGACAAGATTTAGTAACAACAGGATTGTAAAAAAGAATTCTTTTACAAAGTTTCACTCATCCTTTCTTTCCTGTGAGTTTTTATTTTGGTCTCCTGCATACGGGTGCCATTGTTACAGGCAGCAAATCCGTCAAAGGGAAACAGTGTTCCACATAGACAATTTGGTTTTAAAAAAACAACCTGGAAATCTTGCTTTTAGTTCAGCATTACTTTTCCTATAGGTAGGTAATCGAGTTTCTGGGACGTTTTCTCCCTTTATTTTTATTGTTGACACTCTTTAGAGATCCCCATTTCCCCCCACTTTGATTCCTCCTGCAGGCCCTACTTCCCCTTCCCTTTGTCCATCATCACACTGTTTTCTGTGTCCATGGTTTATACATATCTTTGGCTAATCTCTTCACCTTCTTTCATCCAGTTCCTCCCATTCCCTCCCCTTTAATAGCTGTCCATCTCTTCCGTGTATCCATGCCTCTGTTTTTATTTTGTTCATCGATTTATTTTGTTAATTAGATTCTACACATAAGTGAGATCATATAGTATTTTCCTTTCTCTGACTGAATTATTTCACCTGGCACAGTAGTCTCCAGGTCTACACATGCTGTCACAAAAGGTAAGATTTCCAAGCAGCCCAAGTACCTATCAGGAGAGGAGTAGGTGTACATTGTTACTGGCCATGATGCTTTACTTGTTGCTGTTAATACATTTTAAAGGACCTTGTAATCAAATACAATAGATTTATGAATAGTAATTAGAGACTGAAATTAAATAAAATTTTAGTTCCTTTGGTCACTGTGAACTTTTATATGATTAATTCCATGGAGAGAAAGGTGTGAGTCTGAGTGTGTGTTGCTGCATGTGTGTTAAGACCTCCCCTCCAATTGAGCCCTTTTAAACAGGGCTCAGTATGTCCTGGCTGGTGTGGCTCAGTAGATTAAGTGCCGGCCTGTTAACTGAAGGGTGGCCCATTCGATTTCCAGTCCAGAACACATGTCTGGGTTGCAGGCCAGGTTCCCCAGTAGGAGGTGTGTGGGAGGCAACCACACATTGATGTTTCTCTCTTTTCTCTCTCCATTCCCTTCTCTAAAAATAAATAAATAAAATATTTAAATAAATAAGTAAACAAACAGAGCTGAATCTATTCTGAGAGAAAAGTGGAATCATATAAACTGAAATATATATTGACATCCGTGGAAATTAAGTAGGTAATATCTTGGAGCGAATATAAACATACATATGTATAAAGATACTTTCATTCACTCAGTAAACATTTATTTTTATGTCACAGAAAAAGACTTTGTGCTAGCTAGTGCTGAGAAACTCGGGAAGAAACACATAATTTCTGGCTAGAAGCAGCTCAGAATCTGATGACAGATATGTAAATAATTGTAATGTGAAGCAAAAATTACCAAAAGGGAAGGTAGAGGCCATTGGAAGACTCTGAAAGTTACAAAGTGGGTGAGCGACAAACGAAGGTCGTGTTCACAAAGCATGGTCTTCGTGCTGCTCTGCCGAGATACTCCTCGCTGACCTGGCTCCCCTAAACCTAGAAGATTTCTCTCCTTCTCCAGCCTTTTATACTTCAGCACAGTTCCTGTCTAAGAAGCAGTTTCAGCTTTTGATCAATAAACCTAGAAGTTATTCTAAGATTAATTTTAAACCATGTCCTACGCACAATCTTGCCATTGTCTAAACTACACATGTGTTAGAGAGATACTTATTTTTTCCAGATCTTTAATGTTAAGAGCAAGTTGTGACTCATAAGATTTGCTCTTTAAGCCTTCCGTGTCTCTCCCCAGATTGGTGCATGGGAGTTCTAATACACTCACAGATGTTAATAAGGTATCTTTTCTCTCTATATTTAAAATAGCACTACACATTAATTAATATTCAGCCCGGACCATTTTAATTTCCTTTATAGCCATATCATTGATAGAAGTCAGTGTGCTGGGACCTCTACAGGAGCTCATGTCTTTTGTGACTTCCCATTGCTTTACTTAGACCATAGATACCAACTGTGAACATGGCCCCGGGTGGCAGAGGGTCAGTGGTGGAGTGGGATCCCGTAACTTTGTCTTGCCTTTTGATTGCCTACAGGGTGGTCAACCTTTTACTGCACAGAACACCAAGTTCAGGAGTTGACATTGTTCTAATAAAATGAAAATGTGGGATATTTTGCTTCCTCAAAGACATTTAGGTGACTCTCCCACAGCCCCAGAGTTAGTGGGGAACAGACTTCGATTCAAACATCATGGCGTCTCAGTGTGAGAGCCCATTATAAATAAAATTTAACTTCTTGCTCCTCGCCAGTCAGTAGCTATTTTTGCGGCCTCTGAAAGGTATTAAACAGTTCTATGTCTCTGTTTTCCCAGATGTAAGTTAGAATTGATAGTAATCTAACTATTTTAAAGTTTTTTTTTAAGCAAATTAGCTTTATCTATAACCAAAAGATACATGCTGGGAAGAACACAAAATGTATCAAAAGAGCAATGAGGTTAATTGCCTTTATACGCTTTTCATTTGGGCTGATTTGAAGGGTAGCTCAGGTTTTGCTGGTAACATGGGTCAAGATATTATCTACGTATAATGGCCAGTTGGGAAAGTTGTTTTACATTTACATAATAGTATCCAGAGGTGCCAGTTAAAAGAAACAAAACATCAGAAACACAGGTGACCTCTTTCATATTATGATGGTAAAATAATGAAGTAATCATGGATTGAATTTTCTCAGTTTAAAGTATTTTGAAAAGGACGTTCCTCCTTAAACTATTTTGTTGCCTAAACAAATAATTGTATAAAATGAAGAGATTGTCTTAGGAAACCTATCCTGGCATCCTGGTTAAAATGTAGATTCTGACTCAGTAGATTTGAGACAGGACCTACAATTCTGCATTTATAACAAATACCCAAGTGATAATGCTACCGTTGATCTGCAGACCATTCTCTTAGTAACAAAGTTTTAAGATTCAGCCTTTTCCTTACAAAATACATAGCCAAGAAAAACTTTTGTACATAGACACCGGCAAATATTCTTAGTAACATTGTACACATAAAATGTAGAAATAAATCATTAAATAATAATCATTTAACAGTTATTAAAACAATAATAGTTTAATACAGATTTTGGCATATTCACACAGTGGAATAGTATGCAGCAGTGAAAACTAATATTCTATTGATAACATAAATGTACCTATAGAGTAAAATAAACAATGCAGAACTCTACGTAAAGAATAACGTTTTTATATGTAAGGCACAAACAGTAATAAAACTAGGCAGTATATTAGAAACATATTTAAAAGTAGCTTTAAATAACTAAGAAAAATATGTAAAAAATTTAATATGTGGTATACAGTATATTCAGTGTGTGTTAGGGAAGCATGAATGGGAGCATGCTATACAAAGAGCTTAAATAGTGTTTTGTAAAATTCTACCACTTAAATTAGCACATGAGTTTACAGTTGTAGCAACTCTGTTTCTTACCTTAGGTATTGCCTATAATCTTTTATTTATATCATATACTAGAAGAAAGTTAACAGAAGGTCTGGAAAAAAATCTAAGCTTCAAGAAAGAGTAGAAGAGGGGAGTAGATGGGAAGAACAGTGATACCTTTTGCTGTGCATATAGTTAAACAGTTTGATTACTTTCATGCAACATGTCCTGTGACTTCATGAGAAGGGAGAGCAGTATCGGAACAGGTGCAAGTCTCTCTCTGTTTGCTGGTCAGACTGTGCTCTCCAAGGACCGCACCTCCTCTTATGTGAGAAGCTTCCATAGAAATCCATGCATTGTATTATGCATATGGATGTCTTGGTTTGCTGGAACTGCATTTAGTTATTTTTTAAATATTAGATGTAACTTTTCTAGTGGGAAATTTGACACTCCGAACCTTCAGATTTCTAGCTCTCTTGACTTATCAGAAACTCGGACAAACACTGAGCCCCTCCTGATGAACATGCGTGGCTCCCAGCTGAAGCAGAGGGGCGGCTGCATCACCTTCATAAGCGTGTTCACCATGTTGCCGAGTTCTCCGTCCGAATGCTCTCCACTAGACTCTAATGTCATGCCTTGCCCCACACCATAGTGATGCCTAATGAAAGTTTATACAGTGGGGAAGGTTCGCTCCTGCAGGGTTTTAAAGTCCGGTTAGTTTGAATCCTAGTTCAGTCTGTTACTCATGTATGACCGTCAACAAACTAGATCCTAACTTGCCCAGTTTCATGTGAAAAACTCAGTTTTTTTCCTTTATGATTTGAAGAGCTAACTGTATGCACTTCAGGGAATTTTGTCAGGTAAAACACTTTGCAGAAGGACTTGCATAGAGTGAGCGCTCAAGAAATATTAGTCAACAGTAAAATTAGTAAGCATTCAATAAATATTAGCTGCTGCTGCTCTTATCGTACCTTATAGTCTTTGTGATGGAAGATTATTTTTGCAGATCTATGTAAATCTCAAAGAAGCACATAGTAATAAAAGGGAGGTATATACAGTTATAATAATCTCAGTTTCAGACTTCAATGGACTGACAAATTATTCAGGAATTCTTAGAGGGAAAAGGCAAGTAGCTTCAGGTAAGATGAAGAGAATATTAAAAGAGAATAATTTCAAGCTGTAGTGGTGACAGAAAAAAGAAAAACAACCAGAAGAAATACACAGTGATGATCAATTGGTATAGAAAGAAAATGAAAAAGAAAAAGCGGAACTTCTGCCAAGAGAAGCTGAATGTTACGTCACATCAGAGACATAAATTTGGGGGATGTTTATGGAGAAAGAAAAGAAAGGGAATAAGACAGAGAACAAAATTATCACTAAATAAATAAAAGAAGGTAAAACCAAAAACATTTTAAGCCCATAATAAATGAAACTCAAGTCCAAAAAAAGAAAAAGAAATGAGAAAAAGATATTGTGCTTTGTAAGTGTGAGGAATGTCTTGGCTATAAAGAGTCATGCATGGAAAGGGGGAAAGAGGTTTTGTGTAAAATGTTGAAAGACAAGTAGGATGAATATCAGAGCCAAACAAATAATGAGAGTAAATAATTAAACGCAGAATTCAGAGTTACAATTTTGAGGCCCAGAGTAAACAAAGTAGTCTTATTGTGAGTGTAGGAATTGGGCAAGAGATGCCCCCGAAGTAATCACATTTGCAGCCATCACATTCACCGAACAGGGCAAGCAGACGGTCAGATGACTGTGGATGTGAATTGTTGAAAAGGGAAACCCAGCTTGATTTCCTCTGCTGCAGCCACACTCTCGCTCCGGTCAATGGCACTGAGAAACACAACAGATCAATTCCTTAAGGGTATGTCTCCTTTCCTTAAAAAGGAAAGATGGTCACACTGGGGGAGAATAAGAGATTTGTTTTTAAAAAATAGTTTGATAAGACTAAAAAAATAAAACTAAACAAAGAAATGAAAATATATGGAGTCAGGCTGAAATGGACACGGAATTTAAAATGTTTCCATGTAGCCCTGGCTGGTGTAGCTCAGTGGATTGAGCACAGGCTATGAACCAAATGGTCACCGGTTTGATTCCCAGTCAGGGAACATGCCTGGATTGCAGACCAGGTCCCTAGCGGGGGCCATGTGAGAAGCAGCCACACATGACGTTTCTCTTCCTCTTTGTCCTTCCCTTCCCTTCTTTCTAAAAATAAATTAAAAAATTAAAAAAAATAAAATATCTACATGTATACACATGAGTAAAAACAAGAAAAATACCTGTAGAGGGTCAATCACAGGATGGTTAGGTTTATATGTAAGAGAAAATAAAAGAGTTTGCCTCCTCAAATCATTACTCTAATAGCTCCCCTGAGAGCTGGATACATTGGAAACGCCATTTGGAAGATGATGGCATTCTCAGAGAATAGAGAGGTGGTTCTAACACCAGGGGAAAAGTCAAGGTGAGAACACATTTCCTCCTTTGTGAGGATATCAGACTATAGTGGAGAAGCAAGTGCTGGAGGAAGCACTCTGAGGAGAAGGAGTGAAGCTGAAAGAAAGAATAGCAGCCAAGACATTCCCAGTTTCTAATCTATCTATTTAAGGATAGCAGTGGGGAGAACACAAGGATGGAAGATTGGAGCACAAATCAGAGAGCAAAGTGAGGGCCATTTGTATTGACAGGGTCAAACTGAGGAAAAAAGAAAAGAAAGTCAAGGCTAAAATAATGACTCCCTGCACAGACGTCTCATGTTGTTCATGAAGAGAAGAGAGTGTATTGGATTTAGAGATCAAAGTGGAAGGGGGAGAAAACGTGGTAAGAGAAATCGGATAAACTGTTTCAACTTTAAAGAAAGATGTATTTAAAGTATGTGGATTTCTACTAGGAAAGAGATCAAAGGTAAAGAACTCCATGATTTAGTATGGGACCTCATTCCACAACCTGGACACATGGAAATCAGTGAGCTGATAAAGAGAGGTGTGCCGAGGCTCAGTGGTCTGACCTTAAACTGGATATCTTAGTTCAGTTTAAAAATCATAGGAGTAAAAGTGAAACAACTAATGTAACAAAGGAAAGAGTTTTAAGATGATATTTTTAAATACATTTGAGAAGTTACCATAAGCTCGAAATGGCAAACATGGCTGTGATGATGAAAACGGGTTTGCTGAGAAAGAACCGAGTCTAGCAGAAGGCGTGATACAGCCCCTGCATTCCTGGGTCATAAGGTACTTGGTGGATTGCAGTCTGGTTCATAGCAAAGGACAGCACTGCTAAGGTTATTTCACACCATTTAGGTTAAGAAAACCTTGCAGGAAGGTGACGTCTATTAGGTTGAAAATGCATAAGAACATGATACACATCAGGTCTATAACCATCACCTGGGAAGGTGGAAAATACATTAAATTGATCAGGTGCTGAGGTGGAACTATTTTTTACCCATTTCTATTGTGAAATCTTCAGAATTTTTCTAAAGAAAAAAAACATGTTTTATTTGAAAGAAAATAAATGTAAAGATGGAAAAAATGGCAAGGATGAGCTGGATTGGCCCTGTCATATCTTACGCAGCTGAGATTGTTCTGGAAATAATGAAAGCAAAAGAGATGAGTAAATTTAAAATATGTGACAAGTATACAGCAAAACATGGAGAAAAGTACAACACCATAAAAGAAAAGGAAAGCAAGATATATTGAAACTGCATAGAGTGACAGATGAGCTTTATATCTGCTATTATTCAAATTTCACAACCAAATTATTTTTTTAAATCTTCATCTCTATTTTACAAATTAGAACATTGAGAATTAAGAAGGTTAAGTAACTTGTCCAAGGTCACACAGTGAACAAATTTAGAGCTAAAATTTAATTCACAGTCTTTCTTACTCCTCAGCTTTTATCTACACACCATTGCCTTTCAAAACAAAGACATAAAACTGAGAAATAAAGGGAAATACAATTATATTGAAGCTGTATAGTTGAAGAATGAGTGTATTGTCTGCAGAGCATGAGACAGCAACAAATTTAGAAAAAAAAGAAAAAGAAAGGAATGTTGGCACAATTTCCCCTCACTTGTCACTTAAAAAAGAACCTTTTACAGTATTGTGCTAAGGTACATCTGACCACCTGACCATTTGGGAGCTGAGCTGGGGGTTAAGCAGCCATGCTAATGGCACGGAGCTGTACTTTGGAGCTAGAGTTCTAGTTAGGGAAATAATTCTTCCTGCATAATACATAATTAAAGTAGATGAAGTGTTACTTGACTTCTCTTTTGCTGCTCTTCAAATATATCACTGCCACTATGCATAATTAAAGGAGCAGTTATCCTTAACTACGCCATCAGGCAGCTCCAGGTAACACTTACTCACTGTCCTCACGCAGAGATCACTGGGAGAGTGGTGAACGTGGAATCTTTTAATTCCTTGAGAAATCCTGGAAGGTCACATTGGAGGATTTACATGAAGGCCAGTCCTTTTTTCCCCTTGATGAAATGGTGCCTGTACTTTGGTTGTAAAGACACATGATCCTTTTAAGTTCCAAGGGGCACGTAGTTAAGCAGTCAAACTGATGCTATGAAAACAAACATACAATTTTTAAATATATTGTATTAGAAATAAATGAGCAAATAACATGTAAAGTATGATGCTACTTTTGTTGAGGTCCACTTTCATAAAGCTTTTTATGAAATAAAGTGAAATCTTTAATGAAAATATTAATGAGACACATCATAATAATTATAGGCAATCTTTTCCCTTATTCATTATCTGATATTTCTAGAGTAAAAAAATCCATGAAAATATGTAAATATTATAAATATACATTTACATATAAGCAGCTTGAATTCAAAAGTACATACCAATTTCAAGTCATTCTTAGAGATAGAAATTAACGTAATTATCACACTGACTATAGCTGACTTTAAGTGATTTGTATGATATAGAATGTTTTTGTATTAATTAACCCAGAAGTTGTGGAAATTTAAACGTCAGTTCCATACACCAAGCAATAACTAATATAAGCAATTTAAGAATGTAAATAATCATGAACAAAACTCTAAAAGTTATATAAAGTATTATTTCTATTAATATTGTATTAATTATAATCATATTAATATTTATAATTATATCACTATATCAATAATGCTAATCCCTAATGTTTACTGAGATCACTATAGACAATATATTTTTTTAAAGTGTTTTATATCACTTTTTAATTGTTGGAATAATCCTGTGATACAGATGCTGCAGTTGTTCCATTTTCACGAGCAGAGAGGCAGAGGCAATGCTGCCGCCACACTCATGGGATGAGCAGTAAGTCCATAAACATGGTGCCTCGTGAACACACAAATAATCGGGCAGGACTGACATTTCCTACACCTTAGTGCTCATTAATCACTAATCCTGAGGATCTTAAAAATAATTTTTACTTGTGCATCTACTGAAATGAAATAGAGAATTCCTTGCTCCCTATCACCATTCTTCAAAATATGTTCCCCTTGATTGGAATCCTCTGGAACTGGGAAAAAAACAAAACAATAAAAAACAGAGCAGGGCAGCAATTTTCCCGGGACTTTTACTACTGCTAAAATATGATCACTTATCTTAGTTCAGGCTGCTACGAGGACGTACCATACATTATGGCTTATCAACAAAAGAGACTTATGACTCAGGGTTCTGGAGGCTGTGTGTCCACGACCAAGGTGCTCTGGCGAGGGCCAGGTTCCAGGCTGCAGGTAGCTGACTTTTTGTTTTCTCCCACAGTGGAAACATAGCCAGCCCACTCTCTGACCTTTGATGAGGGCACTGATTCCATTCATGAGGGCGCATTCTCATGACCTGATCATCTCCCAAAGGCTCCCCGTCCTGAGACAGTCACTTTGGGGGTTAGGATTCAACAGAAGTATTTCAGGTAGACATAAGCATTCAGTGCACTGTAACTACTGAGTGTTTGTGCAAATCATAAATAGATTCCCCATATCTTCACTTTCCAGTTGAATCCAGTTGCATTTTTTTATGTGCCATTGAAGGTGGAATGCTCATATCTGATTTTTTTAACCCATGTATTCTCAAAACTGTCAGCCCCTAGAATATCAATGCTTCAATATTTCTTTCCCTCCTTTTCCCTTTCCCTTCTTGCATCCTCGCAATTTCTGAGGAAACTGTGACTGAGGCAAGAAGTACATTTGCCATCTTGGGCCTAGTATTGAGGTTTAATTTATACTTCCATGCCTAGGATCCAATGGCCATCTCCATGGCAGTGGAATCAAGCATTTCCACATGGGGGGACTTGTTCTTACCAAAAGATCAGAAAGGATACATGGAGAAAAAAGAGACTATTACCCATTTTACATGGAGCCAACATTCTACTGGTAGAGGCAAAACATACAATAAAAGAAAATAAAACAATGAAAAGTAAATACATATAATGAAATGTCAGGTAAACTACAAGAACTATGTAGAAAAATTTAGGAGGGCGATATTATATAGCATGACAAAATGAGTAGAGGGGTTAAACTAGATTTTAAATGGCCTCCCTTAGGAACTGACATTTCAGCTAAAACAGGAAGTAGGAGAGTGAACCATCCCACATCCTGGGAAAAGCATTCCAGACGGTAGGAATGGAAACAGAAAGGAGAGTGTCCACAAGGATTAGCATTCATTTGACAGGTGACATCAATCGGACTCCTTACCTGCTGATGATTCTCCATAAGGGGCTCCCAGAACCTTGAACACCCAGGTTTTCTCATCCTAGGACTCTCCTGCCCGTCTGGTAGAAATCCCCAGATCCCAAGAGATCAGGCTTCCTCTGGGTGATCCAGGAGCAGTGTTTAGGGCCCAGTGCCACTATCCTCTGAGCTGCCCTTGATACTCAGTGTATCCCAATTCATCCTCTCCCTGACCCTCCGCCTGGACCTGTACTTACCTCCTCCTGTGCACCTAAAGCCACATGGCATAGCCTGTGGTCTCCATCTATGCCTTGTTTGCCTCCCTGAGAGACCCCACCCTGCACCCAGCAGACCAAGGCAGGAATGATCAGGGTGCATAGAGCCATGGGAGCCAGGAGGGGAATGGAAGGAGGTGCGCACGAGGCACAGACAGTGACTGGCTCACATGGGCATCGTCGCACCTGGTGCCTGGGATTTATTCTGAGTGTGCTGACAGCCGCAGGAAAGTTCTGAGTAAGAGTGTGAAATTATCTACTTTAAAAATATCAAAAATTACTATAGCTGGTATTTGGAGGATTGACTGTAATCAGGGAAATCTGCCAGTAGCGTATTTCAGTCCAGGTGAAAGGCGTTTGTGGCTTAGTCCAGGTGTTAGCAGAGTAGATGTTGAGACAAGGTCAGATTCTGCGTGTACACGTTTGTATTGTGAAGGCAGAGCCCATCGGAGTTACTAATACGTTAGATGAGGAGTATGAGCAAGGAAAAAGAGTCCAGGATTCCTCCAAGATTTGGGGTCCAAGTACTAAATGCTAGGGCTGTGGGCTGAGGCACTGCGGGGGAGACAGGACTCAAGTGGACTCAGGAGCTTTACTTGGGAGGTGCCAAGTGTGAGGAGCCAGTTAGACATTTAAGTCCAGACGGCAGTGCTGTGCGCACTGGAATTCAGGGGGCGATCTGGGTGGAGATCCGGGTGAGGGAGTGATGGGCGTGCAGACGGGATGTCAGCTCTTGACTCTGGGTGAGATCACCCGAGGGAGTGCAAACATCAGGAAAAGTAGAAAACTTGCTCAAGCCTGTTTTTCTACGGCAAAAGGTGTGGTTCTTTAACTGCCTGGAAGTTACAGGCCGCGGGCATCTATCTGGCAGCACGACCGTGATTTACAGAAAATGATGTGTGAGCTACTATAAAGAAACCAGGCTGTTAATTCTACCTGTGATTTCGTACAACCTCCCCCAAAAGGTGATTATTTATTTTTCAATAGAAATTCAAGTGAGAACACAGTAATGCCCTACAGGATATATGATTAATTTTCAAAAGTGACTTGAGAGTCCTGAGAGGCTGGCACATTCGCTTATAAAAACTGGTGACAAAATTGGGAAGAAAAACCGCTTTTTTGAGTAAGTGCTTTATAAAGGCAATTAAGGCAGAGAGATGTGTTTATGGGATTTCACCCTTCAAAATGGCTATAGATCAAATTTATTAAAAAATGTAATTTGGAAGAGAAGCTGGCAATAACAATAATAAAAATGAAAATGAAACTAATTTATCTTAGAAGTCTGTGATTTTTTGGTCCTAACCAACCTAAAGAATTTATTATTCAAGTACGAGTAGGAATTGAAAATTGCCTCTTAACTCCAAAGCATTTTGAATTCTTGGAATTTTTAATTCCAAGCCAATTTGAATTTCATATTTTTTGAAAAGAAGGTAGCTGTGTGTGCATGGTTATCCGATCAGTTATTCTAACTCTTTAGGACAGAAAAATATAATTTGTATATATCTGAAACAACATAGGCAGAATTTAATAAGAAAAAACAAACACAATATTAAAACATATGCATACAAGTGGTTCAAAGAAGCAGACTTTTCAGATATATTTAAATCAACATTTTCACTGTTTTGTGAGGTGACTTGCTCTTCTTATAATGAACTGTTTTTGAAGGAAAATTTAAAAATACACTTTATGCTTAATAAGACATTAGAGATACCAATGTTGTGAAAATTAAAAGAATACTGTTTCTTAATATTTCTCGTAAAAATTCACTTTTTGTAACACTTAATCTTATTTTTAGGAAGATAAATACATAGCCTGTTTTTACTTCAAAAAAAATAGTGCCCGAGCAGATTGTTCTATACACCAGTAAGTATCATTTTTTACAGCATTTCAAATATTTTGATACTCTGTGACGAAATGATCGAAAGGGCCTATCTAGTGCTGGACAAAATGTTTCACCAGCAAGGAACCGGTAGCTTGCAGACAAGAGTCGTCCGCACTGTATTCACATAAAAAATGTTCTAAAGAGTTTGTAGGTAAAAAGGAAGAGTAGGGAGAGAAACTGCAAGGCGATGAAATGCAGAGAGAGCCTTAGCCCCCAAATGGGAACATTCTAACTCCTGGTGGCAGGTGTGCTTGAGGTGTGTCCTCTGTCTTTGTTTGGGATTAGTCTTCCCAGGATTGGGCAATATTTTGAAATGTAAATCCTCTCATTTCCTTTCTTGCCTCCTCCTAACATTCCTGAAAGATTACACTTAACTCTTAGACCTACAGAGTAGATTTTTATCTTCAATTCATTTAACACAGAAAAAATATTTTTAACATACAAACTAACTATATGGCAATCTTAGACGGAGAAATGGGGGGGATTTATTTTAGCAGAATTTTAATGTGTACTTTCTGGCCATTTAAACTCTATACCATCATTGTATTTAAAATCATTACATGACAGTACAATGTCTATACTAATCAGATCTTGTTATTGGCCTAAACTATATAGTAAGACAATTATTTGTGAAAACCAAGTAAGTTTTCTTATTAATTAATATTGAAAAGTACCATCCAATCACTTTAAATATTTGTAATTACAGGTCTTTAGTAACATTGATTTAGAAATAACCACCAAAATTTGTATCTTCTCACAGTTTAATATTAGTTCAGACTACTTATAAATTAAGTAATGAAATGTTTCTACTGGATTGTTCTCCGAAAAGTACTTATTAGGCACACAGAGCAGGAATCCAAAAAATCCGTTCTCTATGACATTCTGAGTTCAGAAAAGTAGCTATGGCCATGCAGCAAATAATAGTGGTTCTCTATCCACAAACATTTGCTATTCTGCTGTTAGAAGCAGTGGAAGGGCATTTTAAAAGTAACAAACACTCAACTCACCAGTTAGCGTTGTGTTTTCAACTATAAAAATATAAAATCAGAAGGTGTTTATGTGATCAAATAAATTTTCATCTCTCGGCAATGAAGAGAAATAACTGATTGTCTTTGTGAATATATTGTACCAATGTCTATATAGAATGTGATAGTCACCTACTGCACAAATGGTATCTTTTTAGAACTGTAGCAAATTTCAGGTTTTCTGTGAGTTTGTGGGGTAGCAGGAAGAAAGGCATGCTGAAAGGAGTTCATTTAAGCTTCAGCGTTCGGCCAGTGGTGCAAACCCCATCTTTGTCGGGGTCTATCTAGATGAACACGGGCTAATGATGGTGTCATGTGATTACAGGATGGAGCCTCCTATCTGCTAATTTGTACATCATTTTTACGTGAAATGTAAGTTAGGACAAGAATATTGATCACTATATGCTTAGTTCTCTATGCTAGTATAAAAATGTCCCTACACAGTTGAGATTAAATGGTAGATACAATGTTTTTATTGAATGATGAATGTCTCTTCTCTCTCTCTCTCTCTCTCCTATGGATAAATAGATCTGAATGTAGATATAAATACATAGGTCATAGAGGTATATAAGTGTGAAACAGATCGTGGATATATAGATATAGATCGATCTATGACAGGTAGATCTACATAGGTCTCTGATACATATAATGATAGATGTACACCCTATGTGTTTATGTCCATGTATGTATAGGAGAGAGAGAGATCAGGGTTGGCACACTCTTTCTGTTAACGGCCAGATGGGCTTCATAGGCCGTGCATACAGTCTCTGTTGTAACTACTCAGCTTTTTTGTGTTGTGGTACTACAGTCACTAAATAATATGTAAATAAACATGTTCTAATATATTGTTATTTATGGACACACACAATTGGATTTCATGCAATGTTTGTCATGGAATATTTTTTTTCAATCATCTAAAACATAAAAAACTATTCTTAGCTTGAGGTCCATCCAGAAAGAGTTCTCAGGGCACATTTGGCCTATGCAATGTATTTCATATGCCTCAAACAATATGCATAATTCCCAATCATTACCTTCATCTCCGAGCACCTCAGAGCCCAGGGTACGGCTGTCATACTTATCTGACCTGCAACCATCTCTAGAGTGAATATGAAGTCTAAACAAATAAAGGGAAGGTACTTTCAAAACAGACTTTTTCTTAACAAAAGTAATCTTATTGAACAAATTCAAACACAGCTAAGAGAAGAAAACTCACACGTGTACTTTAAAAAAAAAAGTGCAAAGCAAGAATATGTCTCAGTTAAATGTTTTATTATAAGTTGAGATACATAATTAGTCAAAATAAGATCCAAGTATTTTCACAGTATTGCAAACACAGTACAATATTAATCTTAACATCATATTTCATATGCAAACAAATTTGGTTTGTCTAAAAAAAGTGTTGTTTTCCTCCCAAAAGTTGTCTTTGATAATAAATAAGAATTCCACTGAAAAATGAAGCTTTCCATCTGTGACAAACATCAGAAATACAAATAGAAGAGAAATGTAACACTCTTTGGAAAATGACTTGGTTTTACAGATGGAGCTTCTTAAGTTAATGCTCAAAAATACAAACACCCAACTCTATCACTTACTGAAAAAGAATGGACGGAGAAATAAACAAATGTTTCTTTTGTAAATGTCATTTGCCTCACAGATTACTGACGTGATGTAGACAAAGGGAGCACGTCTCCGTTCAATTCAATTAAGATTCCTAATCAGAAAGCTGGATTTGTCAGGTGCCTATTTCAAGGGACTATTGCAAATCTTGCTTCCTGTTCTATTTTGATATTCAAAATGTTGCCAATCTTTGTTTGGTTTTTGGGAGTGGTAGGTGTGCAAGTATTTCTGTGAAAGACTGAAAGGGTGGAGAACTGAGGACTCGTGCCTTCATCAAAGTCATTTCTCTCTTTTCCACCAGGAGTTGGCAGTGGGCCAGGAAATGTCCAAGCACTTTCTGGAACTTAGTTGTCCTGTTACCATCAGGCACAGGGCAGACATCTCTCTGTCTTTCATGGACAAAAGTAGCAGAAGGGTTTTAGAACAGAAAACAGCAAAACAAAAAAACTGAAGTGGTGCCACTTCGTTTTTGTTCTCCTGCTGCTGAAACAAACAAGCAAAACAATACCTTTCTCGTTGGATGAAGAAGTTAAAATTTTGTAAAGTAAAAATCTACTCCCCAACTAGTATAAAACAAAATGTATAGCCTGTGCTTTGAAAATAAACACACTGTGTGTTTAGAACAATCACCTCAGTTTGCATTAAAAAGTGTTATATCTTTCTTGGAATTCATGGGTTAGTATTAATCCATCTAAAAAAAAGAGAAGAAAATAAAGATCACAGAAGGCAAGTGTTGCTTTCTCCTAACATTTTTGAATCCTTAAGTTTACTATAATAAACTACTCTCAGATCAAGAAACTATTGTTTCTTTTGAAAAAATGATCTTGTATGGCTTTTGAAAATGCATATAAAACAATATAAACATGAATGAGAAAAAGGAGCAAGACAAAGGGAAACTGAAATTGTGTAATTATTGAAGACATCAAACAATTTCTGTTACTGGTGTCAAAATTTGCCATTGAAATCAGTTAGTTCACGGGGAAATTCTTGCCTGTTGTGATGAGCCAGAACTCCTCTCTCCATGCTGATTTTCCCAAGATTTCTTGGCTAAGGCGTTGTCTTATTAGCCCTGTGAAATTCATAACAGTCTTAAATACCACCTCCCGAGTGACTGCAATCTAACATACAAAATGGCCTTAGAAAAAGCTCTGGCCAGAAAATTTCACCACAGCATCACAGAAATTTAAAGAGCCTATTGTGATAAAAGTGCTGCTTATAACATGCCTATAAATCTCCTGAACTCTAGTAGTGAGGTCAAGATACACGTTTCCTAGTAAGTCTGCAGGTAAATGCAGCTTGGCCCAAAGAGTGCATTCGTGCTTTCTAGAAATAAAGTGTCATTTGTTATTCTTCAAGAAAGGTTATTATTATTATTATTATGTATTTATTTATTTCACAAACACAGATTGAACATCTATATTCTATTCATCAGCTTGAATCACAAGACTCTATAATAATGGCATTGTAATTGATGAATTTCTAAGACAGTTATATGAATGCTGCTTCTGCTTTTCAGGTATTGGCCATGATTATGGTGCCCTCTGTGGTACTTCACTGTGAGCTTTTATCGGCGCCCTTGAACCATCCTGAACTGTGTAAGAGATGATGGTGGTGGTGTTGCTGTTGATATTGCTGGGAGCCCTGTTTGGAATGCAGCGTGCCTTCTCCACAGGGGCAAGTGCACTCATCATCACAGTACAAATTAGGATTTAAGAAACTCAGGTCACTTCTGACAGAATGCTGACTGAATGCATGTAGCCAGCAGATGGAGCCAAGGCTGTCTAAGGCAGACCTGTGTGCCGCTGTGTCTTACCATGCTGGTGCCTGCAGGGCTGATCTCCAATTGCCAGGGCTCTGTGTCTCTCTGAGCCCATTCTGTTCTGCCTGTAGAAGTATCAGGAGAGGACAGTCCCTGTGAGCATCCCTTGGTAAGTGACTGACAGGAGTTGGTGTGAAATAGCCCAGCTGCCTCATCTGGGGGGTGGGTTGACTTCTAGCCTCACATACTACACTGCCCCCCGCCCCCCCGCCCAGAGAACCCCATCAGAACTATACTGCACTCCATCTTGTTGGGAATTGCTTTGTGAGGCACACTTCCTTTGTTTTTCCTGGCCTTCCCTTGCCTGTTCTGCTTTCTCCCTTCACTATTCCATATTTCCAGGGACTCCATCCCAAATAAACAACTTGCACTTGAAATTTTTTGCCTGGATCTGGTTTGTAACTTGTTGAAACCAGACTAAGACAGTAGATTTCCCAAAATATTTTCTGAGAACTAAGAGTATATGGCATTCTTCATTTCTCTACAAATTCCACCTTATGTTTAAATAACCCCTTGAATTATATTTTCTCTTTCTCTAAAATAGTGAAATGGAAGAAGAGCTTGAATATCTAACCAGTTTTCTTACATCAGATATGCAAACCCTGGGATAATGATGGAAGGTGAGAAACTGGGGGGACTACAGTAGGTTCTGACACAGCACTCAGAAAGTACCCCAATCCATTCAAACTCTGCTAGCCAATGTTGGCTATTTTTAACAGGCAGATGGCACGACCAATATTTGTTTTGCCTAAACTTTAAACAGCCATTTATTAAAGTTTGTTTGATTAAGTGGAGAAACTTGGAACCAGGATGGCGGTGTAAATTGGACTCAGTCTTCCCTAGCCCTGAACCCCTGTCACCCTTACTTCTGTACTTGGAAGCAATTTACTGAACCTCAAATAAAAAGTTTGATACTATCTACCACTGCCAAAGGGTTCTAGCTAAAAGAGATACTTCTTATAAAAATATATAGCCTACAGTAGGTGCTTACATTATTCTAATACTGGGGTCACAAAATAACCATCATCTCTCTAGCAACATTCTGAGGATTTCTATATCTCTTTAATTTTCCAGACTTTAGGGAGACCTTGATTTCTGAAATTCCACTTGTGATGTGAGTCATTTGTGTGCTGGTTCTGGCGCTAATACAAGATGCACTGAGAGAGTCAGAAAGTCCTAAAACATGTAGATAGGCAAAATGCTTGAGTGACTGAGAAAGTCATGAAATATAAAAATACATGAATGCTACCTTGGTTCAAGGCATCCACAACTGATCTCAGAAGAGGTTCAACTCTGCACAGTGCGCCTGCCCAAGTTTAGGACGCCAGCTTCATAGGGACATCCCATTTCAACTACAGTCAGCCGGAGTCTCAAGATTGACTCAGCCACTCCATCAATTACCGCAGAAAGAAAACAAGAGCAAACAACAGAAACAGAGCATCAAAGTTAGAAGGAGTTTTCTAGAATAGCAAGCAGGAAGTCATTTTCAAATCTGAAGCCATGAACTTATTCATATATATTGAAAACATTTTAATTGCCACTTTTGCTTTGCTTTAATACATTTTATTTTTTCTTACACACAGAGTCAGACAGGCAGGGCAGAGAGCTCTGAGAAACATGTTGGTCACACACCATGAACAATATTGTGAACAATATTGTTCACGAACAATAAATAATAAGGGAAATTATTGAGCATTGAATTGTTATCACAAGTCACAGCATTCCTAAAACCTTCCTATTTGGGTCTTTTCAAAAAACAATTTATCATGTATTAATTTCTATTGATTCTAAGTCTCTTTAGGCTTGTGTTTTCTAGGGAAAGGGATACATCTTTACCTAAGAAACTAAGAAATCAGGCATATAGCCCTGAAGTTTTTTTGCCTGCATTCAAATTCCAGGACCTATATATTTGTTTATTCACCAAACTTCCAAAAAGTGATTGCTGACTTTTCAGTAGGCATGCTTATAGTTACTGGGTCTGTTCTACCACCCGAATCATGACTGATGATGTTTAAAAAGTACAGCAAAGATACTAAACTTAAAGTATAAATAGAAAGTAAGGTGTGGCCAGAAAAGAGTAATCAATTCTTCTCGAGGACACGGTAGGTGTCACAGAAGAGGTCATGCGTGTGTACGGATGGGAGGAAACAGAGATGTTTGTTAGATGTAGAAGAGCCAAGGGGGCAACCCTGTCAAAGGAAAATGTAGAGACAAAGGGACGAAAAGAGCTGAGTGCATTCAGGAAGCAGACAGTCACGGGAACTCAAGTGAACTTTGAATGGTAATGTTGGCAAAAAGCAGGAGTGAAGAAGCGGAAGAAACCAAAGGTGAAAGGAAGCCCAAGTGTCTGGGATTTTAACTAGTAGGTCGTGGGGAGCCAATGTAGGTACTGGGGAGGAGGCACCAACAGTGGCATGACAACATTGTGTCTGCTTTTGAGAATGGTTTCTTTAAGACCAATGGGAAACTTTTTAAAAATGTAAATTTTATGATTGGTATGTTATAGGTACAAGAGGTGGAAAATGAAAAACACAACTGCCACATGCATTCCATCCCCCATGTACATGCAAGATATCATCATAAGTATTTCTATTATCACTTAAAAGGGAAGGCAGGAGGTGAATGACCGTGACAGGAGAGAACAGAAGATCCACAGACGAGAAAGAATCACGTCTTGTCATCTATGCTCCAGCCTGGCAAACGCTGTCTCGGTGTTCCCTTCCCCTCCCATTACCCACTACTCACCTCTCTGCAACTTCCCACCTCCATCCCTAACCCAGAAACACATTTTAAAAATTAAAACCTTTTGATCTATTCAGGAGCACTCATCCATCGAAAAGATGAGAGCTTCTTAAAGCTGAAACCCAACTGACATATAGAGATAACACTGTTATTTGAACAAAGTATTCTCAGCATTGAGTTGTATATGATTTGAATTATTGGATGTCAAACACTTTAGTAAATTAGCCTGTGCGACCAACCACCAGTGTGCCATGCCTTCACTATGATTCCACCTGGGATAAAAAGTCTTCAAATTCCTAAGCTCTGCATCTGTCACTAATAATTTTAAACAACATAAATGACATTAAAATCTGTATTATGCTTTCAACCTGGTTTTACATCTGAAATGCTTCTTATATAATCTACTACATAATCCAGTGATCAGAAATTATAGTAAATCAGATTCAGCACCAAATACATTCATTTCTCTACCAAAGGAAATGTCTTCTCCGCCCTGAAAATCAGACATGCCCACAATGACCTGCCTGAAATAATGTTACAAAAATGTACAGATCCCATGAAGGAAAGCATGAAGTAAATTTTAGCCCATGCCATCACTTTAGGATGAAACTATGAAGGAAATAAAAACAGTTGTTCAGTGGGTGTAAGAGAGAATATGGAAGAGATACTTATATCCAGGCTCTGTTTCTCCTTCCTTGGTCATTTCTCTTTCTGCCGGCCTCATAGTCAACCTGCCTCTTGAGTTTCATACCTTCCCCAAATGTGTTTTCCCCTTTGCTTTATCTCTTCAAAGCCATCAGTTGCACAGACAATTTGTAATGAGCCTGCTCTCTGACAAAGCAAGAAAGAAAGTGACATCATTTTCAAAAAGGGGCTATCAGCACTTTAATCTCGGTGAGAGAGAAAATAGAACAAAGGAAATGTCTGGCAGAACTAACTGGATGGGGATGGAGCTCACTCTTTCTTTCCCTTCCCAGGCTTCATGCACCATGTTTCAGAAATTTGGAATAAATTTGTTTCCCATTCGCATGGCATCTTGGGGGCCATGCAGGGTCTTGCCTGGACGTAATTACTGGAAAAGAGGCACAGCCTTCTCTCTGACTGCTCTTGTGAGTTTGGTGGAATGGGGTGAGGATGGAATGTTTAAAGGTCTATTACAAAATTTGAACATGTATACAGCACTTTAAAAATGGATATATAAAGTAGCAGGCTTGTGCATCTGGTCAGGCAGGTGCAGTCTAGCTGTATCCAAACTTAAACTAAATCTGAACAAAAAGAGATGGTGTGGAAGAAAAGAGGCACAAGCATTTCTTTTAACCACTGAAGAGCCCATCAGACTAAATTATAGACATGGGAATCTAAAGTAATGCAAGAATCAGTACTGAAGGCTCAGAGGCTAAGATATTAAAATAAATACCTGCTTACAAAAACTTGTGATATATAATCAGAATTATTTTATAAAAAATAAAACCCTCCATAAAACTTAGCTGAAAAGAAATGTGGGTTTTCTCTAGTTACCATGCTTTTAGTAACTTTTGGGACCATGTGCAGGAGATTATCAAATATGCACCATTTGTCAGAGAAATGTGATGAATCACCCTTGATAAAGTGATAGCAAACAGTTTCTTTTTAAAGTGAAGCTAGTGTAGAATTGGATGTGTGTGTTGGGCATGAACCTCCCAGATTACACGCTCAGGTGTGGCAAGAATGTAACTTTCTTTATTTCTCTATGAATTTGCTTGAAATCTTTTTCTTATCAGCTACTTTCATATCCCTCTGCATGAGAGAAATCCCCAAAAAACCTCTGGATGTTCTTTGGTTCCACTTTGTGGTAAATGGAAACATGGGGATCAATACAGAAATGTCTGCCTAGATTGAACAGGCCACACTTTCTACTCTACTGCTGCCCCGTCACTCCAGCATGATAGCAGTTAAGAAAAGTGGAGTCTCATGGGCTTCATCTTGCACATCTCATCCAGGGAGATGAGGCACAGGCTCCTGGATGATCTGCTGGCTCCCGGTCCTCACCAGCTCTCTGAGATGTGGTCCCCAGAGGAAAAAGGGAGCAGGGTTCAGAGCCCTTTCTCAACTACCCCCACAACTGTCTGCTCTCCTCACTGACCCCTCTCTTCCTTCCCAACCCAAATAGATTTGGCTCCTCTGTGATCACAAAAACAGAGAGAGCACTCTTACCTCCAATCGAATTACTTAAAACCCAAGTCAACAATGCCCATGGCTTTTGATACATTGAAAACCCTGGGACTTGCAAACACAAACCAAAATTCTCTTCCCTATATTATTTCTACAATAAAATTTTAAGATTTTTCTTTGAAAATAAAAAAACGAGTTTTGACTTTTTTTGTTAAACATATATATGCTAAATTAAAGGGTATCAGGAAATTTCAAGGAACTATCATACACTAATATTTCCAAATTCTCTCCATGTTTCTTCCCCTCTATAAATCTTAGTCTACCAACAGTTATGTGTGATTCTTGCCTCCTTGTCTCTCTCCCCTTCAAGAAAAAGGGAGCTGGTTCTTATCTTTAATCCTCATCTCCAAAACAATAAATGCCACACAGAGAAAAAGAGAGTACCTTGTATCTATCTAAAGCAGAGTATTCTATATTGAGCTATTCCAAGGCTCAGTAGATTAATCCACATGATGAAGTAAAAATATGTAACCAGTAAAGAATCCATCCACAGTCTAAACAGTATCCTGTGGACAGATGCCAGCGTAGCAGGGCTGTGTCCAGACAGAGTCCAACTGAAGCTGTCAGGGCCTCTCAGGAATGTGTACTGAGAGACACCCAAGTGAACTGTAGTAAG
This sequence comes from Tonatia bakeri, assembly GCA_004024845.1. Classification (NCBI taxonomy): domain Eukaryota; kingdom Metazoa; phylum Chordata; class Mammalia; order Chiroptera; family Phyllostomidae; genus Tonatia; species Tonatia bakeri. Next base: position 155,983 of record PVIA01000612.1, on the reverse strand, counting down.
CAGTAGGCACTTGAGTTAAAAGACCACATGGAATAGGGCCAAGTGGACGCAAGATGAGTATATAGAAGGACACATAGACACAGCTGGAACTGAGGGGAGGGGGCGGGGAGAGAAACACAACAATGTAGAGGAAGGGAGAACAAATGCTAATGGCCACAGAAATTAAGGGAGGGAAATCAACGTGACAGACTGTAATTGATGACTGCCTATTCATAAATGCCTCTCCTGGCTTTCCTAATCACCTTGTCTCACTTTCTCCATAAAACCCATCAGAAACCTCATGTTATGTTATAGATGTTTATTTATTCTTTTACTACCTGTTTACACACACAAGAGATTATAGAATCCACAAGAAAAATGATTTTTGTGCTTGGTTCACTGGTGTATTCGCAACACCTGGAGCCGTAATAGGGATTTCAATACAGATTTATTGAAAGAAAGAAGGGGAGGGATGCAAGAAAGAAGGAAGGAGAAAACAGAGGAGGGAATGAAGGAAGGAGAACAGGGGAATGATAAAAATTGCTTGGCTGGCCGTTCTCCAGACACCAAGGCTCTACGGCCTGCTTTTGGATTCTGTGATGTTTCCCTGTTTTCTTTCCATAACGTTCCGCTTTCTTGATTTGAGCTCATTTGAATTTTTTTTCCTTGTACCCGAATGAACCCTGACAAACCAGGTGTAGTGAGTGATCCCAGTCATTTTCTAGGCACCTTTTCTTACTTCAGGCAATTAGAGTAGTAAACGTCTTCTTTAAATTGTCTTTAAGCCTCATATTACAACTGACCACGTGGTGCCACTATCTTTTTGGAAGAGCATGGCAAAGGGTTCTGATCCAGATCACAGATAACTTTAGAAAAGAGTGGGAAAGAGGGAAAAAGGAAAAAGATAACATATATCCATTACATCCACAGGGGTAGAATAACTGCAGGCCAAAGAAGCAACAGATCTTTTCGTAGCTACTGCCGGGGCTTTAAGGGCAGTGGATACTTCTTTATTGGTCCCTGAATGTTAATGAATGTATTAGCAGAGTGCTTGCTAAAAATGGAGAGTCCATCACAGATACAGAAAACAGACTTACGGTTGCCAAAGGTGAATGGATTGAGAAGTACAGATTAGCAGTTATAAAATGGTCATGGGAATATAAATCATAGCAGTCAATTATACTGTAATAACTATGGATGATTCCAGGTGAGTACTGGTAATATCAGGAGGATCACCTTGTGAAGTATATGATTATCTAATCATTATGTTGTATACCTGAAACTAATAAAAAATATTGAGTATAAACTGTAATCGAAAAACTAAAGCTAAAAAAATAAATTTTAAAAACCTGGAGAGTCCAAAGTCCAATCCCTAAAATTCTAGTTCTGTCAGAACGTGTTGGGGGGCGGGTATCTAAATTATTAGTTAAAACCACAGATGATAGCTACTCAAGTTTGAATATTGGTGTCTCTCCAAAATTCATGCTGACATCCTAACCCTTAAGACAATGGCATCAGGAGATGAAGCCTTTGGGAGGTACTTAAGTTGCAGTAGAATTTGACCATGCTAAAGACTTGACTTTGAACTTCCCAGTCTCCAGAACCGTGAGAAATAAATTCCTGTTGTTTACAAGCCACCTAGTCTGTGGTATTTTGTTACAGCAGCCCAAAGAGACTAAGACAATACCAATGCAAGTGATCGCCTAAATACACATTGAGAATAAAAAAGCTCTAACACATCATGTTTCTAAAACTTTAACAGGGGACCCCACTTCCAATTTCCATCTTCCTCTGAATCCTGCATATCATTAGAAATCCATAATAAAAAAAACAGAGTGTAAAACTGGATGATATGGAAAAGGTTTTTTTTTTAATAGCTAGATTTTTATTTGAACTTTCTTGTATAAAATGTTCTACCTTTACAGCTGCATGGGTAAAAACATAATTAATTAATTAACCTCTTACCAATACCTGGTAATCAGACTAGTGTATAATATGAGTGACACCAATTTCAACCAGTCCCACCAAATTGTATTATTTTACTACCTTAACCTCTACTACAAATTATGGCTTCAATATACCTTTTTACAACTACCTAGACTGATGTTCTTGAATCCGTATTCAAAGGATTCAAAGGTATTGAATACTTTTCAGGAGGTTAAGTTAGACTTCTTGAGAGACTGCTGGGCACTCTGAGAACAGAACAACGCATTAATAAATTTAATGTCAACATTGGGTCTTGAGGGTCACTTTGCCTCAGGGGTAGCAAAGCAGGTCATAATGTGTAAGCTGGAATCCATTAGGACCTTCGTAGCCCCATCCAATAAACTCCCCTGAATCTGGGGTCTGGATCTCAGAATAAGTTTCCTTGAATCTGTATGGTCATATAGACTGCTGGTTCAGTTACATCCCAGGTTCTATGCTTAGACACACTCAAAGTTGGAGTCTTTTCAGCTCTCTCATTCCTGATTCACTTTCCTAAAATACGACGAGCTGAAAGGAAAGAGTTCAATTTGTCTTCAGAAGGTTATGTCTGACTCTGAAGACTTCATCACTTGTCTCTCTAGCTGCCTGCTTGATGGAAAGTAGTATATTAGGCTTCTAGATAGACTTGCATCTATATATGAAGATCAAATAAAGAAAGAAGTACCTCCCACGTGTAAATGTACAAAATATACGGCCTTTTGCAAAGTGCACAAAGAAGAATTCTTAGACTTAAGAGAGGTTTGGTGCTCCCAAATACAGAATATCATTTGTAGGAACTTGAGGAGGTGAAAGATTCAGTTAAGGTCAAGCCATAAAAGCATAAGGCTAACTGAATTCATTTTGCATTTTTATCACCTCAGGATTATAGAACATGGTTCTACCTGACACACAAATGTTTTTTTTTTCTTGTTTGTTTGCTTTTGCTCCTTCTTTTACTTTTCCCTTCTGTTTTAAACTTACAATGACAGATGATCTTGGAAAATGCTGAATTAAGACTTGGGGAAGTCAAGTCTTATATATTTGGATGGTCCTGCAGTTCTTACAGTCCCACAGCTTAGTGTCTCAACTTGTCTGAGAGACTTAAGACCAAATAGCAGCGATCCACTCTCACAAACACACTAGCACACGTGCCAACCCACGGAGGCATAAACAGACACACAAAAACTACCACCCTTTTGTGCTTTAATGTGATTTAGTCTGGGAAGGCCCTATTTCCATACCTCAGCATTTTTTCCTTGTATCATATTGTTCATATATCCTAGCACATTGCAAATCCAATTTAGGATTTATTTTTAAAGAAAAAGTAGAAAGTATCTATCTTGCTTCAGTAACACCCAATAACAGATTTCTCATAATAGTATCTTACTAGAAAATAATATTTTCATAGATCTTTAGACTTCACATTCAGTAACTACAAGCACCTGCTATGTCCAGGCACTGTTCTAGACCCCTGTAATAGAATGAGGCAAAGATCTCTGCCTCATGGAGACTATATTCTAGAGAATCATCTCATTGGAGACCTTGAATAATTCTGTTATGTCCTTTCTTTTGTGGGAGACATGACTTCAACCCGTTTTAATCCAAAAAAGCTGTGCTTTTACCGGAACATGTTGTTTCTTTGACAAAAATCTAATCAATTAATAAAAAAGAGTAGGGTAATTACAGGAATGTCAGTGAATGCCCTTATCTATACTAGGGAACACACAAGTACATTAATAAGTTGAACAAATGGGTAAGTGATTTGGTGGGTATACCATTAATTGACTAGTAAACTCAAACATTCCATGAAGGTATTCAAGAAGAAGCCAAGTAATAGTCATTCTTTATAATATCCATAGAAAGTACAGAATGTGACTTTGCAGAGTCTGCCAAGGAGTTGTAATTAATTTTGTTTGGCTCTACTCTGACTTAAAACTGGGATATCACATAAGGAAGAATTTCTGTTTCCCATTACAATTATACTTATTTAGTCCCCACTGGAGTGCAAATGTGTTTTTTTTAAGCAAAGTAATTGATATTACAGCTTTTATTTCCCTTGATAAACATTGATATTTTCCACAAGATTTAGTTTTAAATACTTTTCAAATATTTATTGATTAGATTCACATCTCAACTGATTACACTAAATGGAAATCCCCAGTCTATCCCTAATTTATTTTTAACCATGACACATGAAGAGTACATTTCCATCCCATAGTTGGCTCCACTTGAAAGATTTGGGTTTTCTGACTAATTCTGTATGTAAGCTATTTAAGTATGAACTAACTAGTGCATACCTAAGGTAGTCTTAAACTCTTGTAATATTGGGTTTTACTTGAATTTTGTGAAAAGAGAATCCCATTTGATTTTAAGATCAGTCATTCTTCATGTGGGTAGCTTTTGGCTCAATTTTGCCTCCATAATGTCTTCCAACATTTGCTATGCTTTTATTTGTAATGCTGAAATCATGACTCTTGCTGTAGTTGCCAGATCAACGTTAGGTTTTTAGTTTCTAACAACACAAAGGCCCATACCAGGAATATAGTTTAAAAAAAGAAAAGAATCTGTGACTCTAAATTAAACTGGGGTGGGAAGTGGGGAAGTGAGAGAGACAACAATAAACTCCAAACAATGTACAAATAAAACTAGGAAAACATAACAGAAAGGACCCTAAGTCTCCAGCACAATCGTTTAGAAACTATACATTAAACTTCAGTGAAATCATTATAAGGGAAAAAGGAAAACCTTCACCTTCATCTTCTCGACAGATTTTAAGTTAGAATATGGCTTTCTCTTACCCCAAGAGTATTTGGGGGCACTGTAAACTTGAGAGAACTTGCCTTACGTTATAAGGTGCTAAGTGGTAGACAACTTAGAGGATCTTGAGATAAGCATTCACACGTTCACAATTGTTAGAAAAACAGATGTAACTTTTAAAGACTCTAACATTCTATAAGCCTATAGGGCACCATTTAGAATTAGCTTGCACATAATACAGGACTTTATCACCCTATGCAATGCTTCCTATAAGGACATCAGGCCCTAGGTGGGACATGAGATGGCTTGTCAGTCAGGGTGTTGTCAGGGGAAACTCCACTCTTTATTTTAACAGAGGAATTTTATATAAAGAATTGTCAACCAAGTATTGTGGAAATAAAAGACAAAATATAGACAATGCATTCATAAAAGTAATTACTGAGGCAAGCCACTATTTCCCCTAGGTTTAATGAGGAAATAGAAGAGGATGGTGTTATTAAAATGTAGAAGCTTAGGCAGAGTGCTGCAGAGCTTGGACCCAGAGCTCTGCAGAGAGGACCCTGCTTGGCTGGTGTTGGTGTATCAGGAGCTTGGAGGAGGGACAACATGGATTCAGAACCTAGATTAGTTGGTTCAGATATAACTGAGGATGCTCTAAGACTGCTTCAAGGACTGCAGCTATTGGACCTACTCTCAATGCCAGTGGAAAGAACTATTTCAAGGGTGGCTCTTCGGAGAACAGCAGATGAGACCATGCTCTTTCCTCCTCCTCCTGCCTTCCAAACTCCCTCTTGGGCCCCGTATTGGCAGAGCACAACAGAAACTTGTTGGCAAAGAAGTGTAATTCTCCCCAGAAACAAAGCAAAATAGAGCTGGATGAGTTTCAACCTAAGAGAGACAATAGCTTAAAACCTGGTACAGAAGGAAAACAACCTGCATTAAGTTGTCCGCCATATATCATTACTCTTTACAAAGCTATAATTGTAGCTCTATAACTGAGAAAAAGTTTAGGAATTGCTAGCATTTAATATCATTTATTATATGCAAGATTCTATGCTAAATGCTACATATATGTTGGTTTTTTTTATCATTAAGACCTCATATAACATGGGGATCATCATGAACCATGAAAAATTATCTAAACTGATTTAAGGCATGCATTTCATGATAAAAGTTCCCTTAAGCTATTTTTTGGTCCAGTTCTTTCTTTATAAGCACATTACCTTAAAACTAAACATATTAAACCAGCATTTCTCCAGGTCATCTGTAGTAAGCAGAAAAAACAGAAGGGTTGAAGAATCTCTTCACTGGGACTGTAAGCCACAGTTTCAGATAAACAGCATAGCCTTTTCTTTTAGCCACAATTTGAGAAGAGATGGTAATATTTCAGGGGAAACAGTGGCATGCTACTCCATGACTACACAATTAATAAATTCCCCCAACTGGAAATGAAGGAGAAGACATTGTTGAACTCATAGAGGGGTCATTAAGATCCAGGCGAGATTGAAAAGCCATATGAAGCAATAAAGTAGTAATTAACAAGCAAACAGTAACTACTAATAATATCTGATTGAAAACTATTGCATAATTATGACTAATATGAGCATATATTTACTGTAACTATTGTTTCATCTCTGTGCCAAGCAATTTACTTGATAAATAAACACACAAACACAAACATATACTATTGCCCTCAATGACACTATGAAGTAGACATTATTATCAAAATGCTATAAATAAGGAAACCAAGACTTAGCTAGAAAATGGTAGAATGGAATTTAAACTCTGCTTTATCTGCTTCTAAATATTTCATTTGTCATATCTCCAACATCACCAAATGTTCATGGATGGTATGCCAGGTGCCAAGGAGAAGGACCAACTTGGTTTCTCTCTTTAATTCCTTTTCCTTTAGCCCAAGCTTGCACATGTGCTCATGATAGCTTGTGAAGAAGATACCAAAGCAAAGCCTCAGCTGTTTCACACAGTGCTCCCACCTCTAATTCCTTCCTGCCTCCCATCTCAGTCATGATTACGGTCCTCTAACTTATTTCATTGACAAGATATCCCAGATCTTCAAGTTTTAGCAACACTTACAAAAATATACAATGCATCATTAGAGAAAGCATCTGTTCGTTGTACAAGTAACACAGAAATGCTTGTAAGTTGTATAATGGTTATAACTGATGGCAGAGCCTAGGGGTAAAGTCACCCTACCCAATCTCAAATCCTGGCTAAACTCTACTTAGTATATCAATGGTGTTAGACCACTTGTTTCCCAACCTCAAGCCACGTGACTTCATGGGAATAAAGGGGATACTAAGAGTCCTATCTCACAAGGGTGTGAGGCTGTAATAGGGTAACACATTAAAAAACGTTCAGCACAGTGTTTGGAAACAGTAAGTGCTTAAAAAAAATTTAGCCTTCATTAATTGCAATAGATGGGTTTACAGAGTGTCACATCTTATTTTGCATTCTATGAAAACTCTTTATGGAGCAAACCTAATATTTATGCGTTAATGCTGGTATCCTTGGAAACAGATGTCTACAAACTGCTCTTGATATAGCAAATGCAATGGGGTTTTGTCTTGCGCCACTTCTTCCATAGTGGGAAACTGAAACCTAAGTCAGTCATGTCATGGAATGCCCTCTGAGGACAGCCTGAGGTATACATTCTCATTGCCAGAATCTTCAGTTCATAATACCTCCACCCTGGACCCTTTGCAACTCTGCTTTCCAATACCCGAACTTGACATTGTGTTGTGAAGTGAACAATTTTATAACAAGTCCCCTAGCACTTCTGGTAGTAAATCACATTGTATAAATCCATCACAGCCTCCTCATACCTGGGTCTTCCTGCCTAGAATATGGTCAGCTTAGTTTTATTTTTGGAAGGTTTTTAAAAAACTTTTATTTTATTTCTCCCATTGTTGTACTATCTTTATTTTTTTAGTCCAGCAGTTAGAATTTTTTGTTACAAATAAGAGAATTGATTTAAATAAATAATGAAAGCAATTGATTTAAATAAACAACAAAGATGCAATTATTGCATGGCAGGAAGGGTACTCGAGATCAGGGTTCCCAGGATTGGTGCACGGCTTGGGGCTGGGATCAAAGACCCAATGCACTTCCATTCCTCTCCCTTGATGTTGAAAACATGGGTTATTCTCAATCTCAGACACTGGAGCTGTATGAATGGTACCTAAAATGTGCAAGGTAAACAAGGTTCTCAAATATTAGAGAACAGTAGTCAAAGTAGGGGGCAAAGCCTAAGTAAAAATTTAATGGAAAATGTACAGATGCTGTATTAAATTTAGTACTTCTTTAGCATAGAACAGCAGTGTGGCTCACAGAAAGCCTTTTCATCTTTCTTGGCCTTTACTTGCTCATCTGCAAATAAGTATAAACATTCCTAACTCATCATTGAGTGCCTCTCTTGGCACCTGTCACACTGCAGGCATTTAATAGATGAATAAAATAAGCACAGATAAACATATAAAAATATGTAGCTAAAAGAATTACATTTTAGTTATTTAGTCATAAATGCTTTTCATAGGATATTTAAATGAATAGCATTTCAAAGGGGAAAAAAGCAGGGTTTGCTTGACGCAATCACAGATATTTGCTCTTCCTGTGCACTGTTTGGATTTGGCTGATCCAGGCGTGCTTATGTGTGAATAAGCCTCCGTGCTGATCTGTCTCTAGGTTCCCCAATTGTGTCTGAAAGGTAGAGCCAGAGGGCTGAGTCCTTCTCTAACAATTGCCAACTGGGGGTGGCTTTCCCAAACCAGACTATCCCCTGCTTAGTCATCCCTCTTTTCGCTCACTCTCTTTCAAAGATCGTGATAAAGCATACACATAATTTTCCATCTATTGTGTCATAAAACAATGATTCCAAATGCTGGGAGATGAGTGATTTCTTGAAGAAGTAACCTTTAAGGTAGAGGCTAGAACAAAGACGCAGTTTGGGGCAGAGGTGCCGAAAGTCACAGGAGACCAGAAAGAACACCAACGACAACCAAAGAAGTTTACAGTTACTGCTGGGTCTGTTGTCATTTAAACTCGAGTCACAGAGAACTGACTCCGCAGCAAGAGACCAACTGCGCTAGGCCAGAATCACACTGGCATTTGCTTGAATTTTCTCACACTCAATTTCTTCTCCCAATGGCCCTACTCATCTTTTCTTGGAGAGAAATGTAGGTTCAATTTCCCCAGGTCTCTGCCAGAAAACTCAGCTGCTAGAAATGTGCTGGCTGATGGTCTTTCTGGCACTAGTTCTGTGCTACTTACTTGGGTCTGTCAGATCTGGCAAAGGAGGGAAGCAGAGAGGGCCGGTGTTGTGAAAAGCCAGGCTGTAAGCGCCGGTGAAAATCAGCAATCAATAGTGATGCTCAATCACCGCATTAGCATTAATTAGATTCCTGTGTGGTAGCATTCATCTGTTATTAACTAGAGCTCCAACTTGGATATCTTTACATTATAAAGTTGACCAAAATGTGTTATTTTAATAGAGCTCTTCAGTATTTATGAAAATGTGGTCAGCCAGGGACTTCCTATAGATAACAAGTAATTAATGCTTTGTCTAATTTACCTGCAGGACTAATGGCTGTAAGATACCGTTAAGGACAGTAGATTACTTTGTTTATAAAGACATAACAGCACTTAAAATAAAAATAAAACCCCTAATCAGACTGATGGTTGCCAGCAGAGAAGAGGCTTGGGACGATGGGTACAGAAGTGCAAGTTGGTAGTCACAAAAGAGTGAAGGGAATGTAAATTATAGCATAGGGAATATAGTCAATATATTTTAATAATTATGTAAGGTGCCAGGTGGGTACTGGGAATATCCATGGGGCCATTTTGTAAAGTGTATGATTGTACAGCCACTATGCTGTACACCTGAAACTAATGCAAAATAATATTGAGTATAAACTGTAATTGAAAAATGAAAATAAAATCTCTAGTCATAATAAAGAAAATAAAATGATAGTTTCATTTAAAGCTTAACATAAACACAAGCAGATGATGAAAATTATATTGAATACAGACAGACTTGAGAAGGAAAATAGAAGTTTTCTAAAATAGATTACTATAAGGAGTTAACCATAATTCAGCATTTACTTGCAGACATTCAGAAAGTCATCTCACTATTCTTTTTATGTGGTGAATTGTTAATATTACATGAAATAACAAATTGCCATCATAACTAAATGGAGACTCTGGGAAGTTATAAAATGAACAATGGGAATCTAAGCATGGGAGTTAGGATTTCACTGACAAATGGATAATTCTGCACAATGGAAATTAGTCATTATTGCTTCCTGGTCAAAGACACTTCAATCTCAGTTTTAAAAGTCATCATCACACAAATCTTTTTTATTATAATTGTGTGCAATACTCAATTTGTAGAATGAGAGCTTATTATATCATTCTGTTATTTTTAAATGCTTAGGAATTTCACACTTACCCAAACGAAGGACTGGTGTGTGGCCCTCAAGCCGTTCCTGCGTTGGCAAAGCCATTCCAACAACATTCTCGACGTGCTTGAAGCCGTGGCATGTTCAGACAAACCTCCCGCTGTTCCCCACTCCCTCCAGTTTCTGAATCCTTACTTCCTGGTATCAAGCAGATATCAAACTCCCTGGCACCAAGCAAAAATGTAATGAAGTCATAGAAAATACCATGGAAATTTCTGTTGAACTGTGCTGGAGGCAGGAAGACATATTAATGATTGGAATTCTAAATAGGGGCTAAAGTCATTTTTTTAAAACAGACATCAGATGACCACTTAGAAACCTCCAGTGACATAACCCAAGCCTCCCAATTTAGATTTTTATTAGCATCTCCAAATGATGTTTTACCTTATTATGAATTGAATTGTGTCTCCCCAAAAGTTCATGTGTTGAAGCCCTAACTCCAAATATGATGGTATTTGAAGATATTTCCTTTAAGGATGTAAGGAAAGTTAAATGAGGTCATAAAAGTGGGGCCCTAATCCCATGAAATTGGTGTCTTTATAAGAAAGGGAAGGGACACTGGGAGCGTGGGCACACAGAGGAAAGGTTACGTGAGGACACAATAAGAAGAGGGCTGTCTGCAAGGCAGAAGGGAGGTCTTATCAGAAAACAACCGTCTGTGGTCGTGGTTTTAGACTTCCAGCCTTTAAAACTGTGAGAAAATAACTTTCTGCTGTTTAACTCACCTAAGGGCATTCTGCTATGGCAACCTGAGCAGACTAATATATCCTGTAGTCAGAGAAGATAACCTGACACATTAAAGGAGATGTTTGTCATTCTTCAAATGCTTGTCTATTTATGAAATCACCTTGCTTGAAGCCAATAATAACAATAGCAGCAATTTATTTCTTTCCCTTCATGGGTGCCGTTTTAAACATGCTAATGTCATAAAGTCATATCATTACCCCTGTTTTACAGATAAGGAGTCAAGATGTGAAACTGATCCAAATTTAAATAACATTCTGGAGCAGTTATAACTAGTAAAGTGAGCTACGGAAACACATGTTCACGAATCTTGTTAGCACAGGTGTGTCACTGCACATTTGTGTTTAAACCTATTGTGTCTAAGAGTATTTTGTTAACAAGTGTGAACATTTTAAACTTTCCACAGTTTAGTAATGCTTTTTGGTCATAAATATTACAACACAATATGCTCGAAGTCTAAAAAAAGGAAATAAAAGAACATTTCTTAAAAAATTACTATAGAGATGCACTGAGTTGTATCCATTAAATACATTGATTGAAACATGAAGGAAATTGTTTGGATTTGAAGATAATTGCAGGATTACATAGTTAAAGGATTATTTTTGTAAATCTTTAGTAAAGAAGAAAATCACTCTTTTGTTTGTTTGCTGACTTTTATATATCTCTGCTTTAAAGTTGAGTGCAAACAATTTCTTTAGAATCCCAGGATGGGCTCTGAGGCCAACATATTTCCAGGAGGTAGAAAAGCTTCTATAAACTTATTTTTAACTTGTCAGCAAGTAAAATTGTAACTAATGTTGATCTTTCAGTGACAGCAATTGCTTGGAAGGTTCCATAGCTTTGATTAATATTTAATCACTAGGGATTTCCAAGCAAATTTGCAAACTCAAATTACTAAAGCTGCTACAAATACAGAAACATGTTACTGCTTTATTTTTCACATGAGTGATAAAAAAAAAAGCTATTAGGAATAAGCAAGTACAGAAAGGGGAAATTTTGTTTTCAGTTTGCTTTTTAATTGACCACTAGACATTTACACTGTGAAAGGGAACAGTATGGAGGTTTTGATCACTCACTTACTCTTGTGCTGGACTGGATGTGAAGACTGGCTCCACCTTTTACTGCCTGTGTGACCTTGAACATGTTACTATTTCTTTCAGTTCTTCACTTACCTTGTCTGTGAAATGGGGTAATAACAGTATCCATTTCATAGGAATTTTTGTGTCTTAAGTGAGTTGCAACAGGTTTAATTCAAAGAACACTGCCTAGCACACAAGTGTTCTCTATGTGCTAACAATTAATCTTTCCCATAAATGTTGTATTTAAAGTCATAGTTCAATGGTATTCTCCATTTCACTGAACAAATATTTATTAGGTCCATTCCATGGCCAGGAAATGGCTGTAAACAGTTAAATAATTCAAAGGAACTCTTGTCTAGGTTCTAGACACATAAATTGTTAATAGACGCTGTCTCCTGAGTTATCTATTAGGACATGGAACTGGGAAATTCAAACAAGTTCTGAGAAGAGTGTTCTGGAAGGGGTGTTGTGAGAGCTGAGTTTTGCAACTTTGATGACTCAGAGTGAGTTAGAAGAGGATATGGAGACAGCATTTCCTAGCAGGGGAAGCAGCATGGCAAAGACATAATGGCCTGAGAAGCTGGAAAACTAAATATAGTTGTAAATAGCATATGAGCTTACATAAGGACTCTATGAGGAAACCAAGCTGAGAATTGAAAACTGATCCCATAACATCTCACTATTCCTAGTTTTCTTCAGCATCATGGTGGTGCCTTTCTTCTGGAATCAATCATTGAATCTGACTATGAGGAAAAGAAAGCATGATAACACTTCTGCCTCCTTGCCTAAATTGGATCAACATGCCAATAAATTACAAGGTCAATATAATCTCAGTTGAAAAGACATGGGTAATTAGATATAATCCAAAATACACTAATCCTGGAGTAAACTAATCTCACCTGGGCTCGAAAATATTGTAACATGCTTCACAGTGATGGCTCAGGTTAGTCCAGAGATCACTGTAACATGTTGAAAATAAAACTCAGTATTAAATGGTGCCATGAAGTGCAATAAATTTCACATCTGGTTGAGGAATACACATTGTCTGAAATACAGGGATGAGAAATTGTAAACTGAGCTTCAATTAGTGACAACTATTTATGACCCCGCCTGCTCTTTGGATGTAGACAAAATTATTGAGCTAGTGGCACACAAAAGCCTGAATAACTGCAGAAAGATTCAGGGTGGAAGAAATCTTTAATCATGCCATTTTTATGGTAGATCAGCAAGGCCATCTCCTCAGGTGGGCCTAAATCAACAATATTAAAATGAATAATTTACCCCACTCTGACTTGAAACCAACCGACTGTTTTATGCCTGGGGAAGAATAACATGGGGCTTTGTAACTCTTTACCCTGACTGCTTGCAAAGCTCATCGATCTGACAACAAGCAGTGAGTAAATCTGTTCTTCAGCAACAGATGCAACGAAGATGTCAATTAAAAATGACTGAGCAGAAATTAGAACATGATTACCGAATACATAGTACCCAACACCATCATTGATTCATACATAATTGCTTCATTGAGAAGAATGAACTAAATGAAATACTCTTTCAAAACATTGAACTGTAAGGGACATTTTGTGAGATATTTCTGTGACATTTTTTTTTTCTGAGACAAAAGGGTGAGTTTCTAACTGTCATCCAGAGAATTCAATCCATGCCCCTTCGAATTTTTTCTTTCTTCCCTTAATGAACAAAGAGCAGAGAGTCAATTTCATTTGTCAGTTCTGTTGACAACTTGGACAGTTAACTTCTAATGCTTCTTTAATGATACAAAAACTCAATTCAAGAGAGCAAACTTATGTTCTTGGGGGAAATAAGATACTCTTGTGTTACTATTTAGGACCAAAGGGTAACATGGCAGCAAATGGTATCTGTGAGATGAGTTCTATGGTCCATGGTTTATCAGACACCACTGGAAAAGAATGAATTCTCTCCTGCTATGGAGGAGGAAGGTTAGGCGCTGAGTGGCTAAGCAGCTAAGCCACTTTCCCAGAGTAAGATGTATCACTAGTAAGTGTGCCAGCCCTCAAACCCCAGTCCAAAGGGCTCCGTGGTTGTCACTGGTGCAGTTCACCAAATATTTATAGCTCTCCACCTTGCAGGCACTCAGCAGGGTTGTGCCTCCTGGCTCCTTTGTGGTTGGGAGGTGCCGTAGGTCCAGTGTTAGTCCATCAGTTGCAAGTACAGTGACATGCGCCCCTTCCTGAATAAAGCTTACTGGTGCTAGTGTAAGAGCTGTTTTGTCCTCTGCCCATGCAACTGGCAAGGTTCCAGTTGATGGCTTCACTGTCAACCAGAGTCCTTGAGTAGAATGAAGCAGGGCTGAGTCCCCAGTCCACCTGTAATGCAGCATTAGAGCAAAACAAACTTGTCTAGTTTATAGACTCTGGCATTTGGGGCCTTTTCCTTCCCACAGTCCAACCTCACTTACCCTGATGAGTGAAGACCACAAAAGTTATTCTGCCCCATAACGGAGCCCACCAGTAAGGATAGCATCATAAGGCCAAGTCACACGGGGTACAGATAAAGCTTCATGATGGAGCTGGGTTGTGATTCGGGCCTTAAATAATGGGAAAATTGGTTAGAGAAGAGCAATTTTGGAATCCCAGGACAAATCATGTACAGAAACTAGTGCACTTGCTTTATTTTATTTTATTTTACTTTATTTGGAGGACCATAAAGAAACTTCCCAAAAAATCCAAAGTGTCAGGAAGCAATTGGAACTTAAGAAGCAATGAGCTACAGAGTGGAAACAGTAAAATGGAAACTTACTTGTAATATATCTTCTCAATATTACAAGGCCCACTTATAAATAACTGCACTTTATGAACATAAGATCATTGTTGGAAATAATATACAAAGCTAGAACCTCCACAACCATCAAGATGAGGACATATTATTACGATCTCTTTTCTAAGTCTTTGCACGTGTTTCTAAAATAACATTTTTGATAGTAAACCAAACACATGTGCTGTCTTAGGAGCCTTCAGTGGGCTATAAACCCTCTGAAGGAACATTGGAATGGGAAAATGTTAACTTCAGTTTTTTAGAAAAATCATCTCACTCCAGTATGTGTCCAGCAATGGTTTCAAAGGAAGATTTTGGGAAATGCTGACACGCTTTGTGTTGGCCCTCACATGCAGGCAGAGGCCTCACTGTCTTTGCTCCGGTGCTGGGAACTAATGAAGAGCCACAGCCCTGGAAAGGCAGCTCCTGGAGGGTACACACAGGCTTCTGCAGTTCCAGACTAAACTTGATCCTGCTTTTAAATGTTATGGAAACAGATCTGGAGAGGGTGACCAAAGGGAGAAAACAAATAACAATTAGAGATGGCCCCATCAACTTGCTTGATTAATGAAATATGTTAGCAGAGGGGAAGGATTAGAGTCTCCCTCCTCTAGTAACCAATTCTATTCAGCTTAAACTAAAATTTTGCCAGTACTTATTGTGGCAAAATCTGGAGGCATCCCCATTACTATAATTTTTTCCCTTGAAGTTGTAGGTTAGAATAGGTCCCCTTCATTGGGGCTTCCAGAATTAACTATACATTGCACAGTCCGAATATTTGACATGTTGTATTATAATTTCTGTTTATGTCTTTCTGGCTCTTTCATGAGACTGAAAGTCCTCTGAGGAAAGGGACCTTTTACTCTTCATCACTTTGTCCTCAGGATCCAGGGTGGTGATAGTCACAAATTAACCTAAAACAAGTTTACTAAAAAAAAAAAAAAAAGAGGGTCAGTGAAGAAATGAATAAATAAACTTGAAGATAAATGATGTACCTGTTGAGAATATAGCATGTACTCCATTGTTTTACAAGTAAACTTGAGTAGAAGTCCCACCAACTTACATTGTGAGATTGTTGTGCCTTACTTTGTAGATTCTGGTTCATAGATTACATTCTCAGTGATACACATGGCACTAACCCAAAATCATTTCATTTAACAAGATATAATCTGATGAAGACTCCATCCAGCGGTGTCCACGGTGTTGTGGATACGACAAACAAATTCACACAGACTGCAGAAGTCCTGTGGAGAAAAAGGACAGCATGGACACTCTGAGTGACAGAGCCTCCCCAGCTCTTGCCTGGACCAGTTTTTATTGCTTTTCTGGGAGTATTACCTCAAGGAAGGTCTTCATTCATCATTGCCAGGCAGTAATGATGAAACAATAGATAACATTGAGAGAACTATGAGGGCTTATTCTGAGTCAGGATCAGATAGCTAAAGGTCCATAAAACTTTGGGAAACAAACTCATTTTATGCTTGGACCCTTATCAGAAAATTGAGGACATTCTTAGCAAAGCCGGTTTCTCAGGATTTTATTCATTCTTTCTTAGGCCTGATAGCCCTAGGGAATCTCCTGTTCCTGCCTAGGGCTGCACCTCCCTCTGTCATTGTTTCAGGCTTAAATCAGGCAGGGGAAGTAAAGCAGCCAAGAGATTAGGAGACTTCTTCCTGACAGAATGAGGACTCAGGCTATGTCAAAGCGGAGGGGCAAGGGTCCTTTTTTCTATAGCCCAAGTCCTTCCCTGAGGGCCCTTTCACAACTGTGCCTGTCTTAGGTCATCCCTCCCTTGAGGAATCTTACCCATCATTGGCTAACCAGTCATCCTCCTGGGGCCAAACAGGGTGAAGTAAAAGCAGGCAGAGGCAGTGCCCCTGCTAGGGAGATAAGCTTTGTCTCTTTAGTGGCTTATGGTCCCAAGGCCTTTTTACTCAGCCTTAGCCATGGAGGGTTACAGCTTCTGAAACCAGGCAGGGCAGTTCCCAACAATTATCTTCTTTGGTGTGTACTTAGATGAAAAACTCAAGCTTAATGTGGTTATGTTCCGTGAAGGAGATTATCTTTTTAGGAAACCAGTATATATAGTTCATTATTGAATAGCTTGATTATAATAATAGTAAACCTGATGATTCTGAAGCATGAGTAATGTTTCTGCAAATCCAAACTATTCAAAACAACCTAATTCACATGAACTCAAAGAGCCAATCTATTCTAATCACAGAGATGTTTTAAGTGGAATTTTGTATCTTGAGTGTAGTATTATCTGTAAGAGCAAAGATTTGGAAAGTAGACTGCATAGGCTCAAATTCCAGCTATATAATGTAGGGCAAGATTTCTGTCTTAATTTCCTCATTTGCAATATGAAGATAATACCTCATATGGTTGTTGAGAAGACTAAATTACTGAATAGCTATAAGTACTGAAGATAGTAGTTGCCACATAGCTAATAGCTAATAAGTATTAGCTATTATTTTCATTCTCGTTGGAATAACCTGAGTCAACTTTTAGACCATTAGCAGTAATTTTATTGAAAGCAGCATAAAAAAATCTATTTTTCTACATATTACTACAGGATTGTGGTTTTAGCATAGAAGGCCCTTCATGATGTACAAGTCCATACATGATGTGGTCCTTCCTTGCCTGGCCTCTGAGCTCTAATCACCTTGAACCTACTTTTCAGCTGTACTGAAGTATCTGCATACCCCAAACAGAGGGAGGCTTCTAGGGTCTTCAAGTCTTTGCAAAGCTACTCATTCTGCATAGAATATGGTCTCCTCTTCCTTCGATGTCCCTTTGCCTGGAAAATTCTCTCCACATTTAGGGTTTGACTACAATGATATCTACTCTGAGAAGACTCCCATGTACCCCCTGCAATGAAAGCCAGCTAAGGGCCTTTCCTAAGTTCTCCCACATCTCTGTACCTACTTCTGTGAACAGCCTTATTGGATCTGAGTTTGCCCCTGTGCTTGCCTGCCTTCTGAAGTGGACAATAAACTAGCCAGGGGCAGGAACTGAGTCTTTTCATCTTGGTGTCACATCTGACACCACATCTGAAACATCAGAACTCTTAACAAAGTGAAAAAATAAATGAGTGAGAGACATCTTGCAAGTGGATTGATGTGTCTCTGTTTGATGGCTTAGAACCTTGCTTCCCAAGCATTTGCACATCAGAGCATAAGAGCACAATGAAGACAAGGGTGGGCAGTTTGTCCACCTGAGGTTAAGGCTGCAGCTCTCCACCAACTGGGTAACTGAAAGAGCACCCATCTGCTACACCCAAGCATGGAGGGATACCCAACCCCCTGACTAAGAAGCTCTGGCTTAGAGCACAGAATATGACGGATGAAATGTCCTCCTTTTACTTTTCAGCCACATTCACTCTGTTTCCCTCAGGCTACTCTCATGAATTAAAGGTGAGATTCCGCTTTGATGAACGTGAAGGTGGCAGGTCTGTTTCATGCGGTGGAGTAATCAGAAGGTACATGGTCTCTGCCCTCTCTACCACCCAGAGATTAACATCAACATATCCTTGTCAAGTAAAAATTTCCATACTCATAAAGTATGAGTAAAGGAGCTGAGAATGCCCGTGGGACTACTGCCAGAAGATAGCATATGCCATAGATAAACCCAATTTGAGGCAAACAAAATTCTATATGAATATAGCAATGAATTGTAAATATCTACTCCACCTATGTGAAATACTCATAATGTTATTCATTGTTAGTATGCTGATGTTATAATTTATCTTATAAACCAGGACACAGATGAGGGTGGAATGAGATGCTGTTAAATACAACAGGATGATGTTCAATCTTCAGAATTTCTTCAGAAACACCATCTCCCAAATTGTAATGAGTATTCTGCAAGAGGCTAGAATTTGAAATGTTGCTTTTAGCAGCATGTTTTCTACTGTGCAGTCCTGGAACCCTTTTAAAAAATATTTGGAGCGTATTTTTAATTTTCGGAAGAAGTGGAACAAGATATCCGTGTTACGTTTCCCTTCCCTTGCCCGCAGAAGAAGCACAGTCATGGCACCTTGGCCCCATCAATGAGGCAGTCCTGGGCCAAACCGGGGACAATAGGGGCAGAGGCTGTCCAGTATCCTTGGAGACAAGTGTGGTGGCAGCTGTCACAGCTACACACTTTCCAGGGGCAGCAATGATCATGCAAGGTGGTAGAATTCATGCCGAGAGACAGTGGAATGTTATCTTCAATGGTGCAGTACCCCAGGCTGATTGTCAATATTGTTTCTGCTTCTGATTTCCAAGTCCAACTCTGTGGCCACCCCTAAGGATTTGTGAACTACCTGTAATCTGTACCTTCTAATGCATTTATTTTCTGTTTAAATGACCAAGGGTTGGTTTCTGCTGCTTACAACTTTGATCTGGAGGCACCTTAATAAAATAAATTAATTTTACAGATGAAGCAATCAAGAATCTGAAAGGTATTTAACGTGCTTACGGTTAGATAGCTAGAAAGAGAATCAGAACTAGAAGCCAGATTAAGCGATCCCGGTTCAGAGAGCTTTGTACTCAATACACAGCCCAGCACAGTGAAAACCCCCAATAAACATCAATTTAGGTGACTGTTTGCATGTTGTTGTCATATCTTTTAAAATCATTGTTTCCACAGAGTCACAATTTTAATTGATGATTGAGAAAATTGTTCTTACATGATATGGTGCAGTTTTTCAAACAAAAAATTTGGTAAACTTTATAATGATGGTTAAAAAGCTAAGAACCAACCCCCCCAAAAAAATCTGAGATACTCGTTCTACAACATTTGCATTTCAAAAAATATGCATTCTATCATACAAAATAAGGGCTAAAACTAAGCAATGTGCTGAAAAATAATTATACAGCTGTTCAATGGGAAACAGTCTAACTTTGTTTTTCCTATAGAAGGATTTAGAGGTCTCAGAAAAGCAACAATATTTTATGATGTGTTTTAATTGAAAAACTTAATAAGAACTGGGTACTTACCTTGTTGGAAAGAGATAACACTGGAATGAATATTATTTCCCCTCCGTTCCTGAAAAACACACCTTTGTTATGATGTTTTTAGATCACTCATGATGGGTGGATCCAACTCCCTGAACAAGCCCTTCCAAGCCAGCATGTCATTCCAGCAGGACAGTGGTAACGCACATGTGTAGCTGTCTGTACTACCACATCTTCCTTTCCTTTTCCTCTCACTTATTGGGTATCAAATGTGCTGCCCTTTCACACATTGTTGCCAAAATAACCCTAGTAGGCCAAGGCAGTGAGCATGTGGAAATTCATTTATTGGTGCTGTTCCCATTGCTTTGCCTGGCTTAGCTTTTCCAAGACCCATTAATGATCTGAATCTCCCAGCTTTTAAAATGAAGTCCACTCTAAGGCCAGAACATCTGCCCCAGCTGCATTTCCCATTTTGGCCCCAGACTCCAGGAAGTCCTTGACTTTGCAAAGCTGCCAGGACATATATTCAGAAACTTGGAACTCCAGGTCCCACGCAACAGCTTCCATAGCAGTCTCCTTAGACGTCTAAAATCTTCCAGTATCAGCAAAAAAGAGAATGCCTAGCCATTAAACGAATTAGCCTGAAATGTGTTTAGAGACCAAGAAGTGGTTGTCACACATCTGGAAAAAGAGTATAGAGTGGGCTGGGTAGGGAGGGGAAGCCTAGGAAAAGGAAAATATTAATTGAGCAGATCAAGAGAAAAGGGATAGATGAAAATGTCAAGCGAACATGCACGCACAGCCTTCCCAGGTTATTGCTTTGTTTGCAGAAATGGAGAGCACAGTCCTGGCCAGAGACTGGATCCAAGACACAAAACGGCTGCGCTGTGTTTGCCTACGTCCTCCCCACGTGCTGCTTCGCTCTCACACTCACCGAAACCTTTCACTGTAGACCAACACCTCCGCTTGTATAACCAGCAGTGCAGACAGGGTGACATAGCCTCAGCACTGCACAAGGCCACTTCTTTCCTGGTCCGCTTGTTTTGGGTCTCAGAACCTTAACGATGGCCAATCAGCTGGCTCCAACTTCTACAGCGTTTACCACTTACTTAGTCACATTGTGTAACCCAGGCGACACTGGTAAGAAATGTAGAGTAGATAGTGACCATGATGAGCATTTTAAAGTAAGGCTTCCTGATTTTGAATGCAAGTTTCATCCTTTTCCGCTCCGTTTCTTTTTCTATGTGGGTCTCAGTGCTTTATCTGCGACACAGGGATGCTCGTGGTGCTATCTCACAGGGTCAGTGTGCGAACTGTGTAAGTGAGCCTACGTGGGGTCCTTAGAACAGTGCCCAGTCCAGTGTTATCACTGTGCAGATATTAGCTCTCATTTTTATCCTCTGGGAATCCCATGAAGCTTCAGCCCCTCCTATCTTCTGCATGGTGACTTATTAGGGGTTAGAAATAATTTTCCCTCTCAATCCCCTCAGTTGCTCCCAGTTCACTGTAAGTTTACTGTCCAAGTATTCATCCTGTCCATTACACACCCCTCAAAATGGCACTGACAGACTTACCAGAAATATCTTTTTTTTCCTCTTAGCCTTACACTCCCTGGGGAATTGTTTAGAAATAGACTCCACAGAATTTTGGAATATGATAGATGTATGCTAAACCTTGATTATGGTGATGGTGGTTACATGCTGTGTACATTTATTTGAAATCATTGAATTGTACTCTTACAACATGTGAATTTTATGGTATGAAAATTATATTTCAGTAAAAATGAAAAAAAATAAAGATAATGATTACTTCAAAAAGTTCTCATTATAGTCTTTAGGGAAAAAGAGTCATAGATCTAGCAAGGGTCACTATGGAAATGGAAAGGAAGGAGGTACTACATCGTTCTATGTCTCTCCACATTGTTTTTTATTTTTATTTTTTGGATGGCTCAAGT
Source organism: Tonatia bakeri (assembly GCA_004024845.1). Lineage (NCBI taxonomy): Eukaryota > Metazoa > Chordata > Mammalia > Chiroptera > Phyllostomidae > Tonatia > Tonatia bakeri. The sequence continues at coordinate 134,295 of PVIA01000612.1, read as the reverse complement.
ATTTGCTTCAGAAATGATAACACCATTCCTTAGCTACCAAACATCTAGAGTTTAAGAAATCAGACAGGAATTCTGAATCCATTCCATTTTCCAGTTTAAAGAGCAGGGTGAGAGGAGAGGGTAGTTGAGTATAAATTTGAGAAATCTTGAACTTGTCACCATTTAGCTGAGTATGAGTGCCAAGAAAAAACTTTAGCAACAAGCGAACAAATAAGACAAGCAAACAAACAAACACTCATAGACACAGGCAACAGTAAGGTGGTTGCCAGGGGGATGGGGGTCAGGGGTAGTAAAGGGTGAAGGGGGTCCAACAGCTGGTGACGGAAGAAGATTTGACTTTGGGTGGTGAACACACAATGCAATGTACAGATAATGTATTGTAGAATTTTACATTGGAAACCTATATAGTTTTATTAACCAATGGCACCCAAACAAATTTAATTTAATTTTTAAAAAACTGTAGGCATATTTAAAAAGTAGAAGGTCTTTTCCCTTTTAATGATAAGATAGAATAAAATTTTATGTAATCCTTTGACTTCTTTGCATTTCATTCAATGAAAAGAGGCCTAGTAAAAGAAATTTTATTACTAGAAGCAAAGCTGATTTTAGCAAAAGCTTTACTTCTTTGAATAGCAGAATTTACTTTTAGCCTATCCAGATGATTCATGAACTGTGAGGGGAACAAAAACAGAAGGAAAGGATAATGAGGAGAAAAATAAATTGCATCACTAAACAAATGACTAATCAGAGCAATACTATGCTTCTAGTTTCAAGAGTTTTATTTCAAACACCAATCTCAAGGAAATATTTTAGCAAATCCCTTTTGTAGTTGGTATTTCTATTTTCATTTTGAAAAACTCTTAATACAGTCAAAAGATGGCTAATTCTCTGTACTTAAACTTGCACTAGCAGGGTGGGTAGATGCTTATTACTGTGAATAGTAGATTCTGGCAGAAACTACAAGATTATATTAGAATTAAGACAATAATTATAGTGTATCTGACTGCTTATGCAGTAACTACTAAAAAACCTCTGCAGTTGTCTTTTTTTTTTTTAAAAAAAAAAAAGAAATTCCAGAGACAGAGACAGAGAGAGGGAGAGAGAGATATTTAGGATGTGTTTTCAAAAATCAATAAATTCATTCATGTTTTCCCTTTCATCTTTGAGGTCTCGTTTTATTGAAAAACGAAACATCAATCCATTTCACTCCCTGTAAATTGCCTCACTGGAGACATCTAATAAGAAATAGGCTACCTGGTATTTTCCAGGGTTGGAAATTTGTGCTTCGAAAGAGTTGAAAGTTGACACTAAGTACCTGTGAGTCCCAGAGATCTCAGGGAGCAGACAGAGTCAACCCAGTGGTCTGTTCAGGATGGGAGGGGACCCACAGGGAGTGCACCAGGCTGCTCAGGTGGCTGTTTTTACTTGAATGACAGCACTGATGAAAACAGGTGCTGTCTTCCCTGGAACAAGACTGGCCTCCTCAGACCTGCAGGAGTGAAGGTACCTAGATACCGGTTTACTCCAAGTTAATGTTTATCTGGATTATCAGTTGCCACATGAGATGCCAACAGCTGGAGTCTCAGTTTGTGACGCTGGGCTGTTTTGTTTTGTTTTGTTTTGTTTTTTAGTCACTCAAGCTGATGTATAAATCCCGAACTGAGGGGATTTATTTCATCTTTATGTGTGAAATGTTCATCTTCAACAGAGCCCACCACCATAGGTCAGTGTAAAGCAGTTACTAACACACCTGTGGCACTTTTTCTTTCCCTCACCGAAAGAGAGCGTACCATTTTGAGAAATTAGTTTTTCTCTGGCTTACCTTTGTCTAAGCTGCTCATCTGTAACTTGCCTTATTCATCTCACAAAATGACTGGACATTAACTGTTTACTGAATGTTAAGATGCCTCGAGGACCAGGGATGTTAAACAACGCGATGTGTTAAAATGTTTCAGAAGCTCATGCAGATGTTAACAATCAGCATAAAAACTGCTGAATGACAAAATGAGATGTTTGGAACAGTGTGACTTTATTTCATTTCTTTTATTATAGCTCTTCTCACTACAAAATTGTTTAGAGAAGATACGCAGTAAAAGGCATATTTCATAAGACAACTCATTAGAATAACAGCAGCAACTTAAAATCTTAAATTAAAAAGTGCTGTAAATGCTTCAGCCATTAGGGATAACAGAAATATCATCCATTTGAATTTTGACTTGGAAATTCCTGGCAGCTGGAGGATACGAAAATATATAATAGTTTACATACATTTCCTTCCATAGAAATTAATATAGCATTTATTTCAATGAAATATTCTCCACTGTCATCTTCTAAAACAACCTTAATTGGAAGTATATATCTTACAATGTATAAACAAACTTATGTAAATTCCAAATATACATATAAAAATCTTATCAACTACTGATCCAACTTGCCAGGGACACATTTTCTTTTTTAATTTGTAAAATTTACCACTTTCCCTGTTCTCCCCTTCCACCTCTGCCCACCTGCCCCCCGCCCCAGCCACCACCACACTGTTGTCCTTTTCTTCCTTGCTCAGTCTCTCCGCTCCCAACTCCTCCAGAACTGTCAGTCTGTCCTTTTATTTTTATTAATTTCTTTATTATTTCCAGAGATACATTTTCTTAATACCTTGGTTTAAAAAAAATGTTGGAAACTATTTCATCACATGTAATCATACACAGAAGGCATCATTAGCAAGATAGATTTATCACTAATTCTAGCTCCACAGGAAATAGGAAGGTAAGCCTCATCTGGCTGTTTCTGGGATCAGTGGTTGACAAGGCCAGCACCATCGCATTGAGGCACAGCTAAGTGAAGAGGGACCTAAGCTAACCAAGTCAATGTATATAATTTTCTATTTGTTTAATTTTATGCAAAGATATAATGAGAGTATTTAAAAGGCAAAGTAAATAGAATGACCCCCAACATTATCTATAGTAGATATAATTTCTAATATCAGAGTGTTTTGTAACATGCAATTCAAGGTTATATATTTAAAGCATTCATAAATTTTAAGTACCAGCTGAGTGGATAGAATGGACCATTTGTTTTAAAGTCTGAGAATCAAGACCAAGGTTTTCTGTAAATTGGTGTAGTCGCTATAAAAAAAAAACAGTTATAAAAGTTCCTTAAAAAATTGAAAATAGAACTTGTCTTGCAATCCAGCAATCCCATTTCTTGGTATATGGCCCCAAAAAGTGAAGTCACTCTCTTAAAGGGACATCACTACCCCTACATGCAGTGCAGCATTATACACAATGGCCAATATATAAAACCCACCTACATGTCCACTGATGGATGAATGGATAAAGGAAATGCAGTATACAGATGTTTTTTTGACTTATGATCGGCTTACATCCCTATAAACCCATTATAAATTTAAAATATTGTAAGTCAAAAATACACTTAAAACACCTAACTTAGCAAACCTCATCACTTTGCCTAAGTTACCTTAAAATGCTCATAACATTTACATTAGCCTACAGTTGGCCAGCATTATCTCATGGCCCAGAAGCATGAAAAAATATTGTACCACATATCACTATCCCAGGAAAAGACCAAAGGTCAAAGTTCAAAGTGTGGTTTCTACTGAGTGCATATTGCTCTTGCATCATAGTAAAGTAAAAAAAAAAAAAGTCATAAGCCAAACCATAGTAAGTCAGGGATCAGCTGTATACACACAATGGAATGTTATTCACCTATAAAAAATGAAGGAGATCTGGCCATCCTTGAGGACATTATGCAGAGTGAAATGAGTCAGGGAAAAGACAAATACTGCATGATCTCACTGATATGTAAAATCTACACAAACCAAACTCACAGAAATAGAGAACAGATTGGGGATAACCAGGGGTGGAGAGTGAGGAGTGGGAGAAATGGGTGAAGGTGGTCAAAAGATACAAACTTCCAGTTATAAGATAAGAAGTTCTCTGGGTATGTAATGGAACTTTACATGGTAACTATAATCATGGTAACTATAATTGACTATACTGTGTTGTAAATTTGAAAGTTTCTAGGAGAGAAGATTTGAAAAGTTTTTACCACACACACAAACACATAAGATTTGACTATGTGAAGTAATGGGTATGTTAACTAACTATATTGTGATAATCATTTTCTGATACATACATGTATAAAATCACTACATTGTATTCCATCTTAAACTAATAGAAGGTTATATATAAATTATATTTTAACAAAGCTGGGGGAGGAAAGAATCCATATTCTCATCTGTATAGAAAATTCTTCATAAAGCTATTTGTTGAATTCAGTTTAACTGCAACTTATTTTAAAAGCAACTTTTAACTATGCATCTACAATATCACAGAATGGAAAAACCATCTTAGATGAACTTTTTAAAATAAAAGCTCAATTATTTTCCAGTTATAATCGAGTCACTTAGTGCTATGCCCACCAATGTAGTTCAGATGCAAAGTGCACCCTCAGATAACTGATCAACTTCATCCTCTGAATAGAACTTTAATTTTTTATCCTTTTAAAATATTGTATCTCCAGTGCACATTAATTTTAACTATGGTTTGATTGGCACTAAGCTGTTACTTCAGACAGTAGTCAGATGTTCATGGAGCCATTCATGGTTTACAAAATCCCACTACTTTCTGAACTTTCTTCTGGATACTAGACCCCATCATCTGATTTAGTGTGTCCCAAATGAATATCATTTTATAAAAGGGAGTACAATACCATGCCATTGTGTTCGGTGTTAAAAATGTGTGCAGGCCTTAAAACACATTCTCCATCCTTAAATAACTGCAAAGCTACCTTAAATTATTACTAATTTTATTGCTGCATGATGCAGTTACAGAGACCACAAAGGACCAAAACTTCTCAGAGACTAATATCTTCTATCCATGTAGCACTTTATCTCATTTGGCCTAAGCAACAAATCTACAAGATGAGATGGTCTTAATGGCCTCATCTTACAGATAAGAAATCAGGAGCTCAAACATTTGCTTGGCACGCCGGCTAGGAGCAGGCTGTGGAAGAGAATGTTCCTATCTTGCATTGGGATAGGCTGGGTAAGGTTGTAGGTAAAACAAGTTCAAATCCCAATGGCTTGAATAAGCAAGGGTTACTTCTTCTGCATATGGGTTGACTGGGGCTCGGTCCAACATCATTGCCATGTTCATGCTGGGACTGAGACAGACAGAGCAGCCACGGTCTGGAAAACTGCAGTGTGCAGAGCACTCTGAAAGGTTTCCTGTGGTAGTTAAGTGCTAGCCCAGAGGAGAAATACATCACTTCCACTCGCAAATACTGGACATAACTAGGCAAAGAGCTCTCAGAAGAGGACCAGGAAATCCATTCCTACCATGTGCCTGGCAGGTAACACGCTGGGGCCCCATTCCTTCGTCCTCTGCTCCTCCAAGTACCTCCTGTTGTGCTGACCTTAATTGTTTTTAAGGGACTTCAAGTAACATCTAACTAGGGCAAAGCAGAGGAGCTGTTGGATAAATGTGGCTGTGCATATTCTTGAAAATATAGACTCCGACAGAACTCTGTTGGAGTGAAGGTGTGGCATCAGGGGCGTGGTCTGGCTTATGCAGGCAGTGCTGGGAGTTCGGCCACTGCCCAGCAGCTCTGACCCTGGTTCAGACAACCGACCTCCTTTAGCTCTCCAGCTGTGTTCATCTAAACTTGATATTGTAACCTCCCTAAGTCTTCTTTTCCCTGCTGTTAATGTTAGCAGACAAATAATACTTAGTTCAGAGTCTTGCTGGGAAAACTAAATGAGATAAGGTAGGGCAGGTAATTTTTATAGTGCTGCGTGTAGCAGGTACTCAACAAACTCAGCTTATATATTATGAAAAACGGTATTATTTCTTTCTTCATTGTTACCAAATAAATAATTATGTGGCCCTTGGTCATTTCCCAAGGATAAGCTGCAAGAAGTGGAATAACAACCAGAGTTAATGGACGTTTTGAGGGCTCTTGACTTACATTTGCTTCTGAGGATGGTCATATTGATGTGCCTTCCTACCAGTATTGAATGAGGTGGCCCATCTCACTCTGTTCCATACACCGTAGTGCTTTCAACAACCCCTTGGTTTCCTCTGGGGTATTCTAAGTTCCACATTAGAGGCAGTAAAGCCTTTATTTTCTGAGGAAAACTGTTTCATTGGAAGGTATAAGACGCTGGTCTTCATGCATTTCCTAGTTCATTGGAATAGAGGGATTATCCAGTCAGCTAACAGCTAAGCATGGTCCGTGAAACATGGCCTCACTGTACGTGGAGGTGCAAAGAACTGCAGAAATTTCTAGGCAGAGAAAAAAGTCCCTGGCAAGGAAAGGATTAATTAAGAAGCTTGAAGATTTAGATACAACACAACAAGGGGCCTGAGAGAAAGTCTACCTCCTGTGGATATCTTCCTAGGGTCACTTGGGCCCCTAAACCTAGAAAAGAATAAACTTGTAAAGCCCTGCAGGGTCTTAGCAACCCGTGGACACTGAGACCCACAGAAGACGGGCTGGCTTGTCCACTGTCACGTGGACAGGTAACAACACAGGTTACACAGGAAGCCTCGCCATGGTGCTGCTGGCTTTCATTTGTATTTAACTGTGTTGGTTGCCCTATCCATTCTGAAGGTTTTGACACCAACAACTTGGTAGGTAAAGCAAATTACCTGTACAAAAACAAAGATTTAAACTAACTCCAGGGACCCAGAGTAAAGTGCCAACGTTTTCCTTGGAGGTAAAAATCGAAGAGCATCAGTACTAGTAGGAGAGAGAGAGGTTATTTTCACAGGAATTTGATGAAATATTTTCCACTGTTGCAAGCAGAGCACCTGCTGGATCAGGTGGGCGTAAGAGAGGAGAGCGCAGGAGAAGAGCTGCGTTAATACTTTCTGGAAGCCCGCACTCACATCTGTGCGACATTATTATTATTTTTTCTCCTCTGTTCCCTCTGCTGAGGAAACAGTCCCTGTGCCCTTTTCCACCATTTTAAAAGCAAAACTTTTATTTGAACCTGGGAGGAAGCAAGCTCAAGTGCAAATGTTCCTTCAGGTCACTGGTCTAAGCCCACTCTGCTTAAACAGCTGCATATCGAGCAATAGAAACACCCGGACTCTGGCCTTGCTCGCAGTGAGCCTTCTGAAGAGCCAGTCTCCAAATGTCATGGCGTTTCATACTTAACCTGCACCAGCAAAACAAAAATCAGGCACTTCTCTGTATGTCAGTGGTATAAAATGTTTCCTTATTGTGTTAAACAGCCATGATCGCTCAGATGAGAATCTAAGCTCCCCACACTTTCTACTCTAAATGTTTTATTCTAGAATATTCTATTACTGGTAATATACCCTCCCAACACTCCCACAGAAATATTTCAAGGATTAAAGTTCTGAGGAGCCTTTCACTGAGTCATGTTTTAAAATTCTATATTTTCCTGGGGAGTAGGTTCTAAAATTAAACCTGCCTCTCTGTTTGGCTTCTGAGATATTGTACACATTTATTAGCCCATCTGCTTCTGCGAATGGCATCCCAGGAGCCCCAAAGCATTAGGTCTATGCTTTGAGTCATGCACAGATGGGGAGTGGAGATGTCAGACCCAGAGAAACTGTAGCTCATAGTAAGTATGTTGATATTCCATGAAAATTAGTTTACATTGGCCAAGCACTTTTGGGCTTTTTAAAACCTGCTCCGGCTGTTCACAAATCTGGGAAGTCAAGAGATGGAGCGCTAACACACTGAAGGCAAAAGAGTCAAAGAGGAAAGCCTTCCAAAGGCTTTGCAAATTCTACTGCAAGCATCTCTGTGGTTGTAGAAGAAAGCCACGGTGGAGGAAACGGGAAGATGTTCAGTAAGCTTTTAACACTCCCCTGCATCAAAAAGCTTATTAAATTTGAAATAATTCTTGCCAAGATCTGCCTAGGATGGCATATTATAAGCTCCTCACAGGGAGATTGACATCAAGTTAGAAGTTCTACACTAAAGATCAATGTTTAGGCATTTTGCTTGTTCTTATGGAATGTCTACAAGACTCAAAGCCCTAAACCTTGGATGTCTTTTCTGTTGTCTTCTTCTTCTTCTCCTCCTCCTCCTTCTTCTACTGAGAAGTAGAATAAGCTATTGAAACTAAAGCTTTACTGCTTGGAAACCACCACCTTGGTTTCTAGGAAAGTCAGCAACAGTAGGCAAATCATTGGGAACTTGATCATGACCTTCCTCCCCACTTATGTCATCTATGAGAATTCGCCAAACGTGAAACCCGTGGCTACTGAGTAATAAAAATACTAAAGATGTGTCTATGTATCCATTGAAAAGTATACATTGTATACCCCCCAAAACTGAGGCTTTGCATGAAATATGAACACACATGACCATCCACAGGCACACACTCAGTTCCTGGCTGTCATATGGCACAGAGCTTCTTTTCCTCAAAGGAGACTTTGCTACTTTGTTGGAATAAACATAACTTTAAACATATTTCTTGCTGCCTTAGTTCCTGTTCACCATGACCATGAGGCTGTCTGACTCTACTGAAGTACATAGGGGACTTTTTCTTTTTTTTCCTATCCCCCAGCAATACATCTATCTCAAGAGTCCAGGAACGCAGTGATTTTTAAAGCAGTAGCTTGTCTTTGCTGCTCAGAAATGACTGCATTCATGTTTTCCTCACTAACTTTTTCAGTATAAAGTAGCCACAGCAAGCAAGTCCTTCACCCAATTTCCAGGCAAGGAATGATGGTGTTTGCCCTAAAAAACTTGAGCTTCACTGTTCTCTCTATATGAATCTTTCACAATCAGTAACAACAACAACACAAAACCCAAAGAGTGAAAACTGCCTTTAGGTAAACTAGCACAGTTAAGTGCGTTGCCACTGCTCCTTGATAAACCTATAAAGGTAAGTGATGACTGTGGCCCTGTCTTTGTCTAAACCTAGAAAGTCACGTCACCACAGTGTTGAAGGTGGAGGGGCAGGATTCACAAGGCACAGCTGAATGCTGAGCTAAGAACCTAAATACGGCCTTGAGTTAGCAGCAAGTTGAAACACCAGGACTAGGAAGGATAGGGATCAAGGTAAGAGGGGTGAACTTTGACACCAATTGTGTTCAAATAGTACTTGAAAGCTCCATCTCTTTTGAAGCATCTGACCCATGACTACCAGATATGTAGTCTGCCTGCCTGCCTTTCTTTCTTCCTTCTTGTCTTTCTTCCACATCTTTCTTCCTTCTTATCTTCCTTCCACATATATTGTCATGTGTTCTAGGCTACGAGGACTATGAAGACACATAGTGCACAGGCTTCACCCTAGAGCACAGGTGGCAAACACAAGGCCCATGGGCTGAATCCAGCCCTCCGCCTTGTTTTATCAAACCCTGCACCTTGTTTCTACCCGGCAGCAATGCCGAGCTCTTGCTTAACTGTTAAGAAGTAGTTATATTTGTACAGTCCTAAAATTACGTGCAGCCCTTTGAAGGCAACTGCGAGGCTGATGTGGCCCCTGGTGAAAATGAGTTCGACACCGCTGCCCTAGAGGATTCCTTAATTCACTTAGACTATATTTTTCAAACTTTAATGTGCATATGCATCATCTGGGGATCTTTTTCAAAGTGCAGAGACAGTAGGCCCAGTAGGCCTAGGGCAGGGTTTAAGAATCTGCATTTCTAACGAGTTTCCACTCTGCCAGTCCACAGACCATGCCCTTAGACACAAACACCTAGCATGGATCTTTTGAACTTGTGGTTGGTGGCATCTGAAAATTCCATGATATGGGTTATATCCTCAGCTCCACTTTTGCACTTTATTCTTAGGTGTTCCAAAGGGAAAAGGTGAATAGATTATCCCCATTACCAAGAAAATATCATGGAATACAGATGACCCAGCAATATGAATTTGTGTTATCCTGATAAGCAAGGAAGAAATCATTAGTAGAAAGAACACAAGGATTATGAAGTCACAGCAAAAGGTGAGGGATTTTTAAATAAACAGAAGTACCTTGAACTGGATTGAGGCTTTAGTAAATTTTAACAATGAGCAACATTTTCCCAGATGTCTTGACCATCTTTTTTATGCACAACATAAAGTGCAGAGGATCATAGGACAATACTATGTGGTGATAAACTTGTTTGATTACACTTCCCAGGTGCTGCTGGGCCTAATTATCTTGGTGCTAAAATACCCTCTAATTGGGTGTGAAGCAGACATCAGAGTTAATTACACTGTACACCACTATTTGGGCTTGAAATAATTAGGACTGTTTTCATTTCTCAACTGGCCTAGAAAAAAAGTACATGTATTTCAAGTCTCAGTCCTTAGAGATTTCTTTGAAACTCATGAGAGCAGCTAGATATGAATTTATGCAAATTTCTAACCCTACAATCTTACTGAGACCATTAGTGTCTTATAACCCAGATACTTTGATCTACAGAAGTATAACTATCTTTGCCTTATGAGGAGCTTGTGCCCTTTGAAATCTGAAATATCAAAACATTTTGGAAAGTTGTGTTATATTGAAATATTGTGGCCTGGCAGGTGTGCTTCAGTGGGTTGAGTACCGTTCTGTGAATCAAAGCATCACTGGTTTGATTCCCAGTCAGGGCGCATGCCTGGGTTGCAGACCAGGTCCCCAGTTGAGAGTGTACAAGAGGCAACCACACATCGATGTTTCTCTCACTCTCCTTCTCCCTTCCTTCCCCTTTCTCTAAAAATAATAAGATCTTTTAAAAAAGCAATAGTGTATTATATTATATTAGTCACTAAAAAGTATTAGTCACTTAAAAGTACTGTCTTGCTGAGTACATCTTCACAACAAATATTGAATTATCAAGGCCAACTGCCTTACAGGATGTGGATTCTATAATACATGAACAGCACTGAGAAAGTGACAAGATTAAAACCTAAATGATATCCAAATCTAAAAAGAAAATCTCAGAAATATATTAGAGTTGGAATTTAATCTCTTACAAGGAGATCTGGCAACCCACGCTCAGAGCAAAAAATAAAAGATATGTTCTTGACTACATTTCTCTGTGTTATTTAATCTAAAGTGCAAATATATACATATACGTATGTGTGTATATATATTTAGCAATTAGCCGATTAAAAATGAACAGGGTTGGTAATCTTCTTAAAGGCAAATAGATTAAGAAAGATGATAATGGGTTGCAATGTCAGTAGCTTGCTTCCCAAAGCTTCTTGATCCATTGTCCTAGGAGTCCGTGGACTTGCTGACCCTTCCCCTGTTGGATTAACTCCTGACCTTGGTGAACAGACTTCTGATATCTGCAAGGTTTTCTCCTGATGCAACCATTTCTCTGGGCACTAGCTGACTCATCCGTCGTGACGCTGGCTTCTCCCATTACATTTCACCTGACCAGCACCATACTGCAGCTGTCTTCCTGTCTCCCTCTATCAACAGTTCTTATTCCTTTGAACCTACTCTTTCTGCTCTTACTCATCCCGTACACGGCAATGCTTAGAAATTAAATGTTAAATCAGGATAACTCATCCCAGAACATGGTGCACTCTACAGCTGCTATAAAATAAAGATCAAAAGCTATCTTAGAGTCTTCTACCTGTTAAATCATTTCAGAGGTCAGGATTTTCTGATAAGGATTTCTTGAACTTATCTTCTCTCCCCAGAATAATTTGATTCATCCTAAATCGTTGACTTACACACTTTCTCACCCACCAGCATTGAAGTCTGATTTTCAGCAACTTTTCCGTATCATTCCAATGAACCACTGCACTGAGCTGAGCCAAAAATTATCTGAAAGTCGCCAAGAGTTACAAATTTTCAAATTTTCATTTGTCTTTTGCACCACTGTCATTTTTGGGACAGAAAGTGTTTACAAAAGACACGTCATGTTTGATAAATAGATTCTTCATTCAATAGTTGTAAAACATAAACCATTAGCAAGAATTAATGTACCTGTACTTTGCCCAGTTTACAGGTAAAGATGAAAGCATTTAGAATACTTGCTGACTTTTTACTTGTTATTGTTAAAAATACAGTCTGGATCCAAGTGAAATTTTGATTTATTTTGGCTCTTTTAAGAAAGTAAATGAAGACTAAAGGAGAATTTTGTCTGATACTCTATTTAATCATAAAAGCCAGATAATTATATTTTTATGAGAGGAATGACTCCCACTACTTAAATTTATTTTAACCTTGTTAATTTACCAAAAGTGGAATATAGTTTGTAATCATAAGTGAAGTCACTTTTCCATGGTAAAATTATTTATTTTCATTTTATTGTATACTGTATCAAAACTTTAAAATTTCTAAGATCCACTTCAATCATGTAACAATTTATATGCTTTTAAAAGTCAATATAAGTATTTAATGACTTACAATTTCTTTTCCTATTAATTTTACCAGAAAGAATGTTTCATAATTCACTCAATAAGCATTTAAAGAACATCTCCAACATACCAGGTATTAGTGACACAAAGCCAAGGAAACTCAAGACTGAGCCGTGAGAACTTCTCTGCGGATGAAACAAGAATTAGTTGAATCAACCTGACTGGTGTGGCTCAGTGGATTGAGTGCCAGCGGGCGAACCAAAGGGTCGACAGTTGGATTCCCAGTCAGGGCACATAGGCCTGGGTTGCTGGCCATGTCCCCAGTGAGGGACTCACAAGAGACCTCCATACACTGACATTTTTCTCCCCCTCTTTCTCCCTCCCTTCCTCTCTCTCCAAAAAGTAAATAAATAAAACTTTAAAAAATAATTTTTGAATGATAACATTAACATATTATGAAAAACAGAGGAATACTAGATTTAGTCTGGAGATCAGGAGATTCTTTTTAGTTAACTGACATTAGAATGAGAACTGAAAAAGAGAATTATTTAATCCAACTAAAGGAAAGTCTTCCTTCACAGGCAGAGAGAGTGTGTCTAAGATCCCTTGGTAGAAAGAAGCATGCCACACTGAGGCACTCTGGGAACAGCAGAGCGGCTAGAGTAAAGGAGGGGAGAGAGGCTGTGCTCACATTATGTTGATCCCATTTCACCCAGCCTCTATTCTGCCTGCCGCACTCCTGCCCCACTCCCCAATGAGGGAGCTGGTTCTGAAAAGACAGGTACCAAGTCTCCTGTTGGTATAAGGATTGCACAGATTATCTGGCAGATTCAGACATGAAAACTGCTATTCGTCCCCGCAAGTGCCCTGTCCTCAGCTGGCTCACTTTCTCAGTGTCTGCAGGACCCTTGACTAACCCAGAATGGAACTGTCAGCACAGGATTTTATAAGGGCTCCTGTTTTGCAAAGAGAACTGAGTGAAAATCTGAGGGCCAAAATGGATCTGATTCTCCCAAATTCTGTGCTCAAGCAGATTGTGTTGTAGTTGACCTCTGATGGGTTCTCAGAATCTAAACATAACTTAAAAATGAGACAAGCGTCTATCTAGATAAACTTTTAAAAGTTCTTACTCCAAATGCTCTCACAAGGGCTGCACCAATGTGAGTTTCCACCAACAGTGCGTGCATGAAGGTTCCCTTTTCTCCACATCCTTGCCAGCATTTGTTTGTTGATTTATGTTTATAGCCATTCTGACAGGTGTGAAGCAATATCTCATTGTGGTTTTAATTTGCATCTTTCTGATGATTCATAACATTGAGTGATTTTCATATGTCTATTGACCAAATGTATGTATTCTTTGGAGAAGTGTCTATTTAGGTCCTTTGTCCATTTTTTAATCGGGTTGTCAGTATGGAGCTTTAAAAAAAAATTAAATGAAACTGTCTTTTGACCCTGTAATCACACTTCTGGGAATATATCTGAAGAAACCTGAAATACTAATTCAAAAGAATATATGCACCCCTATGTTCATTGAAGAAATATTTACAATAGCCAAGTTCTGGAAACAGTGCAAGTGCCCATCAGTAGATGAGTAAATATAAAAGCTGTGGTACATTTACACAATAGAATACTACAGAGCTATAAAAAAAATGCTTACCTTTTGTTAAGTGAAATAAGCCTATCAGAGAAAGACAAACACCATGTGATCTCACTTCTATTTAGAATCTAATAAACAAAATAAACTGATGAACAAAACAGAATCAGAGGCTGAGATACATGGAACAGAATGACAGCTGTCAGAGGAAAAGGGGATAGGGGACTAAATGAATGAAGGTGAAGGAATTCAGAGAAAAAATATGTATGTGTGCATATGTATATATATATGTTTGTGTGTATATACTGTGTTAATTCATGAAACTGTGTATATATATACACACACATATATATATATGTCACATAGGCATACTAGACACAGACAACAGTGTGGTGATAGGCAGAAGAAAAGGGAGGTGGCGTTAGGTGGAGATGAGGGTGAGCAAGGGGGAAAAACTGGGATGAAAAGAGATTTTTCTTGGAGTGATGGGTACATGATGCAGTATGCAGATGATGTTTTATTGAATTGTACACTTGAAACCTTTATGGTTTTGCAAACCAAAGACACCCCAATAAATTCAATTAAACATTGCTTTGCCATGGCAAATTACCAGAGTTGGGATTCAAATTGTCTTTTTTTTGTTTTTAATGTAGGGATGAATAGTAGGTTTCAGAAAGCACATCCCTCCATGTTTTGGCAGAAACCTACGAGCCATAGTCCTAGTAAGTGAACAGTTGTAGAATACGGGTCTGGTAGAAATGTGCCTCATGTGGGAGGTAGAATAATATGTCCTTTACAAAAACATAATCAGCATAACATTATGGCAAAAACTAGATTATAAACTCTTCACAGGTGTAGGTCATATCTCATTGGCACAATAAACATCACAATTTAGAGAAAAGTAAATAGAAATAATCTTGAATAACTAAATGAATGACTAGATATTTGGAGTTTACTTTAAACCCTAAGCATTTAATCAGGATTCTACTCTAACATAAATAATGGATTTTGGGTGACAACGACGCGTCACTGTTAGTTCATCAATTGCAACATATATACCACTCTAGGTTGAGATGTGGGTAATGGGAGAGGCTATACATATGTGGGGACAGGAAATACATGGGAGAAATCTGTACCTTCTACTCAATTTGGCTGTGAACTTAAAACTACTCCAAAAATATAGTAAAATGTTTTAAATATTCAATCTGGTGAAATAATCTTGTTATGGAAACCATGAGTTTTTTTGTTGTAGTGTAAGTTTAAATTTAGAGTAACAGCGGGCGGCACGAGGCAGTTCAAGCTCAGTGTGTCCGCTAAACAGGTGCTGAGCAAGGGCTGTAGCTGGGCCCTGTAGACCGTGCTGCCTGTGTTTTAAGCATTGTGTGAACTGGCCCTGCAGGCGTTTTCATTGACTTCACACGAGAAGTACATGACATAGGTCCTACTTTTATTCTCTAGTGACAGATGGGGGAAAAGTGAGGTCCAGAGAAGTTAGTTAAATTCCCCCAAATCACACAGATAGCTTCTGTTGGAGGGATAAAAATGATCCTTGCACACATCTGGGCAGTTAACTCTTAGGCAGGGGAGGGGGGTGGATAAATGAGAAGATTAGTAGAAAGAATTCCTTCCTACCCAAATATGCTTTGCTTTCCTGGAAAAAAGGAATGTAAGTATAGTTTATGAAACTGAATTTGAAGATAATCAGAAATCGTAATGTGAGATGGAATCATTAGATCATGAAGTAAGCTTAGATTCATTGAAAAAAAGATACACACAGATGTACCCCTCAATTTTCTTGCTGCTGTTGAAGACCTAGGCACACTCCTCCCCATCCATGCCCAAGTGGAGAGAAATAGAATAATCTAGGTGCAGGAAAATGTGAAAGGTACAGAGGTGTGGCCATGCATATTCAGGGCACAGAAAATTGTTGTTTAAGATAAAATCTTCAACTACCATCTTGAAAGCTTCCAATTCTGACTTTTTACTATGATTAAAATTAGTCACAGGTAGCCATGAAAATCCCCTCATAACTTTCTGACTCTTGTGCGACTTGCCAGGATAGCATCAGGACAGAGGAAAGGTTGTCTCAGTCTCTTCTAGGAGTTTGCAATAGAAGAACGGAAAGAACTGTTAAATCAGGTCAATCTGGACCAAGAAAAATAAATGTTTGACTGTCTACGTCAGTTTATGGACTAACAAGATGTGGCATTTACAGAAAAACCTTGGAGAAAACATAAACCCATCAGAACCCAAACTATCTTCTCCACTTCCTAGGGCGTCTGGGCCAAGTTCCACTTCAGATCAAATGAAGTTCATTCTGTAATCTCTGCTCTTGGGAGAACAGCCTAAGAAGTAGGTGGGAGAAAAAGAAGCAAAGAAATTCTTCTTCATCTTCTTTTCAACAGCCAGAAGTAAAAATTATTTAATCGCATCTGGGAGCTGTAGTCATTTTTAAAACTCAACATTAAAGATACCCCTTGTCTTCTGTTTACCTTCCAGGTGTCCACTTTCTCAAGGTAACAAAAAGGTTCACAAGGATTCTTATCTCCAACTGATTAACAGATGCAAACAGAGCCAGGCCTATCTGGGCTACCACAAGGCCTGTTTGACTAATTGCCCTGAGAGATCATTCCCCTGCTGCCTGATGTTGTTATTGCACCCAGCATAGCTGAGATAGCACATGTTTAACCCCTGACCTTCCAGCTGCCCGGACCACGTTGCTCTGAAACTAACCGTTCTCCGTCATCACTTCCTCCCCATGGCAGCCAGGGAAGGAGATCTGTTTCTAAGCAAATAGCAAAGGCTCTGACCCCATCATGAGTCACCAGTCTGTCTACCCACTTCCACGATTCCCCTTTCATATATTTATTCAGCTTGTCAGAGTTCCTGGCAAAGAGGAGAATGATATTTGAGGTAAATAGGATTCATGCTTACTCCGGAAAAAATAATTTCATAAATCTGAGATATCTTTAATGGCTCCTATAGGCATCTTATAAACCAATGCATTCTGTGATACCTCCTTTTAAAGTAAATTTTTATTTTTTTAATTTTCTTTTTTCAATTACAGCTGACATTTAATATCATTTTATATTACTTTAAGGTATACACCACACTGGTTAGACAAGTATATAATTTATAAAGTGATCCCCCTGATAATTCTAGTACCCACTGGCACGATGCATAGTAACTTTTTCTTTAACGAAGATGATTAAATAGCAAAAGCCACAGAGGCACAAAAGACAAATACTCTGGGAGCATTCTTTATAATGTAAGGAAACACCTGACTATTCTGTGCCTCTGGGCACTGATTTAAATAACCGGAAGACAGACTAAGTACTATTACTAACAGCAGAAGTGGGAAGGGAATGTATTTTACCTAAGACAGGACATCATTTTTATATTGCATGCATTATACATCTTAATTCACAGGACTTACACTGATCAAGTGGTAATCGACACAGCCAACGCTGGGTGATCAGCGGCCGGCAGTCGGGCTGAGTAACGCTGTGCAAAAACTTCACATTGCGCAACGCTCTAGAAACAGCGCCCGGGGAAAACACAATGACAAATGGTGGTTTTTCTGACTGTGTTAATTCATGAAATGTTATTGTTTTGCAAACAGGCTGAAAATATATGAAGGAAAAGAGAAACACTCGTTATGAAGTTTATTTGCATTTCTGTTCATTTTCTTTCACTACCTCTAACTTAAATAATATTGAAATATCATAAGCTAAAGCACTGGGAAAAAAAAGATCCGTTTTGGTACACATTGCATTTCAGTTCTCACTAAACTGTTTGACAGTGAATCAAAGCATTATGGCTTAATTATAAAATAGATTCTATCTTTCCAACGTTCTGTTCAGTCAGGTCTCTATACCTTTAATAATTTTCATTCCCATCCACCAAATCAGGTTTGCTTGGTGAAATTAATTCTGGATGCATTATTTTCAAGCATTATTATCCTTCCCTCGTAATAAATTTCTGATATTTTCCTCTGCCTGTTAAGAAAACAAGATAGCAGTGCTGATGTGCAGAGTGGATTGACAAGATACTGGAAATGTCTGAGGAAAGAAAAAGATAAATAATCAATGTTATAGGTGTCTGTGGTTTGCTTTGAAGGAGAATATGATACAGAGGAGCCCCATTGTCAGATGATCTGGGCTGAGTCTCATTTAACTAAGTAAGTGTCTAGCTTATTTTTCTGGATGTCAGTTTTCCCTTACATGGGGTTCACAAAATCTTTCTAACCAACTTCTTCTGCAGGTTAAGTGATCCACAGTGCCCAGCACAGTGACTGAAATGGAAGGATAGTGAATAATTGATTTGTAGTTCCTTACTGTCCTTTCTTATAAAACTGACCCAAGATTCCAGTTGACTCCAATTTACCTTCAAGTTCTTTTAAGAAAAATTTAACTGAACTTACACAAGTTTTGGCAAGTTTGATCCATAGGGATCAGCTTATCTTCTGAAAAGAAAGAAAACCAATGTTAACCATTAACAGGTACTGTGTCATTGAAAGATACAAAGACACTTGGGTGAATTTCTAAAAGCCATAACAGAAGTGGAACTCCTTTTGTTTATTAGAAACTTTGGGGGGAAATGCGAATTAACAGAATTGTGTGAGGAGGAAGCTCAGAGGCTAAGGATGTCACAAGGCAGGAACGAACAACTTGGGCTCTGAGGAGGAACAATTTTGGGCTTCTCCATTCAGCAGCCAGCCTCCAAGGAGCGATTAATGGTCATTTAAGACTTAGTTCCCTCGTCTGGAAAATGGGATAAGAATATTTGTTTCCTAGAATGATTTACTAGGATTCAATGAAATAATGCAAATAAAATACTTAGCCTTGCAGAGAATACAGATGTACAAATGCTGTTTTGATGTATGTAGTATCAATATTGATTAAGAATGTGAAATGATTCAGAAGTAGTTGAGAGTACGTTGATTCTTTTTAGAGTGTTAGGTTTCTTTCATTCTCACACGTTTCAGTCTCTTCATAGCCAGCCCTTAAATATTAGTTCATGGCAATGAAAATGTCTTTGTCGATTTCTCCTCTCGAGTTTCTTATCTAATTCTCCAACCAGTGGCACCCGTTCAAGTTAGTGTCACTGTAGCATCCCATGTTAGGATGAGATCCAGAATGCTGGATTAACAAGAAAATACCCCTTTCATGTTTTCAAGATTTATGTTCACAAAGCCTAAAATTAATTACATCTCTGAACATTTGGATCCAATAATGCAGAGCATCGCACAAATAATTTACCAGATTTTTAATGAATCTAAATAAAGTTTGATAAATATGGGAAAAACCAGACCAAGAATTTTTCTAAACTTGGTGTGTGTCTGTCCGTCTGTTATCTATTTATCTATCTAATTTGCTGTAGCATTTTAAAATAATAGGTTTATAGCCAAAGGTTTGTTATTTGTAGTATCCAGTTTCCTTTGCAATAAAAGTAAGTTAACTATTTAGCTCTGTGATGCATTCACTAAATCATACTTGTTACCTTGCCAATTTCTGTACAAATACATCGTGGAAAAATAACTGTTATAAATACTAACAACCAATGGACACCATATTGCCCAAGGACAAGTTTAGTGTTGGGTTCAAGGATTTAACATCCAGTAATAATATTTTTAAACCATTGCTCTCTATTTAATAAAGGTAAGTAATTGGATTTTCTTCTGTATGAAAAAATGGGTGTCAGATAAATGCTATAAATCTGAAACCAGAAAAGTAAAAAAGAAATAGTAATTTATATTCCACAATGAAGTGTTTCACAATTTTTGTTTAACAAAACGTATTTTACCCTGCTTACACCTTGATCTATGGGACCCCACTGATTACAACACTATAAATTATGTGAAGAGCTCTGCAGAAAATCATAAAAGGGCAGCGAGGGGGCCTTATATCATGATCCCTGAGACTCAGCTAGGACTTTGATATTTAGTTTAAACACAACCATATATTTTTATTAATAATAAATAGAGCCACTTGTTTCAATTTCATAAGCCCAATGCACCAAACCTGGTGAGATTTCTATTACCCATGACCTGGATATTAATCCTTTGATTAAAAAAAAAAAGGTCTCCATTTTTCAAATCTTGACTTAATGCTGAAACAAGGAGAAAGAACTTTCCCAGCTATTTTGGCACATTGAACTGGGAAATAAGGGTGACCATTCTTTGTTCATGAGAAGAGCTATTAAAAATGCTTTGGGTACAGGAAATACTTTTTTACTCCCCAGATATTAGAGGATATCTTCAGGAAACTCAGCAGATTAATTGCATGAGCCCTGGCTCAACTTTATTTAGAAGTAAAACATACGCTTTAACACTTCTCCAAAAATATAAAATCCCTCTTTCAATATTTCATGATGTTGATATTTCTTTTCTGAGTATTTTTTCTGTTGGCGCAGATCCTGATAGAATGGAGATTTTTTCCTTTAAAAAAAAACCTTTATTTTTTAGTTGTGAGCCAAAAAGGAGATAAGAGTAGAATGTGGTTTAAATTTGCCTAGATTTTTAACACAAAACAGCAGGATTAAAACAATAATGTATTATCTAAATTCACAAAGTGATAGGTAGACCTCAGCACAGAAGTTTTTAAAATTTCAGTTCGTGTTGGTTTAATGGTTTTGTACAAGTTGATTTTCTGTGTGTCTCTGAATAAGAAAACCCTGCATTCTTTGTTGGGTAGGGAATATTCCGCCTTTTGATAGAATTTCCACAAGTCCAGAATGTCTCCTGTCTTCTCTAAAGATCTTCTATAACACATATTGCCTTACACTTCCCATGGAAAAGTTACAACTTGCATGCATTTTGCCAAAAGTCAAGTCCCTTCCCTTTGGTTAAGACTTAAAATGATCACATGACAAAAGTACGTATTTCACAATTACTACTCTCAGCCCAGGGCTAAACATTAGAGAGAGTGTGGTAGGGGTCAAGGGGAAGGCAATGGAAATTGAAGATCTCAACACTGCTTTTAAGAAGCATATTTCCCAACTGAGAAACTAGAAGTGATGGTAAGTAAATAAAAACCTATTTCTGAAGCCACATTTCAAGTGCAGATTTAGGCTATAGTGAGAACAAGGAGAATGCAAAGTAGAGAAAGAATTGAGTTTGCACAACAGGGAAGTCCCCTGGAACTTCCCTGTTCCAGGGAATAGCCCCAAGGAGCTGGAGGGGAGGCACAGTGATGTGGACGCAGTAAGTGTGGACACGGAGAACACTGAGGCCAGGATGCTCTCTCTATTTCCCCACCCATTTCCTATGCTCCCAGTAGCATTCAGAAAATACCTGGAAAAAAAATGGTGTGGCTGTAGATTTGTACTTATACATGTAAATTCTGCAGACCCTCATCTCGAGTACAGGTCAAAAATACATATTTCAGAATTGCTTTTGGTCTTTCTCCTGGGTGAAGAATAATCCCATGATATCAATTTCTCTGAACCTCAGTTTCCTCATCTGTAAAAGGGAGATACTGATAGTAGAACTGTGAGGGTTAATTCATTTAATGCACAGGAAGTATTGAGTTGAGTGCCAGGCACCTGAAGAGCACTCAATACATACCCAGTGTTAGTATTATAATTATGGACCTCATTTGCAAGCACAGAGATACCTTGGGCAGCCTACAGGATGATTTCAGTTTCACCTGCAACATTCTGCACCATGAATGGAGTGAATGCAGAGGAGGAAGGAAGGAAAGAGGGTGTGTTAACTTAGCCATGGTTTGTATAATTTGGGGCGTGATACCTGGGGACTGAAACTCCATATTTCACTCCCTATCCACCTTCTTGAGTTACAATGACAGTGCTAAGTTACAGCAAGAGCACAGGTCCTATGTCAGGCCCTTGATGCGTGGCTCTATTCTGTGACATAGTGTGACAGCCTGCTCGAAGATCCCTCAAAACTCATTCAAAGAACATATGCAAAGTATAAACATGAACCACTTCACTAGCTAAGGTTGTTTGCTTTCTAAGAACAAATGTGGTATAAAAATGAAAATCTTGGTGTGTGAGAATGTACCTTACCACTCCTCATTTTAGCCTTTGTTTTCTTTTTAATTGGAAACTTGCAATTTTCCACTGATGCATTTTTAAGGGCATTCACCTCACATTCTGAGTTCCAATGGTGGTGTTTTCAATGCACTAGCCACGAGAATAATAAAGACATCTTTTAAAATATGCAAACCTCCTGGGGTCTGGGACTCTATAGCTAGTGCTCAAACCTTTACTCAGCTCCCTGGTCACCTATAAGCACCAGCCCAAGAACAGAAACGTGAAAGGTAGCATCTCAAACAAAACGCCTTCGGTATGTTTATCTTCATGGGTAATTTGTAACAAATCTGGAATACCTATTTTCTGCCAAATGAAACATTGCAAAAGATGATTTTTTTGAAGAACAGATCCTAATAAAAAAAAACTATAAAGAGGTTCTACTAGTTGAAAGAAATTATCTGTAGCCCTTTAGGTTTTATAATTCCTGAAAGGTCAGGTGCCCTTCCCCCAAGAAAGCTGGCTGGTACAAGGGAAATGGCAACCCACTGAGAAAATCAAGAAGGAGGAAATTTTCAAAGCACTCAGCCAAGTTCTAGCTGTAAGATTGCCCTTTAGCCCGGCCAGGTTGTTTAGATAGCAACTCTGCATTCCTCTAAAGGGAAAAACAACAAATTTGGAACATGAGGGTCCCTGCTCCACAGAATGTAAACCTGCTTTTAAGTAGAAAGAGTAAGAACGGGTTGGGTGGTTCTTTTATTCTTTTTTTAACCAAGAGAGTTGATTTTTCAAAAACCCACATACAGAAGGGAAAAGAGAACTCAGGGAAGCAAGGGTGGGTTCTAACAAAAGATCAGAGTGCAAAGGAGAATTTTTAATGACACCTTTAGAGCCAAATCTGTTTTTTACTCGCTAATTAAAGGAATCAAAAATGTCATTGTGTATTTTCACTTGAGTCAGCAGAAATGAAAATGGCCATTCTCTAAATCCTGCCGCTGTTCAACTTAGAGGGCAGGGGCTTCGGTTATGTTGTGAATGGACAAGATACACAGTAGTGCTTCCTGAGCATAGGTCCACTATCTGCCTGTGATCCACAGCTATCCGTGGCAAAATGAGGAAAATGAAAACCATGTTCGGAAAGCCAACTCTACGTAATTTAATACACTATCATTATGTATTTCCTACCTTTTGTGATATAAAAATGTCTCATCTTTAGGAAATGTTGGTGATGGTAAATAATAGTTGCTTTCTGTCCTAATGTCTTTAACATTACAATTTGTATTATATTTTAATATTGGCACTACATTTAATCTTCAAGCCTATATTTTATCTTATTTAAAAATCTCACGTGTCAAGAACGAACATTCCAGGATATAATTGATACATTTACTAACATTTCGAATGGCTTAATTCACCAGGAAATCCATTTTACTTTACCTGCCTTTCAGGTGAAACTGTAGCAAGTACATTTAGCTAATATTGTCTGTCCATCACGTGTTTGGGGAGGTAGAAATCATTACCTGAGCCCGTACAAACCTAGACTCATGCAGTGACATTGTGACCTTCGGTGGCTTTGAAAATTTAAGATGCTCCCAATGACCACTGAATCCAAAGATGATTTTCTTCTGAGATCTCCTTCCCTCCAGGGAAGATTTGGCAGATGCTCTTTCCTGAAGAGGCTCTCAGAACTGTTATTCTTCCAGCTTTCAAAAAACACTAGCAGGGGCAGAGAGTGGCCCAGGAACCCAGAAGAGATGAGAGCCAGCTTTAACAAAGAGCTAAAAAGTGCTCCAGGGAACTTTCGCTCAGTCAATAGATGCCTCGTCAGCCTGACACCCTGAGAGTGGGAAAGCTGGTGAAAGGGCTGTAGATTGGAAGTGGAATGTCAGGGGCTGACAGGTGTAAAATCTGATTGTCTGGTATTCCTGTCATAATTTATAATAATGTGAAAATGATGAAAGCCTGGAAAAAACAATGTCTAGTTATTATGGTTATAAGCAAATGTAGGGAGTGGAATGCTAGAAAAGGACAGATTCAAAGCATCATATTTCTTTCATTTGTCCAAGTAGTAAAATGAGAAAACTTGTTTAGTACTTAGCCTGGGTGTGTGGCTTCCAGCTTGTGGATTTTTCTGTCAGGACTGTGGATAAGACAGCACAAACTGGGTAGATGAAATTTAGCACTCGATGGTTTCAAGTCCCAAAAAGGGCCCAAAGAAGAGTCCAGCAATGGGGTTAGGGCCATGCAGCATCTGGTAGGAGTTAGGGTATTGTCATCCATTTATCATTACTCCAATCTCCAGTGATGGAGGACACCCTGGGTTCAGTGTCTCAGAGTCCTTGGAACAGCATAAATCTTTTGGCACTCACAGATAAGTGAGGATGTTTCCCTAGCTGTCTCACAACTGTGGACAGTTCCCAGAGACATAAAGCTAATATAAATAATGTGCCTTATGGACAGCATAGTAGGAATTTTGTGTCAAAGGTCATATGTAATTCTCGCTGCTATTCATCTAAAAATACTGTATTGAAAATACATCAGCTCCTGTGGTATGAGAAATGGCAAGACCTCCATTTACTTATATCCCATGCATTATGTTTTGATTTTCCTAACGATAAGGTAGAAACCAAAGTTTTTGAGTTACAGTGTAATTGTCCCTAATATGATCTTGTAAAAGAAAATTACCCACATTCTGGGGATAAACCCATTTGTGAATTTAATAGTTTGGCTGATTTCTAATACTGTTGATTCAAGTGTTTGACCTGGAAATCAGTTTGTGGCAGGGAAGGGGATTTCTCATCTGTCACTAGGAGTTTCTGTGTTGTGTGACTGGCTTTGGCAGTAGTGAAATGTTGGAAAATTCTAGATTGTTCTTCACTCATCAGGGATGCCACACCCCTGTGCCCCTGCTGCTGTTTTAACCACAAGATAAAGGTTTAAGCACAAAATCAGGGGAAATTATTAGACTAGAATGAAATATTCTGACTTAGCCCAGTTCCAGACTTTCTGATTTGTGCAGCTACCAGAGGTTGCTTAATATCTATAGGCCTAAGACTGTCCCAGTAGGGCACTGCAGTAAATATCCCTAAGTACTGCACAGCACTGAATTTCTATAATGCTGTAAAGCCTCAGACCCTTTCACTATTCTATCTTTTCTCCTTTGAAAGAAGGACGAGATAGTCACTAAAGACTCTTCCAGATATGAGATTCCACCCTGTCTGACATCCAATTCAACTAACTTATAATGAGCCTTCTATATGCAATTTACTTTCACTTATCTCCCTATAAGGTACTATTATTTGAACTTTACAGATTAATGAAAGCACTCATTCACAGTGAAGTTAGTTAAGGGAGCTGTACAAGGTCCCATATTCACATAGTAGCTGAGCAGGAATTCCAACTCAGCAGGGAATAATTTCAAACCCACAATGCAGTCTACCCCAGTAGAGCTACCTTAACTCTCATGGGAGTCATCGGAAGTTGATCTTTAGGCCTCTTTCTCCTTAAAAACTTCTGGGAATCCCTGTGGCATACATCACTCAGACTAGTAGATCAGCTCTCTCGACCTTCAAAGTTCTGTGCTCAAACCAGATTTCCATTTCAAATTTTCCTGGATGGGAGCACTGTGGTACTAAATTGTCTTAACAGCTGAAAAACCAAGCAGGTAAAGAGGATGATATCCTAGAGGAAAATTCTAGTCCTCTGGACAATGGATGCCTCATGTCATGATTTAACCCCTTCTCTTGCTGAGTATATATTTTTACCCATGTGAGTTTCTCAGAGTATAAGAACACCCTGTAAGGGACCCCTTCAAGGTAGTCATTGGCGGCATTCAGCGATCCAAGCTCCACAGCATAATCCAGAGGAGTGGGTGGGAGCTGTGGAGTGCAATATTGGCGCCTCCAGCCCTTCCACATAAGCCAGAATAGATACCCTCCCTCACTTCCCCATTCCGTCTGTGTCCTTAGTGGTCTATAGATACACATTTCTATCATTTTCTTTTGCTAGTTGCCCGGCAGTAAATATTGACTCTCTCACAGCTGCATCCAAGGACACAGGCTTCCAGTTAAAATGTCATAGGTATAGTTTACCATTAACAGACATAACGACTGGGGAGGTTAAGAGTAATAATCTTTCAGAGTTATCACTGTGGTCTACTGACTTAGGAGTGTTCTTTTCGCACTACATTTTTTTCTCTTTTGAGAACCAAATCACAGGTTTTCCTGACTTTTGTGTATATATTCCGTTAGAACTTGACAACAATTTTATTTAGTTTTCGTAAAGGGTCATCTGGAGTCTTTTCTGATGCCATCTCATCTGACACCTCTAGCAGAGGACTTAGTGATCTCCTACAGCATTTGTTCAGATTAACCATTTCAGCACTCTTTTGTTTGTCCTAACTTAAATGAGATTTATTTTCAAAAAGCAACTGGTAAGCTGTTGAAGACATTGACCTTGTCTTACACAACTCCCAAATCTCCCACATTACGTGTTCACTGAATGCTAATTGATTGCCTGAAGAATCCGTCCTCATCTGACACTGTGTTTCTGCATAATACTGCCTAATTATCCATACTTCTGTATCAGAATGTCATGCTTTGATACAACTTAATGGGGATAGTTAGAGGAAGAGGTGGAGGGAGAGTAGTAAGAAGTAGAAGCTGGGTAATTAAAATCATTTCGTCCAAAAATATCCTGCTACTTAGCTGCATTGATGGGGCCAAAAAGTTTACTTCCTTTGCTACTTAGTCCAATTAGGTTTCCACGCCAACATGGTGAATTTTCCAGGGCTACTAGGACATTTTGCTTAGTTTGGGACATCACCCCCATAATTAAAATGCATACTTTGTATCAGGAAGCCCAGTAAGTGAGATGGGACATAGACATCTACATTTGTAGCATGACCCTGGGTAATTTTGCAGAACCCCCACCTGAGAAACACATCTCTAATCTTACCGTCTATCTCTTGCTCTCTCTTACTTACTGTGTTCATTGTTTTCCCTAGGCCTAACTCTGACACATACATGTTGTATGGAGCAAGAATGTTTGTACATGGCCAAGAACAATCATGTCTTTAAAAAAGTCTTTTATTACCGTAAAAATGACTCTAATTTAGCACTATTACAGCTATAACCATACCTACAAGAATGACTTGAAATTACAGGCCCTTTCCTGCTACTCATTCACAGCAAAACCCAGAGCCTAGGGAGTGACAATGTTCCTTGCCTGCTTTACAAGCTTTTACTCAGCACTGAGAGCAAATTAGCATGCACTGATTTGAATGTGTTTCTGACATACTTTATAAAATAAATGACAGCATCACATTCTCCAAAAGTGACAAGAGTTCAAAGAAAAATATTGTCCATCAATGAGTAGGATGCAATAACTTTGACCTAGCCTCACAGCTTTCAGTGTTCCATTTATTCATAACTTCACCCTACATTACCTGCTCTGTTCTATCACAATTAGATTATTAAGTTACTGAGGGCAGGGACAATGCCTGTCTTGCTCACTGTTTTACTCTACAGACCAGCACCAGGTCTAGAACATAGCACAACAGATACTTAACAAAAGTTCAGAAAATGAGCCCTGGAGAAAAAACCACAGGAGATTTCAACTGCCCATAGGAGACATTACCATAGAAGTGTGTCTTTTTTATTGTACTAGTAATCAACTTCTGTTGGTTACAAAGCAAGAAATAAAAGGCCATTCTTGCCTAAATGAGAGGGCAATACTCCCCTAATTATATCATGGCACTTTTAAAGGACTGGATATTATACACAAAATACTTAGTATTGAACCTGGCACATACTAGATGCTCAATGAAAAAAACCTACTATAATTATCACCACCATTATTAAAAATATTGGCCTTAATTAAAAGGAAACATTCAAGAAGTGACTTGCAACTTTATGTGGTTCCTCAGCCAGAGAAGCTGATTAAGGATGAAAATCCTCAGGAATCCTGCCTTTGAAGATAATACAGGTAAGGTTCACTGGTATGTAATTACAAGGTTTTCTCCGAGTTAGGAGAACCTACAGTCCTCATTTTTAAATAAATCTGTCTTCCTATAAATCACACATACTGAGAACACTTTAAAAAACAATAATAATTTTGTGGCATTTCATGAGAAAATATATATTTTAGAAAAAAGGAAAGAGATATATACATGTATGTATATGTATATATACTCACTCATATGTATGTATATGGTGTTTGTGTTGGAAAAAGGAATTTTTAATTGATATGATCAAGAGTGGTCTCTCTCAGTCTTTTTCATGTCCCCCAATTTTTTTAAAGTGAAGTGTATAGTTGGAGACATACACCCTGCTTATAAATTCCAATGCTCCAAATTTTAGACCAATATTACACTGCAATAAATTCCTGTTTACCGCAATGCAGACCACTGGGATAGAAAAGTACCACTATGGATTTTATGAGATTTTTGTAAATGCTGCCCTCCAGTTTTATGTTAAAAGTGAGGGAAGTAGTAAGTAGATACAACATTAAACTTTTGGTCAGAGAAAAACAACTTCCAGGATATGTCAAGAATCAACAGACTATGCCCAAGTTTTTGTAACTGATGGTTATTAACTTTGTTTTCCCTTAGGGAGTACTCAGAGAACTTCATGAAAACCATGGGTTTCCTCTGAAGAAATATGTTTTCACACATGCACATAAAATCTGGCATACAACTTCAGGGTGTTCACAACTCCTGGAGAAACTGAGTTAGAGGAAAAGCTTACGCACTAATTATTTAGATTTCCAGTCAAGGTTGAGTGCTGTTTCAGGAGTCAAGCTATCCTTGCCAAATGCTACATGTTTCCATTCAATGACTTTCTTGGTAAAAAGCCAGAACTGGAGCCCAGACGGGAGCGGGTATTCCAGTAATGGGACACCACTCTCTTGGAAACCATACTGTGAGAGCTAAATACACAACTCTGGCCTTTTCTTAGGGGTGTTGTCCCATGACCTTTTTCTATCCTTGGAAATCCCAAGAGCTCTCTATTAAATTGTGATAAGTAGTTTTTTTCTTTAAAAATGCTCCTTAATGATCAGTCTGTCAATAATGCGATATATTAATGACAAGCATTTACCCCACGCCTGGTGTAGATCTGGCACTGTACTGGATGCTATGGCAGCCACACACGGCAGCATAAAACAGGATCTTAGTCCTTGAAGAAGTTCAAAGTTGTTTGAGAGTACTAAATAAACTTTGAAACAGGGACATAACTTATAAGAATATAGCATGCACCAAACAAATCTCGAGACATTTGGCATTATTATATATTTCACCAGAGGTATATTCAGTATGTTTTAGATTGCTAGGTGGGTTGTCATACCGAGGGACTTAATTACTAAGGCAGCTAGGGGCTCAGCCAAGTGTTACCCACTGGTTTACAATAGGAAAGAACAGACTGGGAAGGTCTGGAACAAGGGCCAGAGGGGGAAACCACTGTAGCAGCATGCCCTTCTCCTCTTCTTCTTCTTTGTTATGGTAGCTAACTGTGAAGTGCATGTGTAAGGCACTGT
This sequence comes from Tonatia bakeri, assembly GCA_004024845.1. Lineage (NCBI taxonomy): Eukaryota > Metazoa > Chordata > Mammalia > Chiroptera > Phyllostomidae > Tonatia > Tonatia bakeri. The sequence continues at coordinate 104,885 of PVIA01000612.1, read as the reverse complement.
CCTAAGGCCTTTACACATGTTAACCTGGGTGTTCCTTACAAACATGCTATGGGGGAGAGTCTACCTACATTTTATTAGTATGAACATTGAAGCACATTTCATTCCAGATTCCAGGGCCAAGAATGTGGAACACACAGGACACCACCCAGGTAGATCGGGCTCCAGAGATCATACCTTTACCTCTGTGTTATTCTGCTTCGAGGTCTGTTAGCACATACTTTGAGCCAGACACAGTGCTTGATTCTGGGAAGACATCGCTCAAAGTTGACATTCCACTGTGGGAAGGGGTGTTTCCAAGGGTGGTCACAGCAACATCTCCCATCCAGCATGCTCTAGGGCTATGTGATTGTGACATACTCCATCAGTGATTGGGGTCTAATCTTTTCCCTTGAAATGTGGGTGGACTCTGTGACTGCTTTGACTAAAAGAAGGAGGGAAAAGTCCTGGAACTTCTGAGTCCAAATTATAAGAGGACCAGTATCTCTTGCCTTTACCTCCTAGAATGTTCACTCTTGGGTCTTACTCTATTACTTGCTGTCATGCTGAGAGAAGTGCAAGATACACAGACAGGATATATGTCAGTGCTCTAGCAGACAGACCCAGATGAACTCACAGCCAGCAGACAACAGAGATGAGAATAAGTATCTTGTACGTTGAGGCCAGGACAGCCTTCAGATGACTCTGGTTCCAACTCTCATCTGACTACATCCAAATGACACGCTGAGAAAGACCCCAAGCTGAGCCCAGTCAACCCACAGAACCATGAGAGATAATAATAAGTGCTTGGTTGTTTTAAACCAGCAAATTTAGAGTGATTTATAGCCATGCAAAACTAAAATATCCCCCTGCAAGAAGATGTATTAGGAGACATTAAGCAGTAATCAAATCTTACTTAGAAATATAGCATAAGTTATAATAAACATATAAAACTCTGAAAGCACAAAGCAGCTATGCCAATCTCAGACTTGGGTATGGGAAGGACTCTGTAGAAGTGAAAACAGCTGTGAAAATGAGAAAAAAGGAAGGAGAAGTCAGGAAAAAGAGAAGGGGCGATGTCTGCAGGGAGAAGGATAGGGCCAAAAAGAGTGGGAAAGAAGAAAGAAGAGAGAAGTTACTGCAAAGGAGTGCAAAAGAGAAAACAACTCACTTTGGCACAGGTGAGGAGGTTGGCTTGGCTGGAGAAAAGAGTGTGGTATTTGTGAGTTTGTAGAGTGTTGGGGGGCTAATGAGTGGGAGGGATGCTGGGGCCCTGGGTGGCATGTTGAGGGTTTTAGACTTTATGTTGAAAGTAATGGGGAACCACTGAATTTCTATTAGGAGAGCTAATAGAGCATATTTGCAATGGGAAGGTAAGTCTAGTAGGCAGCAGTGTGCAATGGGTGACAGGAAAATGTAGCTACACTGAAGGAAAGGCATTCTTTCAGGAGGTAGACCAGAAATACCAAAAGGACAGAGGATGAGTGAAACTGAAGATACAGCTGAGAGGCTGTAAAGGGGGTGGTTTAGAGACAAATCGAGGAGATGGAGACTCCATGACATGGAGAAACAAGTAAATGACGGAGTCATAGGTGAACCCCACTTTTCAGGTTTGGGCAACAATTGGCTGGCACTGCTATTCATCAAGACAAGCAGAAGAGACAGAAATGAGGGAAAATGAGGGAAACATTTTGAACATGATGAATCTATTATTTCTTTGTGGTATCTCTGTGGAGATGTCAAGCAGGTTGATAAACAGAACTCTTCTGAAGTTCAAGGCAGAAGTTGTCCCAGCCATATAGAGCTGGGAGACATCACAATGCAAGGGGCTATTAAATTGCAGGAGTGAAGGGGAACTCCTAGAGATAGTGTGTATAGTGCTCAAAACTTGTTAAGGAGTGACTGTTAGGAAAATCTGATAATCCAGTGATTCCAAAGACACGTATTGACATTTTAGTATTTCTGGTATCAGAATGCCTCTTCATATTGATGGAAGATTATAGTTTCATTGACCACGCTTTTTCTTAGTTACAAAAAATAACACTGTCTTATAAATCAATGAGATCTTAATGAAATAGGATGGCGCCTCAAAGCAACCTGGATCTAATCATTGTTTAGGAGAAGGCTACATTTATTTAATTTTTAAAAGTCTATAAAAAACATATTTTGAATAATAGTCATACAGGAAGCGTTCCAGTGGGACAAAATAATCACATGACTCAAGTGACAAGTGTGAAAAACTGCTCCAAAAGTTTTAACAGCAGCAACAAAAAGAATAGCTATTATTTATCGAGCACTATCAATCAGTGATTGTGCAGGTGTTCCACTAAGTATTTATGTTTATTAATTCATTTATTCTCACTTTGATTCCATGAGGAATACACTATTATTGGCCTCAGTTACAGAGGATAAAACTTTGGCACAATGATAAAACTTCAAGCTTCAGTTCTGGCAGAGAAGTCTACAACAGGAATCCATACTGATGTGACAGATCACACAATGGAAGCACAGCCACGGAGAAATTTGGGATAGTCAATACCCAGAGGTACTGGAGGATTGATAACCTATAGAAGCAATAGGAATTCTATTAACAAATGGCAGGGTTTTAGCCACAGGGCTGGACTTCATGAGCAAGACACAAATACTCTGGAAAGGAAATTTCTAAGAATTAAGACCTCTGCCCCAAGAAATATTGCACTTAGAGAAGTTTCTAGAATAAAAAATAAGAAAGAAGACCAAAGTGGTCATCCAGATGTATATATGATGGAAGTGAATAGGGTCCACTGGGGAAAGGCTATGGGAATAATGGAAGAGCAACTGTTTAGAATACTCCATGCCAATAATCAGGAAGTGGCTTGGAACTCCATAAAAGTTAGTCAACTTCAGGTTCAAATTGATCCTAGAACTGGGGAAAGGACTATCTTATAAGAGCAGATGAAAAAGTCACAGTTGTAAGAAATGAGAAGCTGCAGAGACTAGAGGATCAGACAGGACTAAAATCAACTAGAATGTGTTCCAGAATTCCTTGACTATTTCAGTCAGGTACTGGAAAAGACTTAGTACCTAGGAGAACAAGTTTCTTCTTTCTCTACAATAGTGATGAAGATACAGATCACCAGTAACTTTCAAATAGCTAGATTATTCAGCCTTCCAGGTTATGGGTCAAAAATAATAAATCATGGAGAATTTTTTTAATCTGTTATTATATAGAAAGATTTCTCTATGGGCCATAAGGAAAAAGGAAAAAATATTCATATAAATGTGGTTACCATTAATAATTAAATATAATGTACTTACCATGTGGCATATGCTGCACCTTTTACATCCATTATGTCAATTCTCACAACAACTCAACAAAGAAAACCTATTATTATCATCTTGTTATTACACTCAAGGAAACTGAAGCCCAGTGATGTGATATAATTTGATCAAGGACTAGGGAATAGACAAGAATCAAATTCAAGTCACTGGCTTTGAAGCCTTGCTCTTTCCACTATATTACATTGTTTGAATGCATTTTTTATCCCCACCCCCTCACAAAAGTTTAGCTGCTAACTACATAGGGAAAAAAGCTGCATTCAATTCAAAATGCAAGTAGTTCAGGACTGTAAGTTCTCTGGGTAGATTTTTACTACAATAAACCAGGATGTAAGTATCACTAAGGCTTTTCTATGCAGAAGCACCAGTAAAGAAGTAAAACTCAACTCTTATAAATTGCAAAACATTGGCCAGGTTTTTCTATTATTCTTATGTTAAAAGGGAAGACAAAAGATTCACTAGACTTCATTGTGGTCTGGGCTCAAAATGTGAGTTAGAATAAGTGACACAATCCTTGATGTACTCTAAACAGGGTGGGCAAATGAAGTGTGTGGGATAAATCTTGTCTACTGCCTACTTTTGAACAGTCTGTGAACTAAGAATGATTTAAAAATTTTTATATATTTTGGATAAAAAATAAACACACAAAAATAATATTTTATGAAAGTGAAAATTACATGAAATTCAAAATTTAGTGTCTTTAAATAAAGTTTTCCTGGGACAGTGCACTGTTCATTCACTTACATATTACCTAAGGCTGATTTCATGGCACCAAAGCAAAGCTGAGTAGTTGCAACAGAGGCCTTAATGTCTAAAATATTTGTTATCCTGAGTTTTACAAGACATGTTTATGACCTTTCTGTAAATGAAAAACACAACTCACAGTTTAAGTCAATTGTACAAAGCTCCTAAAAAGGTAGTCCCTGGTGGCAAATGAAAACACTTCAACTTTGAAACTGGTGGAGGAAGTCTTGCTCCTCTCACCACTCTGTCCGCGTTTGCCCTTTAGCAGCACACGTTCTCAATCCTGGTTACACTTAGTTCTGCTCCCATCTGCCTGAAGCATGTTCCCGTTCCCCTCCTCACCCACTGATTATTAACCGAATTCTGCTCGTCACCTCTTTTGGGAGACTGACTCTCAGCCTGCAAACTGGCCTTCGTGCTGCGCCACTGCACTCCCATAGGCATTGGGCCAAACTACTTACCACGAGCCATGTACAGAAATTTATTGCGCATTAGTCTGTGTGCTCCGTACTGCAGCAATCCTCTAATCTTTTGCTCTTGAACCCTATTAAACAATATGAAAAGCCATATAAGCCTCATACAATCTAAGATGGAATCTGAAATATTTTATCATGAATTTACATAGTTGCTAAGTGTGCAAATTGTGTGTATTATAATGTATCTTTTAAATGTGTCCTGTAGAACCTAAATAATGACAATTTGACAACTTCCATCATCCTTTTAAGTCATTCCATCTTTTATCTTTAAATTCAAAATTCTGTTTCTCTTCCCTTACTGATGTGATATTAATGTAACACAATGTATGAGGTAAAGTCTTTTATTCATTATGCAATGAGATATGAGCCACCTACAAAAATATATAGATAAATTAAAATGACTTTTAAAATTTTCAAATACTTTAAGTCAATAAATATTACATTATTTTTTTCTTCTGGATAGAGGTATCATTTCCATTATTAATAATTAATGACCAGTTGCAAATTAAAACCACAATGAGATACCACTTCACACCAGTCAGAATGGCCATCATAAACAAATCAGCAAACAAGTGTTGGAGAGGTTGTGGAGAAAAGGGAACCCTGTTGATGGGAATACAGACTTGTGCAGCCACTGTGGAAAACAGTAAGAAATTTCCTCAGAAAGCTAAAAATGGATCTGCCTTGTGACCCAGCAATTCCACCACTGGGATTATATCCTAGGAACTCTGAAACACCAATCCAAAAGAACCTATGTACCCCAATGTTCATAGCAGCACAATTTACAATAGTCAGGTGCTGGAAGCAACCTAAGTGCCCATCAGTAAACAAGTGGACCAAAAAACTATGGAACATTTACACAATGGAATACTACGCTGCAGAAAGAAAGAAGGAGCTCCTACCCTTTGTGACAGCATGGATGCAACTGGAGAGCATTGTGCTAAGTGAAATAAGCCAGATGGTGAGGGACAAATACCATATGATCTCACCTTTAACTGGAACCTAATCAACAAAAGAAAAAAAGCAAGCAAAATATAACTAGAGACACTGAAACTCAGAACAGTCTGATAATAATCAGAGGGGCGGGGGGAGGGACCAGTGGGGAGAAGGGTTTTCAGGAACTACCATAAAGGACACATGGACAAAACCAAGGGGGTGGGTGGAAGCAAGGGAGGGAGGTGGGTTTGGCTGGGGTGAGGGGGAGTGGTGAGGGGAAAATGCAGACAACGGTAATTGAACAATAAAATAATTAATTAAAAATAATAATTAATGATCCAACAATGTGATTCATTTATAGATTTTGATTAAATTTATTAAAATATAGACCTATAGATTCTGGCCTATCTCATCTGTTCATTTCTGTCTTCTCTCTGGGCACACAATGAGGATTAAGAAATGGAAGCGAAAATGAAAGACCAAGCTCTACATAGCCTTTTCCTATTTCCTTGTGTTCCATGTATATGGAAAGAAAAGATTAAAATTAAGCTCATTCACTACTCTCTGTGTGGCTCATTCAGCAAAAAGAGAAATTGATATACTACAAATAAACTTCCTTGGGCATTTTACTTCTTAGCTACCTCATGTATCTTTATTTTTCATACCTCCATTCACATTGTTTTTTTGTTGTTGTTGTTGTGGTTCAACTACTGTTGTCTCCATTTCCTCCCCCACCCTACCCACCCCTACCTCCCACCCTCAACCTTATTATCAAAGAGTGTAATACATAGTAATATTCAAAAAACAAAATAAAATAAAAATGGAAATTTTATTGTAAAAGATCCAAAACAAGATGGACTTAGATGTTATAATCTACTATTTCCCTAGGTGCTTGTGTCACAAATAAATGGTAATTGCTGATAGGAGGACACAGGGTTCAGCATCAAGGTTTTTTCCCTGATTTTTCATTATTGTGTTTGATTTGTGATGTAGTACTGAGAAAGCTTGTCACTATAACTAAGTAGTTGGGACTGAAAAAGATTTGGGAATCTCAACTCACAGACCCATGTTTTTTAGTTTTATAACAAAAATTACATAGTGATCTACCGTCTAAAAATATTTTTATAATCCATCATTCTTCAATTCAATCAAATGCCCATTCATTTTTTGAGCAAATAATTGAAAACCACCAGACTTGCAAAGGAATTTGTTACTAAGTCCTGAACTACTCATTTTCTTATTACTGTTTGGTGCCAGAAAGATCTTACACCTCCAGGCAGAACCCTAGAGACTATTTTGTAACGCGGAAGAAGGGCTGTTGTGACAGAGGAGGTTTCACAGTTCCATCTCAGGCAGATTCGTTTTAGGAAACGTGTGGATAAAGCAGACTCTGCAGACACTGATGTCTGTAGGACTCTCCAGTCTCTCTTATCTACCCTGAAAGCTGACAAGTCTGCACAGTACACGGGGCCTGGATGAAAGACCACCAGTTGTGTTCCATAAAGAGAACCTCGATGAATTATTTATCTCATTGTATCATAAAATTCTAACTTTCATCAACAAATGGCATTTTCCTTCTTTGCCCTTCACATATAAGTCAGAAACCTCTAAATTTCGGTTTTGTACAAGATTCCAAATTTCTCAGCTTTCAGAGATACAGTTGTTCTTTAACAAAACCTTATAAAGAAATGCAATACAATGCCTCCAGTCCTGAGAAAGGGTGACAAGAAGTTCTGTGACAATACACTAACCTTACCTTTAAAAATGTGTCACTATTAAAGAATGGATTAATTAACACTCTTAGAGCTAGGTTATATTTACAAGGTAGAGACCTCAACAGAGCTGGCTTCTGGTCTACATAAAAGTGATAATTTGCTAATTAGCTTTTCCTGTTATTTATAGGAAGAAATTTATTCTGTACATGAGCAGAGAGCATGTACTTGAGATGCCTAAATAAAAATCTCGATACATTGCAATTAGATAACAATATGATGGGATAATAGAAAAAAGCTCGAATAATTTTATTATCTAAAAGAACTTTTATTTATACTCTGTTTTTTCTCTATAGTTTCCTTTTTCTGTACCCCCAAAATAAAGGAAGGGATAAATCACAATATAGGGGGTTGTTATTGTTACTGTTACAGAACAGAGTGGGAGGGGTAGTGAATGATATAACACAACCCCCCCTTTTTTTTCTCCAGGGGTTCTTCAACAGCTACTGGGTTCGTTTTGTCCGCCACCTGAGGAAAGATGTCTCTTAATACCAGAGATCAGTGAAAGGAAAGGAATTTATTATTTTTTGAAATAATATAAACTAAAGTTCCCCACAAATGCACACAGTCCTCCCAGCACCCTCCACATGACAAAAGGGAGCACTTCTAAAGCCTCATGGTTCTAACTCTCACCAAAGCCTCGTGGTCCCAACCAAGACACCAAAGCCACATGGTCCTAAAAAGACGTGTGGTCCCAAAAAGAGAGACACCCAATGGCTGCCGTGCCTCCATTTAAATCCCAGTGCCAATCATCCTCTGTAGCCCATTTCCGGCTACTATCACAATTGGCCACAGCTGCCAGCATTCTGGGCCGGTGTAGCCCTGTGGTGTGGAGCCAATTATCTCCAAGCCCTTCTGGACCCTATTCCAAATCCCTATTTGGGGCTACCCTCTTGGCTGTACCATGTTACATTACCAGAACATTTTCCCAAGTTTTTGTTCCTGACCAAACACTTCTTTGTGTATAAAAGCAAAATCAAAAATAAATTTTATCCAGTTTCATCAGAATCTACTACTGTAGATTCAGGACATGGCAACAAACAAAGGCAACAACGATTAGATTTGCTTCATTGCGGTGGAAGAGTTGCCTGAGGTCTCTGGTGTATTTTTCCTTTGTAGGTCTACCATACATTCCAAGACTGGAGCTTCTGTATCTGTATTTTCTCACTGGAACTCCCTGGGTAAATCTCTGATCCCAGTTGGATCCTTGTTCCTAAGATAAGCACTGAGCTTTTTCTATTTTCCTTTTTCTTTTCAATTGCAACTTTTGCCTTGAGAACCCTGGTTTACATCCCTGAGATGAACGGTAATTCACAGGTAATCACAGACCATATTATTTACAAATGGATCTATAGTACTAAGGCACATGTATGTAAAGGCTTGGTTTCATTTCAGGGAAAAGTTGACCTAAGTGCAGGTCAGACAAGATAATTTCAAATAACATTTATTGTAATGTGTATATAATTTCCATTGTATACAGATGAAACCTGAAAACGAGTTAAGATAGCTGAGCTTATAAGAATAGTAAAATGAAGATCTGGGTTTGCTGGCTCCATATTCAATGGCTTTCTTAATACACCGTACTATGAAATCACTTTACCTCTAGAAATAAACAGTCATTGACAACAGTCACTACCTGACACACCAGGTAAGCAAGCACTCCCCTTCTCTTCTGAGTGCAAAGAGCAGCACACAGTTTGAAATTGCTCTGAAATTCTCCAAGGATATATAGTTAATCAAGTATTGATGCATTCACTATTAATTAAACATAAAATAATTACTTACATTTGAGTTGAGGTAGCTATAGGTAAGGACCTATAAAAATGGACATTTAAAAAAATATTCGTCTTTAAACTGAACTAATAAGTAAAATGGAGACAGACTCATAGATGGAGAGTAGTTGATGGAGTGGGGTGGGGGGAGGTTAGGGGTTGGAAGGATTGAGCCAAAAAAAACCCCATGGACAACAAGGTGCTGATTACTGGGGAGAGGGGAGTACAAGGGTAGTAAATGCTAATTTAAAGTATAATAAAGATTATATACATATATATTTTAAATATTCATCTTTTAGGATCCCAATAATAAAAAAGAGCATGTTAATAAATGTAATGTTATGTTTATATAACTCAGTTAACAGAATTGTCTACTATAATATCTTAAAGTGTCTTCTAAACAACTAAAAGTTTAAATACTCAAAAGAATTATAAAATCTATCAGTTATCCTCCATCCCCTAACACCCATCTGTTTTTCTGCAGCCTCCAGCACCCCTGTGGGTCACGGCAGCCTCACTCAACACAGCATAAAAGGAGGGCATTCTCCAACACAAAAGACAGCTCACCCTTGACATAACCAATATCCAGCTGTATCTTTGCCACTTAGTTAAAAATATATATATACACTATCTCTAATTCTCTCCTTCTATTCTTTTTTTAAACCACTCACGTCAGGTTGTCACTAATAGAACTTCATGGCCCACGGCACCAAAACTGTAGTTGTCAATTCATCAGTGGCTTCTAATGTAGACGGAACTGTGTTCCTTCAAATAAGCTCTAATTCCAATGTGGCTATTTAGAGATATGATCTTCAGGAGGCAAGAAGATAAAATAAGGTCCTAAAGGTGTAAGACAGAGTGAAAAATAGAATTTCATTGTTTAATCCACAGTCTGGTATTTTGTGGCGGCAGCCTGCACTGACTAATATAACTTCCAATGATCTTTTTGTTCTTAATCCACAGTGGTATTTTACCTACCAGTGGAGTTTGATACAGTTGAACATTTACTTAAAATGAGTCTTTTGGAACACCACGATCAGTAGGTTTTTCTCTTATCTTCTCACTACTCTCTCAGTCTTATTTTCTCACTTATTCTTCTATCTCAAAATACTGTTGTGCTCCACATCAACTAACCACTCTCTTTACTAAATAATCTCAGTCCCTAGATGATCTCATTTGGTCTCCTGGTTTTAGTCATGACCTGTATGCTGATGGCTACTAAAATTTATACCGCCAACCTGTAACTCTCCCTTGACCTTGAAAGACTCTTGCATTTGATCATCTAACAGGCAACTCAAACTTAACATATCCCAAAACTGAACTTGTAATTAACCACCATCCTCCAGATGACCTACATGTACTATAGTTTTCTCAACTCAGTTAATAAAAGCTCCATTCTACTTAAGCCAAAATAATTGTGTTTTACTTACAACCCAGATCCTGCCCATCAATAAATTTGTTGGTTCTGCCTTTAAAATATACCATTGAAATTGCTTACAAAAAAACACTTAATGGGGGGAGACCAAACAACTAATCAATTATACTATACATCGTTTAGGGTGCTATGTATCTTAGTTTTGGCCTGCTATGACAAATAAACTGCAGACTGGATGGCTTAAACAACAAACATTTATTTCTCACATCATGAAGGCTGGGAAGTCTAAGATCAAGCAGCTAGATCTAGTGTCTGGTGAGGGCCCACTTCCTGATTTGCAGATGGCTATCCTCTCATTGCATACTCACAAGGAGAGAGAGAGAAAGACAGAGAGTGAGTGAGAGAAGGAAGGAAGGAAGGAAGGAAGGAAGGAAGGAAGGAAGGAAGGAAGGAAGGAAGGAAGGAAGGAAGGAAGGAAAGAAGGGAGGGAGGAAGGAAGGAAGGAAAGGAGGAAAGGGAAGAAAGTTCTCTTGTATCTCTTCTTACAAGGGCACTAATTCTATTCATGAAGTTCTATCCTTATGACCTAATAACCTCCCAAAGACTCCACCTCCAAATGTGATTGGGAATTTGGCTGCAACATATGAATTTTTGGGGGGTGGGGCATGAACAATTAAGAGACAGTATTATCCATATAAGACCTTCTCCTAAGGGGACATCTCATCCTTACAACTCTAAAGAGTTCCCTAAGGAAGCCATACTTTATACCACATAATAATTCTCCTGGACTGAACTGATTAGACCAGGAATGAGCCCCAATTAAGGGCAGTGAAATCCACAGCACTATTAACCAACCTTTTATCACTGTAGCCTCATTTAAGAAAGTGAGATGAGATGGTAAGAGTCCCCTTCTCAGCATTCGCTTTTGGAAACCTGAGACAGAGCTGACTGATAGGGTTAATGCAGAGGGTGGCCCAGAGATGACAATGAAAGTCCACATGGGCAGCAAAGGTAGAAAGGAGCATAAAACAATGTGCAAATGTAGAGGAAGTTGGTTTACCAGGGAATTTAACTGGCTCAAGAGAAAAGCACAGAAGCTGTGGTAAAAAAAAAAAAAAATGACGGGCTTTGTAAACATACCAATCTCTCTCTAAATCACTGTTTTTAAGGTAATTTGTATAGATCTCTCTTCTTTGCAAACAAGCTAGTCTAACAAATTCATCAGCTAGCTGCACCATGAGGTTATATTTACACTAACTATATAAAAATGTGTTTTCCTAATGCATTTGAACAAATGTGTGTTAAATCAGGTGTATTTGCCTGTGGGCGTCAACAAACAACAATGTACAGAACCACAGTTAAATGACTAAATGTTTAGGTCAAGAGCAGTACCAGTATTTTGTTGAATGGCATTTTGTTAAAACAAGTACATTTAATGAACTACTCCTTGCAAATGATCATGTCTGTGTAGAAACCTGGTGAAGCTTAGAACCTTACACGGCCATAATTTTGATTGAACTTGCAGTAATGGGTACAGCATCTTTGTGGTCTTTCATTTTGTTCTTAATTGTCAAATATACACACTAAGCTAAAGATTAACCATAAGAAGAGAAGGTGAAGGATAATTTTTTAAGGGGATAGAAGCTACATTTTGATTGGTGACGCTGATTTTGTGGCATCTTTTGTGTGAGAGGGACAAAGAAAAATAGACACTGGAGAGAGTAATCACAAAAAAAAAATCTGTCACTAAGGAAGGACACAACCAGCAATTTCACCATCAAAATGTAATCCATAATCAGGAGACGGGGAATTACTTCACTGTGTGATTACACCCCTCATTACTAATTTATTGGATAGCAACTGCTAAATACCAGAGAGAAGCCTAAGAGTTTATTTTCTCCATTTGCAACAAAGACTTTGATTAACTATATTTATTTCTTAAGATTTTGGGGCCAGTTTGACTTTTGAAATGGATCGTTTTTTAAAACTCTAGCAGTTAAAATTTATAAAGCCGTGTGTATAAATTTGCTAGCAGAAAATTTTGAAAATGCGATCGGCAGTATTTAATCTGTACGTCTTTGAAACAGTATGGCGTGCTGCTAAGAAAATTCTAAATATGTGTTGTCACCTTGAGATAAAATGTAAGCAAATATCAGACCAAGGAAATGAGTTTTATGTAAAGGCCAGATTAATATATATCTTTGTGTACACATGGTTTACATTGCCTGTTAAGAGTAACAAAGAATTAAAAGTAGGATAGGAATAAGAATGGAATAAAAAACGTTGTCTTTGGACTTCAGATTTCAAATCTATTAAAAGATTTTAGGAGAGGTGGTTATTTTGTCTGAATTTTTTGTATTTCTAACCTAGTTATTAACCAAATTAGAGTTATTGTGAAAAGGAATAGATGTCCTAGGGGCCAGGGGTAGCGGCTTTTGTGTATGAACTTGTGCTGTTCTGTTCAAAGCAATCCATTCAGGCTTTCGACATATTCTTTATTTTGCCAATGTTTTAGGGGGAACAGCCTTGCCCTTCAAAAGGATTAACGCTGTGTGCATGAAAGAGGGTGGGGATAGGGTAGGTGGGTCTGAAGGCAAAACAGAAAGAGGCATTGGCAGAATTTATATTAGCAGTGGTTTCTTGGGAAATAAAAGACCTAGGGAGGTATTGGATTAGCTAGTTTATGCAGCTCATCTGGTAGACCTGCAGGTCAAATAACACAAACTACTCCCTGCTCTAACCTACAAGTTTTCTGTGATATCCAGTAGAAAAGAAAACTCTACTGGTCCCCGTGCTCCTTGGATCTTAATTAAATTAAAGCTTCTTCAGTCAAAAACAGTAGTCATTTCTCACTGAACACAAAGCATTTCAGCTCTCTTCAGCATAAGCCACTTTTGGGATGTGAGGGCGATCTGGCTGTGACATCTGTCACCCCATGGATCCCCAGGGGTGATTCCACTGATTGGGCTTTCTAGGCGGGTGTCCCCTTCCTCCCTCACCGATCAATGTGTGTCCCTCCTGAAGCTGCGCGCTGGGTCTAAGAGGACGACTTTCCCAACTAGAGGAGAGGACTGGTCTCCGGTCAAGGGTACACGAGCAGCTGCGCTCCCCTGCTAGAACCTCGGAACAAGCTCTCGAGGTCCATAAGCCACTTCTGTATTGAGGATTTATCTCATAAAGATCCTGCACAACACCTTCTGGAGGCTCCAGCATTTGTAGGGCACATTTCCTGTCCTCAGAAAGGTCTATACTGTACAGGCCTCCAGTAGCGGTAGACCTGCACACAAGAAATAACAAAATCGGTGTGGGGGAGGGGGGGGAGAAGAGTAGAATGGGACAGGCTGTGATACTGACTTAAGAAGCAAAAGAAATTCCCTAATGATTGATCCCTCAATTCTCAAATCAATTATATATAATGAATAAAGACTAGTATGATAGTAAGATATAAGCTTACTATCATAAGGTGTTTACAGTACTTGTTAGAAAAACTAAAAAATACATATGTATTTTAAATTTAGATGAGAAACAAAAATCTGTTTCATAACTAGTCATTGCTAGCCAGCTTTCTTGATGTGCCCCCTTCTGTAAAGGTCTCTATTGCTCATTTAATTTTAATGACATGGGCATGTTGACGGTGAATAAATCTAACTTTAAATCCTTCTTTATAGTTTCTTTTTCCATTCCCAAGAGGCCATCAACTGCTAAAGGTGTCATTGAAGTCTTTTCTATGATGTAAATTGTTGATTAAACATTTATTTTTATTCATAGCATAGTACACATGGCATATTTGAATAGATTTTTTAAAAATCACACCTGAATCATTTTTACTTGTCAGCACAGGAAGTATTAAATAATTTTCATGATGTTTTATGTAAATTCAGTGCTGGGGTACATACCCATGACTTGTGTTTTAATGTGTATGCAGACAGCATTTGGGTTTATCATTCTAGGTCATTCATTAAGAGCACTATGGCATCTGCCCCGGCCAAGTAGTTCTCAGTTGGTTAAAGCATCATCCCAATACACCAAGGTTATGGGTTTGATCCCCAGAGGGGGCACATATAAGAAACAACCAATGAATGCATAAATAAATGGAACAAAAAATTGATGTTCCTCTTTCTCCCTTCCCCCTCTCTAAAATCAACAACAAAAAAGAACATTGGAGCATTCATACTTTTGTTATTTGTGGGTCCTTTAAAATATTTTCATAAATGCCCATTATTTCAAAGATTTTTAAAATACATGCATCTGTTTCCACAAAACATTAAAAGCTAAATCTTATGCTGGGAGTCAAGAGAGCTAAGTCTCTGATTTCTGCTTGCTGTATTGCTGGCCTTTTTTCTGGCCTTGGATAAAGCCCATCTGAATCTGTAATGATTTCCTACTTCCTGGTATTAATACCAACAATAACAATAAAAGTTAGCATCCATTGAATTCCACACCAGGTTTTATATGCCATAACTCATTTAACCTTCACTATATTCTAATGAGGTCAACACTCTGCTAATTCTCAGTTACTGATAAAGAAAATGAAGCACAGAGAGACCTACAGTCCCCCCACCTGGTAAGAGGCAGAGCCAGAATTTGGGTAGCTTGACTCCAGAGCCTGTGCTTTCAACCAGCACGCTGTGCTGCCTGAAAGCTAAGCTTCCTGATGTACCTACCATGCACGTCCTCCAATCGATTGCTCTATTCCTTCTCCAGCAGCTCTTTCCAGACAGCTTAATCTCCAGACAAATGAAACCCTTTCAGATCTCAATGTGTCTCTAATATTTGCAAGCTGTGGATTTTCACTAAGGCTTGTCCTTCTCACTAGAATTCTTTTTGCTCATCTCTGCCACTCCAAGTCCTTCTACACTTCAAGAACTAGTCTTGCCAGTAATAACCAACTAGAAGATAAATACTCTTTAAATAACACTAAAACTTTTAGCTACAGAGTAAACAAAGAAGACACCCACAAAATCATGGGAGACATTTGAGTAAAAGGAAAGATTGACCACTTACATAGACGAGGCAGTATATCATGATAATGATATCAATTCTTTCCAAATTATTCTACACAGACAAAGCAATCATAATAAAAATTGCAGCTGATGTTTTAAAAAACTGATACAGTTTTCTCTAATTAATATGCAATAGTAATAGTTTACAAACAGGTCAGTTTTGTAAAAGGGTAACTACATTTGGCGTAGGTTAAATTCCTTTACCACATATTAGGATACATTACATGAGAATAATAAGACAAACAAAACAGCGTAGATGCGGGGAAAACGTCAATGAAACAGAATCTGTAGCTTCTAACCAGACCTATTTATACAAAGAAACTCATGTTACACACCCACACAAATGCGTGGTAAAAGTGGTGCTTCATCAGAGGACAGGATGGCTTGTTCAACATACAGTGTAGGGAAAAGAGGCTCTGTCCGCTGAGAAAATGAGACTGGTTTTCTACCTCACACAGAAGCAAAAGCAAACTTCTTCGTACAGACTGCAGAAACAATGAAGTGGCCGTACCATCAAGCTAACAGAAGAAAATGCTTATGAATATCTTTGAAGATATTTCTTGACACAGAAAAGATGAGAAAATGTCTTAAATAAAAATTTTTATCCAAAAACAACAATATAAACAAAGTTAACAGACACATAAGAGACTAAAAAGGTATTTAAAATATCCAAAATAAACTCACTATTACTATCTTTAATACACAAAGAACTCAATTTACAGGAAAAAAGACAGAAATCCTAATTATTAAAAGGTCAAAAGTATTAAAATAAGCAATTCACAAAAAGAAAGTTCAAATTATTTGAAGTGAGTGCAAACAGATAAATTCATGTTATGAAGGTACCACTTTATTTATACTCATTCAGATCACAATAATTTGTAAGTACTGGTGAGGATGTATAGAGATAATCTTGCCCATGCACTCCGGTGAGTATATAAATCAAGTTTGGAAAACAATCTTTTAGTAATCTGTGAAATAAGCTGAGAACATACCCTATGACCCACAGCATCCTGTTCCTAGAGATCTGTAACAGTCCAGGTACGTAGATATTCATCATGGCATTGTGTGAGGTCATGAGTTGGGAGACATAACTGGGGAAATGAATGACAAAATGTCAAGGATGCATGCTACGTGATACTATATACTGGAAGCAACAAACAAACATATCTCAAGGAAAGAATGCCTAGAAAAAAAGAGAGAACCAATATTTTTTTTGGTATTGAATTTTTTTTTCTTTTTTTAATTTTATTTTAATCATTGTTCAAGTGAGAACCAATATTTTTAGTACAATATCATTTGTGTAAATTTAACACATACACATGACAATAAAAGCACCACATTTTTTTACAAGGACACATACATATTTAAATACTTTTATCAAACACATTATAATAAATACCTGTGGGATGAAAAAAACAGAAGCAAAACCCAGGAATAAAAGAACAAAAATAAAGATGAGTCAAGTGAGAAAGATACTTTGCTTGAATTCACAATGATAATTTGGCTCACGTGGAAAAGTAGGATTAACTCGAATCTCTGCACCTGAAGAACTAGAGAAAGAATTAAATTAAATTAAAGTAAATTAAACTAAAAGTTTGTTTTATATTCACATACATCAATCTGAGCTCATCTAATAAGGATCTCCTGTGAGGGGTGGTGGGTACCAAAAGGTCTGAGAAGGGGACAGGAAATAGGGAAGAGCTTTGCCTGCCTACCCACCGGCACCATGAGCTTTCCCAGGTCCTCTCTTTGGGTCTGATAATGCAGTGACTTTGCTGAAAGCACTTTTTTATTTGGAGAATAAAGAAATTGAACTGAACGTATTCA
This sequence comes from Tonatia bakeri, assembly GCA_004024845.1. NCBI lineage: Eukaryota > Metazoa > Chordata > Mammalia > Chiroptera > Phyllostomidae > Tonatia > Tonatia bakeri. The sequence goes on along the minus strand of PVIA01000612.1, from coordinate 87,686 downwards.
TAAGAGCCATAGTGGAGGCATGGGAAGAATTGAAGCTTTGGCATCACAGCCACAGGACTTTGGGTGAGTCATTTATTTCTGCTTTATAAGCTTTTGTTTTCCTATGTTAATAGAGATAATAACACTTGCAATACAGAATTGTTAAGGTGAGATAATTTCTTCATCTCATTCAACAAATATTTATTGGGTCTCTGTCATGGTCCACTATTGTGGGGGCTGGACTGCAATAGTAAACAAAACAAGTAAAAAATTATCTAGTACTCATGGATTATAGTTGGTAGAGGGACTACAATATGTAAAATAAGTAACATGTCCAAAATAATTGATGGTAATAAATTTGGGTGAAACAAAAAACAGACAAGGTGGATAGGAGGTGTCCAGAAGTAGATCCATTTCATTTTAAATGGAATTGTTGGGAATAGCTTAGTGGAGAGTTTTAAACAAAGATCTAGGGAAAGTAAAGGAAAGGGCCAGCAGATGGCTGTGAGAAGAGCATTCAGTGTGGGTGGATGAGCAGGAGATGGAAGCTAGCCCAACAGAACAGGAAGAACAAGGAATCAGTGTGATTGGAGAGACGTGAGCAAGGAGAAAGCAGCAGTGGATGAGAGGCTGGAGTTGAGAGCATCTAGATTACAATGCAGTGACTTTGACTTCTGCTCTGAGAGAGACAGAAAGTCCCTGGGGGATCTGGACGTAGGAGGGATATAATCTGACTTACAAAAAAAAAAAAACCCCACAAAAACCAAACACAGCACTCTAACTGCTGCCTTGAGACAGACTGCAACAGAGCAAGGATGGAAGCAGGAGACCAGTTAGGAGGCCTTGTAATGACCTGAGCAAGACGTGCTGGTGGCTTGGCCTTTCTTGTAGAGTGAAGATAGTGAGTCAGATGCTGACCAATTTGGAAGTGGAGAGGGAAAGAGAGGTATCCAGAAGAGTGTACTTAAGCCAGCTAGTACAACACTTGGAATCTAGAAATCACTTCTTAAACAGTCACCGTAAACATTAGTGTGTACTAGAACTCCATGGAGGGACTCTATTAAAATGCAGAAACCTGAGACTTATGTTCAGAAAATGTTCACTCACAGTATATCCAGGATGAACCCTCTCAGGTGTAGGAGCAAAAAAAGAAAAATATTTTTCTTCCACTTCCTAAGTTTTTCTGGGTGTATTAATAATCAAATTAGCATGATACAGATTAGCAGGAGAAAATAACCAAATTTATTGCATATTACATATGGGCTGCCATAAGAATATGGAGCCCAATGATACATTGGGCAGTTGAGGCTCATATGCCATCTGGAGCTAAGGAGAAGTGGATGGTTATGTTTTGGGACGTCAAAGGGCAGGAAGGCAATTAACATGGAGACTGAAAACCAAAGTTTGGTAAATGAATTTTTGCTGAGAGGTCTTTAACAATGGGACACCAGGAGGACTTCGATCATAGGGGCCTCGCTAGGTTCCTCCCTGTCTAGCACACTAGTTCACATTAAACTATATTACCTATGAAGAGATTCTTGTTTCTTAACAACAAAGAGCTTAAAATAATCAATATCTCTAAGGGCATTTTTGGGTGGCAAACTCTGTTTGCCCCACCCAGAAATCTGCATTTTGGACAGGGATTGTAGATAATGCTGGCACAACCACCCCTGAAGAAACACTGATCTAGAAGGATTGATATTTCCCAAAAGTTTAGCATTCTTGGGAGAAATGCAATTAAACTAGAAAATGTCCATGAAAATCCTGAGGCATTTTGATTCTAAAACAGGAGAAAGATGCAGTAGGTAGTCTTTATTTTTAAGTGTGCAACTGTGGAGGTAAGTGGTAATGGCTACCACTAATGCTGTTCTTGTCCAGTGAGTGTAAGAACCCAAAGGACTGTGGGTGCCTGTGAAGATATACTTCATTGTCTTTATAAATGGAATTAATGGACAATATAAAAAATAAGGTAAAAGCAGAAACAAGAGAAGAAAGGGGAAAGACTGCCTCTATCCCCATGCTTTTGCCATTATTTTGTGTTTAGCTTAAAATTATATCTGTACATCTCCTGGGGCAAAATCGGATGAAAAGTGTCTGTCAAATCTCAATCTGACCTTGGAGTCATGCTAGAGGGGTAAAAAGATATTTTTAAACCTCTTTCTTCTTACCTTTATTTTTATCTTTCTCTTAAAAGTGCAAAGTAGTCAATGCTCTCCACCAGGGTTTTCCGGTCTGTAGATTGAAGATTGTCATAGAACTCCTAAATTAAGATTCTTCTGTGTCCGAAATAATATGTCTTGCTAAACAAAGCCAAGTGACAAGCTGTCCATGGTAATTTTTAATTAAATACCGGAGGCTCAGGAAGAAAAGTTCTCTGCATGTAGCAATTTCCCCAAATTAGCTAGTTTTCTGAAAAGCAGAAAGCCTTATGACAGAGGTTGCTCTCTTATTTCCAGCTCAGTATATGAGATTTGAGATTCAGGAATCCCAGTTCATTCAGAAAAGGTTTAAATGAAGATCTTAACATTTTAATGCATTTGGAACCTCTTAAATGCATCCCCTCTATCTAAAGTGGGAGTTGGACGTTTGTGAATAAAGCACAGAAATTGCCGGTACAGATGGAGTGTGCCCACAAACATCCAGGTTAATGACAAAAAATATCTTTTAGCAATTTTTATAAATAAAAATAAATAGCATCATCATTATTTTGGCTTGAGGACACTTCAAAGATTATAAACAGCCTTATTATGGAGTCAGGAAAATTAAAGCCAGAAAGAGCCCAAAACAGCATACACCCACTGACAAACCATCTCAGCTTGGTGAGTAACCCAGGAAAATGTAGTTCAAATGCAGGAAGACTCATGCCGGGCTCAAATGCTTGCAGATGACAGACAGTTTGATGCGGACAAGTGACATGTACTTATGACTTTGATGAGTCTTTATGCCACGAGACAACTCCCTGGAAGAAGGAAACTATGAGATTATTTTCTAAAGGATAGAAAATCTCTGGAGACAAATCACTATGTATCATTAATGAGAGAGAAACACAAAGAAAGACAAATCAATGCAGTTAAGGGGTCTTAATGCCTCAGTTGTGTATTCATCAAATCTGAACACTTGAGAGAACAGAAAACAAAAGCTGATTTTTGAATAACAATATCCTAGAAATGAAGAACAGACATCAAAAATCTGGGTAATCTTCAAATGTGGAGGATCCATCCTGTATCCTCTCAGGTTTGACTTAGACTAACTCTAAAATTAGAAAATAATGATGCTCACGAGATTTACCAAATGACCTCATGGTTTTAATGTCATATTTCACTCTTTTTTTTTTCTCTTTTTCCCCCTTATCAACTACAGCCAAACCTTTAAGGGACAAGTAAGAATAATTCAGTTTCTTGAGTTCAGTGAACGCATCAATTCTAGCAATAGAGCTAGTGGTTGCTAAGGATGTATCTCCACAAACAGGCTATTTGGTGGCCATGGGATAAAGGCCAGGGAGATGGAAGTCTTAATCCAGAAGAGTGGTTCTTGGCCACAGGCAATTTGGGCACCCAGGAGACATTGGACAATATCTGGAGGCAGTTTTGATTGTCAGGACTGGAAGAAGGTATTGGAAGAAGGTATTTGGTACTATCGGCACCTGTGGGTAGAGGCTAGGAACGGTGATAAACGTCCTAGAGGGCACAGACCAGTTCTACACAACAAAGAGTTATCCAGCTCACAATGTCCATAGTTCCAGGCTGAGAAACTCTGCACTAGACCTTTAAGAGGTTCCCACCAATGTACATGAATTACACATGTGGAGAAGAATTTTCAAAGTATAATGAGAATATGTCTGGTGTCTGAGGGAGTGCAGTTTCTTTAGGGATGTGGAGAATGTAAGAGAAAGTACTTCACACCTACAATTATCTTTGAGTTGTCCTTTACATAAAAACTTTGGTTGACAAAGGTAAAGAAATAGGCAGTTTCAGGCTGAGGAAATGAAGCAATCAAAAGCAGAAAGACATAAAATTGAGTGAGAACATCAGTGTCTGCTGAATGAAAATCAGAAAGACCTGGAACTGAGCAGAGGCAGTTTCACTGATAAAGTGCCTACTATGTGCAAAGAAATACTCTCTGCCTTGTCAGTACAACTGATAAAGATGAATGGCAGAGGGAACTTCAAGTGTGAACACAACAGTCAACAGCTTGGATTTACTCTACAACTAACTATTTAAGGTTTTTGAACTCACGGGTGATATGATTAACCATGTAATATTTATTTATTTATTTATTTATTTATTTATTTATTTATTTATTTGACTATGTTTATTGAGTGGTTGCTCTGGCCCACCCTATAAACTTGAATTAACCTGGTTTTTTAATTAAATCATTTTTATTGTTATACTATTATAGTTGTCCCAATTTTCCCCTTTTGCCCTCCTCTGCCCGTCCTACCCCCACTCCCACAGTCAATTCCCACACTGTTGTCCATGCCTGTGGGTAATTTTAGAAAAGTAACTCTGGTGGCAGAAAACAAGATGGGTTAAAGGGAGAAGAAGCTTGAGTATACGAAAGTGACCAAGTTATTGGAGCATCTCCCAAAATGTGTTCCCAGATTTGTCAAAACGGGTCATTGGTTAAAAGTTTCCTGTGGTCAAATAAGTCTGGGAAATGCTTGCTTAAACTAAGTCATGCAGGGTTCTCTAACACGGCATTTCCTAAACTCTGTCCTTAGCTATCACACATTGTTACTCTTCCTATGGGGCGAGAGTGGTGCCATTTTTTGCCTAAGAAATATTTTTCATGGCATATACAACAAGAATCATGTCCCAAAGAATGTTTCATAAAAATGTAAGGTAATATTAAGAAAAACATTGATAACAGTGGCTGAATCTAAGAGCTAGTATAATGAGGAATTACCATGCTGACTTCCAGCTGACAACACGGAGCACAGAATGATAACCCAAGGAAAGCAAAGAATCAAGACAATCCTACCAGATAGAAAATAAGGAAGTCTAAGAAAAGGCTAGAACAGGGATGAGGATGTATTGGTTTAAAACAATGTGCCAATATTGCCCAATATTGTAGCTGTGTCTGAAATACTGGGCTGAGATGGATCCTGATGCTCTATCAGAAATCAGTGAGGATCACATGAATGTAACAATACCTCCCATGGAAACAAGGAACATAATAAGTGGTATTCATGTTATGTGTTTGTCACACGTAGACCAGAAAGTAGCTAGCTTAACACTATTTGTGTAATGGCTTTAAAAATGCTTAGTTTATTAAATCTTTCTTCAAAGGAGACCTCACCCAGAAAATTAAACAGACAGAATAAATAAAGGCAAAGCTAAGTGATGCCTGGAAACTCCACCTACTCTATTTTCCCTCTAGACCTTCCTCCCCATTGACATCAGTACCCATAATAGCTTCTAGAGCCATTTAACTAGTTAAAAAAATAAGGTTAGCAAATGCTAAGGGAAGCTAGGTATCGTACAGCACACACTTCTACCTTATCAGGGGAAATAGTTTTCTTTTTCTTTGGTTTTCTAGATTCAGTTCCTATTTGTTCTCTATTAACATTCAGTAAAGGTTTGAGAACTTCCAGAGTAAGACTGATCAACAATCAAAAGGAGAGATTTGGGCTAAACCTCAATGTGGACATGAAAGTAAAAGGTTCAAGTTTGCAGCTGAGGGACCCCATAGGTATGGAGAGTGAACTGACAGGAGTATTGAAAGTGGGAACACCTGAGAGAGATCTGCTAAGACATACTGTGGCAGGCAGAGTGGACCATCTACTCTCTCTCTGGCATTTGCCCTTGCTGAAACCTAGAGATTTTGAAGTTTATTTAATTACTGGGAGATACTTTCTTTTAGCTTCAGTTGTTAACTGCATGGTTTGTTCTGTAAGCTCACAAGGAAGTATAAAGTGCAAGAACAACATATTTTAAAACCATATTTTGCCTTGAAATCAACAAATACTGCAAAAACAATTTGTCACTTTGATGAACTTCATATAGCTAATGAAATTGGCAGATACCTGCTTAATAAAACCAGAGGTTTGATCTAGAATAAAAACAAACCAATAATTTGGAGTAGCACCTTAAGAGTTTTAGCTGATATATACGCACCATTCTTGCCAATGAAAGTATCTTAATGTTCTCTCTTCCAGCTTCAACCAAACCAATTCTGAAGGATCTTAACAAGGAGAGCCTCTTATTCAGCCTTGAACCCCAATATCAATCATAGACACATGACACGTGTAGTAAATTATTATTTGCTGAGGCAAACTCATTGCTTTATAAATATCAAGATAATATGTGATAACAACAGGTATGTTATTTCTGAGACACTTGAACAAGGGTACTTGAAAAGCCCCCATCTTCTTTTTGGAGACCTATAGATATCTCTGAGAGCAAAAAAATTAAGTTCATGTAGATGCAAAGTCTGGGACACATGTTGACAATGCTTTCTGATGTTTTTTTAATAAAGTAGCTGGAGGATGCTGGGAATGCAATTCTATCCAGAGACTGGTTTAATTAGCAAAGTTGACATAGATGGGGTAATTTTTACTGCATTAAAAATTCTAACCTTTCGTAATTAATAGGCCTATTCTAAGCAGTGAATTAGGTAGTTACTTCTTGAAACAACTTTTTAAAATGGTGCTTTTAAAGTATTAAGTTCAGGTTTTGAATTATCTAAAATGTATTTCATGCACTGTGGCTATGACATTTTGAAGAATTACAGTCTAGATCACCTACTGGATTTGTTTCATACAAAGATGTAAGTTTTTACAACTAATTGTAAATATCACCTTTCAGTGGTTTTAATGAACCTAACAAAGATATATGGTAATTTGCCTGTTCTCTGCAGACACTTAGTTGCGAGAAAATTAAATTAGGGGTAAGCCATATTAATCCTCATCACATAGTCAGAGTAATGGATATATTAATATAATTTAAAACAAAACAATGTCAAATATGAATCTTCAGACTTTTTCAAGTAATCACATCATATTCTTTATAGCTATATTTTAGATGTGATAGAATGGAAATATCCTTTACACTTTGAATACAGTGAACCACCTTGAGGGGAACTTAAAATTAAACCTGGATAGACCCAGCCACATTCTGACAGTATACTAGCTTAGAAAGTTAGTGTTGCCCCCCACTTTTTTAAAAAACCTGTGCCTTGTTTCATTGACATTAACTATGTCATTAAAGAAAAAAACTCCAGGATGCTGTTAGACCTATATCCTTGTTTCCACACAATAGGCAGTATAACCAGGAAGATTTTTGAAGTTGATGAACATTTTAAAAAAATTCATAAGCCTTAGGATCCATTTTTTGGGATGTTAAGAATTCATTTATCTTACTTTACTTCCTGGACAATGGATATTTTCCCCCTTTGGAGATGTAAACGACTCTCTATATCCTATATGTATACATACACTCTAAATAAACAGCCTTCAGTTGTATTCCTCTGAGTTCTTTTTCTGAGCAAGTTAAATGAAACCTTACCACATACATCTGGAGGTACTCAGGGGTTGTCATGTTGGAACTAAGCCCTTGGATGGCATCAAACTTGCTGTCACTGGTTTTTGACATTTGTATCAATGCCCTCCTTTAAAATGGAGGCATTTAGACAGTTCTGGGAGGGGTTCTCAAGATCTAAAGCACATTGACGTGACTCAACGTACATGAAAAGGAAATGTTTCATTGCTTGGTGGTGGTTTCCATGCCAAAAGTTTCCAGACGTTGAGGATACTGACACTAAGTTTTCAGAGAGTGGGGGTGGGTAAAGTGGCAAGGAGGGAGGGGTATGGGCAGCATATCTGGATTGTGGATGCTAAAACCAATAAAGTTTGAAGTTCTAAGTTGTATTTGCCAAGAATTTAAAAGCTATGTCTTCTCCCATTGATGATCCAACTGTGATCGCTAAAGAGGAGCATGCCAAAAGAGAGGGTGAAGGGATTTCCTTTACTCATTGTATGTAATATCTCAACTACCTTGCAGAAACCAGTAATTGGAGCTGTATCACATCAGGGTGCATCCTCACTGGTTTCACGTTCATCTGCAGAATATGATGGATAGGAGCAAGAATGGAGATGGAGTGGGTAAGAAAAAAATGGCATGAGCATCCGAGGTCTTTAAGGTGAAAGCTGTGACATTATATGGGAAACTGGTAAAATTCCAAATTTGAGTGAAGATAAATTACTGATGAAATACTCCCCAAAGGAAAGAAATGGAATAAAAAATATAAGTAATGTAACTTTTTGAGGAGAAAGGGCAGATTCTAAACTCGTCTTATCTCTTAAGAATGAGATATTGCACCATCTGCTCCCCAAACAGTTATTTCACTCTGGATTTCTCCTTGGTATCCTCCCTATATTTCTCTGAATTTTCAGATTGGCTCTCTTCCTGTGAGTCACTTCCTTTCTTTAACTGATTCCATATTTACCTCCTCTTTCTGCAGATTATCTGTGATTCTGTGTTAAGCATTTCAAAACATTACATGTTACTGCGTTATGATGCTTTGCCTGTATCTAGCATCCTTCAGTTCTTAGAATTCAGTGATATTCTAACAAATACTGTCTTCCTAACTACTATGGTTTTAAAAAAATGATTATTCACTTTACACGTATAAAGTGGTATCATAATTTCTTAAAAAGATACAATGCTTAGTTACCACTTTGATTCTATAGTACTTAATCTAATCCATTTGCACTACCATTTAAAGGTACCCTCCAAGTTACAATCAACTCTCTTACTGTGTCATTGCCTCCTTCTACAAAATTTTACATGATATATAACTTCATACACCTATAATCAGACTTAAGGCCATCCATTGGAAGTTATCCCTGGCACATTAATTAAGTCAAAAACTTGGCATCTCCCTTAATTCTAGCCAGTGACCAAAACCTTGCAATTTTACCTCATTGGCAGCTCACTAGTTTTGGGTATTTGTTTTTTTAATGCTCACCCAAAGATATGTTTATTGATGAGAAGGTAGGAGGAAGAGGAATAGAGGGAGAAAGAGAGAGAGACATTGATGTGAAAGAGAAACTTCTTTCAGTTGCCTCCTGTATGCCCCCAGACTGGGGATCAACCCTGCAACCTCCTTTTGGTGCACAGGACAATGATCCAACCAACTTAGCCACCCAATCAGGGCAGTAGTTCTCTAGTTTTACAGACTGTGGCCACTGAGTTAATTTCTGCCAGCTGCCTTGTTTTCTAAATAGTTCTATTGGAATACATCAACACTTGTGTTTACATATTTTCCATGGCAGGGTTGAGTAGCAAAAGCATGAATTGGATCTTAATACTCCCTTACTTAAAAACCTCCAATAACTCCCAGTTCCCCTCTATAAAGCTCAGCTTCTTAAACACAACTTGCAAGCCTCAATACTGCAAGAAAGGCCTCTTCACTCCAAAAGATTCTTCTATGTTATTCCTTAGAACTGTGCTTCACCTAATCTAGTACTTAACTACAGTTGCACTGTAATTCCACAAACCTGTCTATTCCTCTGCAGTAATCTACTTCTTGCTGCCACTTTGTGAGCATTAAGTATAGTGCTCAGCACATAATACAGTTTCAGAAATATTAAGTTACGTAGGCAGTGAAACACAAATACCATGAACACACTAAAAAAATCTATCATATATAGTTTATAATAGTAGAAAGAGAACAATTAAATTTAAAGAGAGGTAAACAAGGCTTAAGAGTGGTAGAAAGAAAATGGAAAATCAGCTAACTTTGAGTAGGTACTATACTACAGCTATGAGAAAGATAATGTGATAACTATGCATTTTTACTGGATTATGACATGCAAGGATCAGAAGGCAATTCTGTAGCTGTGTGTCATGCTGTTCAATCCATTATTATAAGCATGTTGACATAATCACATCCATATTATCTTGCTACTAGTGATTCCAACTAACCCACTTCAATGATTTAGATATGCATTGTGATTAATTATTATTATTCTTAGTAATTGCTTAGTTTGAATTTCATTATTTTGAAATAAATGAAAAGTATTTGTTAGTATGAAAGAGGCAAACTTAGAGGAGAGAGAGACATTATGGTCATCAATGAATCTGTATAGAAAGCACATACTTTATTCTTCACAAACGTTTTATTAATTGTGATTCCTTGTCAGCATATCTTGATTTGTTTATGCCCAGGTCATTATGGATGGTCTCTGATTCAGCCACATGCTCTTTCCATGTATATAAATGTCATTCTACTGTAAGACTCACAAAGTTTTCCTTGTTATCTATATGGAAAGAAGATAGTTTTCTTATTATATAAACGCTAACATTTGCCTTATTAGTCCAATGTCTAGCCACCATATCCATGGCTTTTCCTGGGGTGTAAATAAATAAAAGGGGTCAAAAGCAAGAAAAGCAAACTAGAAATTAATGATTTATGTTCATTTACCATACCTGGACATCCCAGAACAACTTGGAAACTGGAATTTAATATATTTTGCTTCAAATGTACAATTTATAATATTAAAACACACACTGATATGATTCTGTACAAATTTCACTCACCCAGTTACTTAAATGGCCTCAGTAACAGTAATTCTGTTAGGATATTTGTTATTTTCATTTCAAAAAACACTACATTCCAACTGACAGATATGCTTTAAAACATTTATACAAAGGACAATATTAATACAATATAAAAAATAATAAATACTTGCAAGTGGAAGGATTGTAGAGACTTTGGAAACTAAGTATAACAAAAATACAAGGAGGAACCTTAAGCAGATGAGTCCTAGTGAATTCTATCTCCACTCTGATTCATCGTCCCATGGCCTGGCATCTTCGCTGTCTAGAGTAGCCCATTTATACTTAAAAACACTTTGCCAGTAGAATATATAAATCTCTAAGAAATAATACTTGCCTTTTAATTTCATCTACACTATCCCTAAGAAGGACTTCCAGCAGGTTTTTTTCCAACTATAACTTTATAATATTAGTTTCCAAAGGCAAAAAAAAAAAAATAAGAGCAGAATATTATGGGATTCACATAAATGATTTGATTTCTCCTGAGAAAGGAAACCCCCCCTACTGTTCTTAATGATTATATGACTGGGACAAGCTATGTTTGTACTGTTTGAATACATATCCCCTTACTCCTGCCTGGTGGGATTTGGAGTCACCTACTATGCAGGGTTAACTAATGACTGAAATGAAATCCAGTCATTTAAGGAAATCTCAAAGGCTTCCTGGAGTTAGGGTGGAAAGATGTCACTAGCAGAAGGGCTGTACTTTATGCTTTCGCAATGTTTACAGAACCTATAACACAATGGAGCATGATTAATGAGGCCCTCCAAGCTCTAGCCTAAGCACAAGACTTTGTACTTGTCACATCTGAAGATCAGCCCTTTATCGCCTTCATAACATGTGAAATGTAAACCAGAACCTGATCTTCTCCTAGAGGAGTTATGCTGGCTTTCATCCTGAAGCAAACTAAGGGGTTAAAGAGGAGACATTCTCATTTTTTAACCAAATGACACCTTTGCTTAGAAAAATGTTTTTCCCTTTCTTTTACATTTATCATTTTATTCTATGCTTACAAAACGATGGAGAGCAAGTTTGCCAGAAATTATTATCACCTATGAGATGAGACATCTGGGACCTAAGAAAAGTGAGTGGCTTTCCTGAGTACTCAGTTAGTTGGGAATGTATGTGATACCAGAACTCAGCCTGATTCTATTTCAAATAGATTGCAACATGTTTCTACACAGAAACACATCCTATAAGAGATTGGCAGAAAACTTGGCCAATTAATAAATAATCTCAATCTCTTCAAGCCTAGTCTGTACTCTTATCCTAAAGCCTGAGAATAATGTGAAACAGGAAAAAAATATGATTTATATCTATGATAAAATAATTTTTCATTGAGTTGGTTTAAGAAGTTGCTCTCTAAATCTTCAGAATTTTGTTTTTCTGTCCATTCAAAGCTCACACCTCATTAAATGTGCCTCCACTCATCTCTCTCCCATCTGGGATACTGTTGTGAATGGGTGATGGATGACTCACAGGTCCAGTAGATCTATTCACAGTTCTAACCTCTTTCATTCTATCAACAGTTTCCTGAGGCTTGAAAAACAAGATCTTCCTGGCGTAAAAAGGCCATTAACGAACACACAAACTCGATTTCACCACACCTAGTGGGCAAACTCCTGTTTGAGAAAAATGAATGCAGAATACCAACCAGGACTCATTTTTAACTGACCGAAGGATGTCAGTTGTTCTGAGCTCTGTGGGTGAAGATTATAAATCTGTAGTGGGGGTTCTTTTGCATTGTCGAAGGAAGATGTAGATTATTCTTTCTGGATATTCGCATCAGCAACACCCACAAAAGCACAATGACGGTTCATCTCAGAGTGATAAACGTGGCACGCCCTCCGTGAATTTTCTCCTTTTGTCTTGGTCTGCTGTGGCAAGTTTTGCTTTTAAAGATAATCCCTCCAGTAAAATGACATGTTTATTCCAGACGTTGCAGTGGAAACCATGGAGAAACACCTTCGGTGGTTTCTTTATTTATTTTCTGGTTGCTCACAGCTCTGGAACTTTCATCATTGGAGAAAAGAAAGACTCTTGATCTGAGCTCCTTGATGGACAAGATGTTGTCTTTATTTTTTTTTCCTCTCTTTCTTTCTTGGCAACTGATAGTGTGTCTGACTTTCTTCTTAACCCATCTGTCTTGAGCTTTCTTGTTTTGCCAGAAAAAATAAAAATTCCACATCCTTACAAAATGATATTTATATTGCCCTAAGTGGACAGAAAGGATTCCTGATTGATGAATATTGGAAGGAATTAAACTGTTCAAAGGATATGTTAAAATAATTGATAATACTAGTATCAGATATATTTTTGCTAATAAAACATCATGTTTCCTTGAGCCATCGTAAACAAATACACAGTGGGCTGGAAAAATAAAAGAATCTTTGGGCAGAGGAGCCTGGTGAGCAGAGAACTTCATACAAAAGCAGAACATTTGTTTTTCCTTTTTGATTCAGAGACATTTTTTTAAACGTTTTCTATTTTTTCAGGGAATGAAATTTAAAGAACATATCACTCTTCACTTTGTTTATTTTACTTCTGAATTTTATGAATCACGTGGGTGGATTTAATTGGGCTGCAAAAGGACCTGCAGTTTTGAAGAAGTAGGAGATAGGAGGAACTGTTTAGACTTGCACATTAGTTTGCTATTTCTAATACTCTCCACACCTTTATCACTCTTAAGATAGCTCAAGTCCTATTTGTTGGTGACGTGGAGGATCTAATAGAAATATTAACCAAGTTAAATTTCGTAGATACTGACACCAATCTTCTTAATATTTAAAAAATAAGTGAAATACAGCCCTGGCTGGCGTAGCTCAGTGGATTGAGCGCGGGCTGCGAACCAGGCATCGCAGGTTCGATTCCCAGTCAGGGCACATGCCTAGGTTGCAGGCCAGGTCCCCCAGCAACCGCACATTGATGTTTCTCTCTCTTCCTCTCCCTTCCCTCTCTAAAAATAAATAACATCTTTAAAAAAAATAAGTGCAATAAGCCTGTCACAGAAAGACAAATGCTATATATGTGGAATCTAATGAATAAACTGAACCAACAAGGAAAATCGGGACAGATTCATAGATGGAAAGCAGACGACAGCTAGTGGTGAGGGTTAGGGAGTAGAGGGGTTGAGCAAAAAGGAAAAAAGGACTCATGGATATGGACAAGAGTATGGTGATTGCTGGGGAGAGGCTTATGAAGGGATTAAATGGTAATGGGAAAAACACAATAAAGATCATTGCAAAATAAAATAAAACTAAAGAAATTATTTAGACATACAGAGGTCTGTCCAGAAAGTATTCAGCCAGATACTATGAGAAATAGAGACATTTATTGAAGAAGATACAAGATACAAGAAACATTGTACATAAGGCAAGGATGATTCCATCTCCTTCAAAGTAGGCACATTGGGACCTCACACAGTTCTCCCAGCATCTCTTCCACTGTTCAAAACACTCTGCAAAATCCTTTGCTGGAATTGCCATCAGCTGCCCTGTCATATTTTCCTGAATCTCATCAATGATCTGAATCTCTCCCTTTTCAAAGGTGATTTTAGTTTTGGGAAAAGCCAGAAATTACAAGGCACCAAATCTGGGCCATAGGAGGGCTAACCCACCTGGGCAGTTTGATGTTTTGCCCAAAAAATTTGCATGACACGTGACCCATGAGTAGGGGGCGTTGTCATGATGAAGCTGCCAATCATCAGTTGCCCATAACAGTTGCTGTTTTTGTCGCATTGCATCTCTCAACCAATGAAGAATATTGAGGTAGTAATTGTTTGGCCTGCAGGGATGTACTCATGATGGACAACACCTTCCCAATCAAAAAACACAGTTAACATGGTCTTGATCTTGCTGCGAGACAATTGTCCCAATTTTTCTCCCATTACTCTCCACTGCCCTACCAATCCCCCACTTTCCACTTTCAAACTTACCCCCACCCCTGTTGTTTTGGTCCATGGGTCCTTTATATATGTTCCTTCACTTGACCTTTCCTCTCCTTTCCCTCTATATTCCCATCTTCCCTCCCCTCTGGTCACTGTCAGTTTGTTCTTTATTTCCATGTCTGATTCTATTTTGCTTACTTGTTTGTTTTGTTGGTTAGGTTCCACTTATAGGTGAGATCATACGGTATATGCCTTTCACTGCATTGCTTATTCCAGTTAGCATAATGCTTTCCAGTTCCATCCATGCTATTGTGAAAGGTAGGAGCTCCTTCTTTCTTCCTGATGCATAGCATTTCATTGTGTAAATGTACTGCAGGTATTTTTGATCCACTCATTTACTGATGGACACTTAGGCTGTTTCCAGCACTTGGCTATGGAAAATTGTGCTGCTATGAACATTGGAGTACATAGGTTCTTTTGGATTGGTGTTTCAGGATTCTTAGGGTATAATCTCAGCAGTGGAATTGCTGGGTCAAAAGGCAGATCTATTTTACCTTTTTGAGGAAATTCCTTAAAGTTTTCCACAACAGTCTGCATTCCCACCAACAGTGCACTAGGGTTCCCTTTTCTGTACAACCTCACCAGCACTCATTGTTTGTTGATTTGTTTATAATGCCCATTGTGACTGGTGTGAAGACACGAACAGACATTTCTCCAAGGAGGAAGACAGAAGGCTTAGAGATATTTGAAAGGATGCTCGGCATCACTAGTCGAGTGAAATAAGCCAGAGAGATGAAAATTAAGATAGAGGTATTTTTCATGCTGCTTAACTTTCTAACAACTTTAATTTAAAATCCATATTTTCATATCTACTTCACTTAATAATCTACCACTATGTGCTTTTTATAAAGCACTAAACTACGAAGAAGAGGAAACTCTACTACCTAAACATGAAAATACAGAATCCCTATAAATAAAAGTAAATATACAATGCAAGAACAGAACAATTCAGATCTTCCTGTGGTTTGATACTGTATTTGGGATTCACCAGACACCTCTTCAAAACACCATGAAAAGTTGGAAGGCCTTTCAAAATCAAGTTCTTAATGACTTCTTCAAAGAAGAGAACACTACGGACTTTGTCAACTTGCAGCAGACTAGTGAGTCACAATGACTATTCCATTTTTAAGGAGAATTGAACTCCTACCCCTGTATTATGACAAAGAGTAAAAATCAAATGATAATAAGCTCACTTACATTTATAGTATATGACTTTCTTGCATATTTACAAAGTATTGTACCAATAGAAATTTTTAAAAGTGAGAAGAGAGACATAGACACTATGTAGGTAACTATCTCTTTAAATTTTTTAAAATAAAATTGTAGTGTTAATTGTATTTTTCAAAAGTATTTCAAGTGGAGAAAGTGGAAAACCTAAATACCAAGTTGTTCCAACTGAGTAAGCAAATGAGACGACTAAATCCAGAAAACTCAGGTGAAAAATAATCCAACAATAAGATTTTAAAAAATAAAAGCATCACTTGCAAAACTTTAGTTACTTCTATTAGCTAAGTGGAGAAACTGTGGAAGAAAGTTGGTCTTCGTACAAACTGCAATTTGCATGAGTTTTGAAATGATATAGTGCACAGATAAGCTAAGAATTCTCTGTGCCGAGGAAGTTTATATTTTTGGCAGTTCAAAACATGGTAGCTAAGAGTGGTGGCTAAAGTATTGTTCAGAATGGCTTTGCAGAAATTAAGCAGCTTTGTAAGATTGAATCTCTGAGGCATCATGTAAAATAAGGTTTACGAGAAAAGCAAAAAATAGCAACACGAATAAAACCCACAGTTTAAGGTTATGCAGAGTAGAATACTTGTCACATTAAATGATGTAAAACACAATTATATAAATAATGACTTTTTCTTTTGAACTTAGAAATAACTCACCTCACTTATTCTTTATACATCTACCTTGGGGGATAGTTTTTGTTTGACTTATTTGATAGAAAAGAAACTGAGGCTTAGTGCAACTCAGTGTTTTCCCTGATAAAGTAGTAGCAGTGTGATGTACCATCGTCCAAGCGCAAGTTCAGGGCCCTTACAAATGCACAAAGTTTAATGGATATGATATTTGTGCCCATAATGAGTCAGTCTTGAAAAGTCTATCTGGCCTTCTGAAGAATGGAACTGTGTTTTTCCAATATATTGATAAATAATGACAAGTATACATAGGTATGTGTATATATAAATATGTATATAGTGTGATAGGAAGTTTCAAATATAAATATGTATATATTTACATGTATAAATCTAAGTACATATATTCTAATTCAGAATCTTATATGCTCAGTAATTTAAATGTTTTCTCAGATTAAAACAGCACCTCCCTCTCCATCAGACCTAGAGTGAGATACGGAAGGTTCAGTAACATTTTCTACAATGGCCACTTCCAGGTTTGAAGAAATCCTTGGGTAGATTGTGCATCTCTTCTTAAAACAATTTATGTTTGTAGATCACCCTATACCCTTTGAGAAAAGGCATTTCCCGCTGTGCTTATTCTTCCTCAGTGCTGTTGGAGAATGTTTGCTTCAAGTTTTTGCCAGCTACTCTTTAGAACAGAGCAATTGTTTAACAAATGGCAGGTTTCTGTGAGAGAAAATAGCTGTGGTTCTACACTTGTGTGTTCCTGTCATTACGCACCTTCTGCTTTTGTTCCCTCATAACCATCTTGCAATCTGCATGAACAGGCAAAGAATCCAAACTTTGGGGAAATAGGCATTCAAGCAATTATTTCCTCACTGACTTTCCAGTTTTGGGCCCAAAGACCTTTCCATGAGACAGGGGACTCTAGTTGGTACCTCAGGCAGCTGTATGTAGGAGGCTGGATATAAAAATGATGTCGTGAAGTCCCTTGTAAAATCAGCACATTGTCAAAAGAACCTATCATCACTTCAATGATGTCTTCCCTCTAGAGAGAAACTATTTCAGGACATTAAAGTAATTTGCATATTCCTAAATTGTTATATTTACCTAATGAGAGTATAACTACTTGTCTATGTAACTCCACTAGACTGAGAGTTTTGACAGAATAGGGACTGAGTCTATTCATCAAAGATCTGCTATGTGCTTTCTACAAGTGTCTACTAGATGAATGGATGAATTACAGATTGTAGTGCGGTGTTTCAAACTCCAAAGGGTATTGAAATAATGTCATCAATTCACACGAAGCAAGCCATACTCACAAAAAAAGGCGTCATACAGTAGGAGTACTTTATACTCATGAAAAAAATGAAAAGCTACCTCTCTACAGAGTGTTGACCGTGAATTTCCTTACACAGTTCTTCATCTTAGAAGGAAGGAGGCACTTATTTATGAAATTAACAAGCATGTTTTGAGCGTTTACCAGGAGAATAGTAAACTAAAGACCAACTCAGTTCTTTGAGATACTTAGATCTAGACCAGAGACAAACATGTGCAAAGCTACTGTCACTTTAAAAGAGAATAATGTGAATACTGCACTGTCAGAAAACCATGAATGGGAACAAAGGTTAAGCAGTCATGGATGCCATCTTTTTACAGGGAAGTGGGAATTATGACCAATCAGATGTGGCAATGAGGATTGAACAAGAAGGGGGCATTTCAGAAAAGAGTCAGTAGGATCTGGAGAATGACTGGGTTGAGGAATTCTAAAGATGGGTTCGAAATACACGGTCCAATAGAAATAATGCCTGTTTGAGTGTAGCTAATAGGGTAATAATATGGGCATAATAATTTATAGTTTTAACTTGAATATATCTCCTAAAATGTCATGTGGTGTGCTTGAGTATGATACTGTTATATTACAGAATTACATGCTTATTATTTTGTAATAAAGGATTTTGCAATAAAAAAAAGAGGCTTTATTTGTGTTGGATCCTGTATATAGCCAAGAGGGAATTTCTGAACACTTTCCTAAAGATACAGAGTGCAGGAGGAATTTCCCAGGACATTATTCCTGGGTAAGTTGAATATCTGGGGCAGAGGGATGGGGGAGAGGAGGGTTTACAAATTGAATTAGATGATTATTTGGTTCATTTTACAATTCTAAATTCAAGCAGGACTTAGTTTACCTCCAAAGAAACAAGTTTGAAAAAGGACACATGTTTTTACAGTGGAGAAGCCTTGCACACAATACCTTGCAGAGATCTTCAATCAGCGGCCTGTGAGCTACATGTGGCCCAACACAAAATCATAAATTTACTTCAAACCTTTTTTTGTGCTCATCAGTTTTCATTAGTGTTTGTGTATTTAATGTGTGGGCCAAGACGACTCTTCTTCCAGTGTGGCTCAGACATGCCAAAAGGTTGGATACCCCTGGAGAGTGATAGTGTTATCATCAGTGATGTCATGCTGATACCATGTACCACCTGATATAATGCAATGAGAACACAGTTCACCTCTGTAACCAAATGCAGGTCCAGCTGCCTTCCACAAAGAAAGTCAATACTCCAAAGGCAGGTGCTGATATAAAGGAAAGTGATTTATTTCCAGTTGCTGGACATCTGAAAGATGGAGGACTCATGTCTCAAAGACCATCACCTCAACTCAGTGGAGGCAAAGGTTTTTATAAAGAGGGAGAGGAGAACAGAGCAAAGAGATCAAGGGAAGAGGTTGAAAAGTTCTCTATGTGCTGACTAGCACGGTCCATTCCGATAAGGCAAGTGATGGGCCGGTGTGCATCATCCTGGTTTAGTCATCCTGGATTCACATCATCCTGTCTCCACGGCCAAAGATCAGCAAATCTCCCGGAGCTTGGATGCCTGAAGGTTGGAGTCTGTATCTTTTGAAGTTAATACCTAGGATTATTGTCCAAACATGTTGTTCGTCTATAAACTACATATTAGTCAGAGTCAGCACTTATGGAAACAAGCAAAAGAATGATGGGGGTGGGTTACAATTTCTCACCATCACAATTTTCCACTGTTACACCTCCATGGTATTCTTTTCTATAACCCATGACTACAGTCTAATCATGAGAAAACATCAGCCAAACCCAATCTCAGAGACAAAATACCTGACCATTTCCCCTCACAAAAAGCAAGATTGAGGAACTGTCACAGAACACAGGTGATATGACAACTGAAGACAATGTGGTATCCTACATGGGATCCAGAACAGGAAAAGGACATGAGTGAAAAAAAAAAAAACTGATGAAATATAAATAAACTGTGGAGTTTAGTTAATAGCAATGTGGTGGTGTCGATTTCTTCTTTTTGATAAATGTTCCAAGGTAATGCAAGACAATAATGTTAAGGGACACTGAATATGTTTAGATCGATGTAATCATTTCCCTCTGCTTTGAAGGCTGGGGCTGTGTGATGCAATGATAACATCGTGAGCAACAACAACTCCAATTTCTGAAGCAATTTTACATACACTAACTCATAATGTGACAATATCATGAAGCCAGTAAAACAGGTCCATTTTTATGTCCATTATACAAATGAGTAAACAGTGACTCGAAACGAAACGTATCCAAGATCAAATTTTTAGGGCCTGGGGCTTAAACGATGATTTAGTGAGTCAGGGAAACTTGTGTTATTTTTACTTTCACCAGATATTGGAAAGACAGGCCAGTGGATGTGTGCACGCACAGATGGGGAGGGAACAGGGACCACAGAGAGGCGTGAGAAGATTTGAGACGGCAGTCAAATGTCATCTGACCTGAAAAGTCTGTTGAGCCTTGAAGACCGAAGAATAATCAATGAGCTGACTTTCTGATTTTTGAAGTTCACAGATTTGTTTTTTTTTCTCTATACTTCCCTACCTTTATGTAGGAGTGATAGTTTCTTTAATAAAAATAAAGTAACCTAATTGTCACAGTTTCGTGAGTCTGCAAAGTCATTACACTCTGGAGCCCCTGAGCACGTGGGCTATTCACTTCTTCCTGCCCCCCCATCACCCATTTCTAAGGCGGACTCAGACTGTGTGCACGGGAAATTTGTTACTTCAATTCTGTTCACAAATTGGGTGTAATATTGTCCATACTCAATTTTCCTTGTCCTGATTGCAACATTGGCATCAATAATTTTGAATAGGAACCATATACACATGACATTGTTTCCTTAAATTTAGGAACAGAGACAATAAAAGGCAAATTTTGTACATTTGCAACCATCCTCTCTCTCCTCTTTTCAGTCTCATTCATTTTCCACGAGCGTAAATCAAAAAGTTAAACCTGTACGAGTTCTGTTTTGCCTTTAAACAAAAATGCATTCTTAAGGATGAAATAATTATACTGTTATCTCAGATCAAGGTATCAAAGAAAGAGGCTCGTGTGGATACTTATGTAACTAACTTACACACACACACACACACACACACACACACACACACACACACACACACACACACGAAGATGAATGTTTAAAAACAGAAGGCTCTCAGCGTTGGCCCTAAAATGTGGTCTTCTGTGTGGATTCTGCAGCCCGAGGAGTTATCCCTATGCTTTGCTGCCCCCTTGGCAAACTAGAAGGATTTACAGCGGAATTCTGCACACGGCCGGCTGGCATCGGCGCTCCTTCCCACTGCCTCTGTGGGCTGGCCTGGCTCGGAGGCGTTCGAAATGGCTATTACAGATTGCCACTGGCTTAGGTATATTGCAGAAAAATTAAAACATCTTCCCGTGGAGAAACCGATTTTTCTCTTTTTAAAATAATTTGTTTTCCGCAAGATCCACGTGTTAGACTCTGCGTTATTTTCAAGGGCTCGGTATTTCTTTCCTCCTTTCTTTAGCTGGGAGTGCAGATGGAGAAAGAGGGAATCGGTGGAAGATGTCTGAGTTTGCGCTCTGGGCGACGTTTTGGTTCATTCGGGTGTGACGCTGACAGCAGAGGCGCTGGGCCGCCCGTTTTCTGCGGTCTAAGCTTCCATTCCGCGCCCGGGAGATGCCTGATCTCCAACTCTGGTTAACTGGTTGGGAGTCCAGAACACTTCGTAGAAGCTGCTCACAAAATGCAAAGCATCTAGGTGTCGAAGGCAGAGGCTCCTGTAGTCTCTCTCTGTCTCTCTCTCTTTTTTCTCTCTCTCCCAAATCACTTCCAAAGGAGCTACGGGAATGAAGGCGAACAAAACCTAAGCTCTTAAAGCTGACCTACTGCTTTCCATGCTGGAGCTGAGATCCATCTGCTGCATCCTCATTCTTGAGTTCCCTAGATTTTGCCATTCTAAGGCTCGGTGCCGCTTTCTCTGCCCTCTCCAACCATCCCAGCTTCCCGGTCACATCTCCAGCTCCCGCAAATCCGACTGCTCCCCCACTTTCCGGTGTCTAAGTCTTATTTGAACCTGTGGTCGTTTAGCTTAGGCGGGCACTGGGTAGGAGGCAGCTTTCTTTGCTTTTCATTTAAATTTGGCGTGGGTAGGTGGGTTCCTTACACAATTCTGTGGCACACGCAAAAACAGAAGCTAGAATCAGAAAGATCGGAGAGTTCCACATCTTCAAAGCACCGCTAGGAAAGGAAACAATACGGGGACGGCGTGGGTGGGTGGGGGGTTGACATAAAGAAATAGAACCCAACTTCCCCGGCAACTTCGATAAATCTGGCAACTGGAGGCAAAAAAAAAGAGAGAGAGAGAGAGAGAGAGAGAGAGAGAGAGAGAGAGAGAGAGAGAGAGAGAGAGAGAGAGAGAAAAAGATTCCGAGGGCTGAGTCTGGTCCGGATGAAACGCTAGGGCTCCTTCCAATGCCAGAGTCTGGTGCTGGAAGATTGCCACTGGCACCTTGCCATTCGAGTGGCCCCAGACAGCAACACACCCACTGGAAACGCACGTGAGCAAAGCTCTCGCCCCGGGAACCGCTGCCTGCGGTTTCCTAGTCGATTCCAGCTTCTCTGGGGAGTGTAGGGCGCACAGAGGGTTAAGTTAGTTCCCTCCCTCGTAGGAGGGAGGGGAAGGGGAGGGGGAAAGCAGCCTAGAGTCTCAGGCTGGGCACCTCGTAGTTAGTTGTACGTTCGAAACCTGTCGCCCTCACTTTGGAGTTTGGCATCTTCCATTGCCATCACAGAGGAACCATCGCTCTGAGATCTCAGCCGTGTCCGAAATCTCCACGCCAAGGCGTTGAGCTGCTACGGCGCGGGTGCGTCTCTGGCCCTCGGTCCCGCGTGTCAAGCAGCGGCAAAGCGGCAGCTCCGCTCCCGCCCCCGTGTCCACCCAGCCCGGGACCAGGTCGGCAGTTCTCAACGATGGGCAGGAGGGACCTTGGCGGCGACCCCTAAAACAATACCATGCCCCGGGAGCCCCACTACTGCCGCGCCAGCTTCTTCCCTTTCCACCTCCCCGACCCCGTCGGATTCGGATGAGCCCACAGCAGGGAGACGTGGACACCAGGTAAAGGGCTGAGGCACCAGGTGGAGTTTCCAGTAGCCGCCAGAGCTGCCATTATGCGGGCACCACGCGGTCTCTTTCCCTCGCGGGCGGGGAAGTTTTTTCTTTTTTTAATCAGCGGGAGGTGGGGGGTGGTGCGGGGCTGGTCATCGGGAGAGTGGGTGGGATGTTTCAGTCTTTATCTTTCATCCAGAGAGAAACAGGTTGCTTAATTCATCCCCGAATTTAGGGAGGTGTATTTTCAGGTCGAATCCATCTCTTGTAAGGAGTTATGTTAACTACGCTCTGAGTCAAAACGCAAAAATTTTAGCCTGCTGGAGCATCGTCCTAAACTGGGGTTTCTAAAGCCACTGAAGTTGCCAGAACCAGCCTTGCACTTACCCAGAATGAATCTGTTAACTTATAGGAGTAACATTTTCCCGACTCCCCCACCCTCGCGCTCACCCCATCTGCTGTTAATGTCACCAGCGTTATTATTAAGAGCTGGCGTCTAAAGCCACCAGCACGCCCCCTGCCCGAAATCCTGAATTTGTTAGTTGGCTAAGAGATTCGGGGTGGGGATGGGGGTGGGGGAATGCTAGTTTCTTTTCCTTCGAGTTAGGGAGGGGGTTACTTCCCCCCAAACCAAGTCTTTCTCCAGCTCTGCTGGTCTTCGGGGGCTGCGCACTAAGCTAGAACCAGCGCAACCTTCTCGCGCATAAACCGGGTCGATGAAGGCGCGGGGGGCATACCAGCCTGAACCCGATTGCTTTCTCTGTGCCGCGAGCGTGGGATGCGGTGAGCCGGGGGTTACGCGTCCAGACGCTGAGTGCAGGGGCGAGACGAGGTTGAGGGGGCGGGAGCAGACGTGCCAGCTGGTATTGAGGCCTCGCGAAAGCTCGCAGTCGGCTGGACTGACCATCCCTCCCCTGTGCAGATCCGATAGCGCGCGTGCTTCCTCCTCTCCCACACGCACACGCACATCCCTGCCCTCGGGGCAGTCACTTTTCTTTTGCAATCCGGCGCCAGATCCAGGTTGCCAGCTGAAGTCAGGGCACTAACCAGGGAAAGGAAGTGTCGGGGAAGAGAGTGATTGGGGCGGGCTAGATCCACACTTGATGCCGGTAAACTTCTGAAGCGTGTGGGGTTCGCAGGCGGAGGCCACTGCCGGTGTGGTAGCTGGCGCTTCGCTCCTGTTAGCCCCTAGCAAGATGGCACTCACTGTTTACTGTAGTCCAATGAACTCCCCCAGCAATTTCCCCTTCTCCTCCGGGCATTAGTCGTACATTGAGTTTGGTCAGAAGAGCGGCTATGTATATAAGACAGCCAAAGCATTTCTCTAGCCACCTTTGCACAATGTAACAGGAACAGCAACTCCCGGGCACGAACCCGGGTCGGGTGCGCATTTGTGCCGGCTGGCGTCTCTGGCGTGCGTCTGGGTGGATCCGTACGAGGCTTGTGCTTGGGAGGCAAATCGGGCGTTTTTCCAAGCCATCTTAACACAATTTAGTCGCTCAAATACGTGAAGGCGGTAGACCCTACAGGGATGCGAAGAAAATAAAAACAATTGGGAAAGTGATGCCAAGTGACTCAGACTGTGAACTGAGGACGGGGAAATCATCCTGAGCGGGTCGTGGCCACTGCCCCTGCCTAACTCTTTTGCCGCGCTAGCCGACCGGCTCCCTAGGGAGTTGGTCCTGAGCCAATTTCAAGCTCTTGGGTGTGCTTTTGGCCAAGCACCACCGACGGCGCGTCTGAGCGCAGCTCAGCGGTTGGCGCGGGCTTGTTCCCCTTCGTCTGTTCAGATTCGGCCTCTCTACAGACTTGTTAGAACACGACTGGAACTTACTGGAGGCAGGAGCAGCGGCAATGAGATGAGAGGAGAAAACCAGAACCCCCTTTCCCCCCAAGAATGAGACGTGCACCTGGTTGCTTTCCATTACTCTTTCACCTTTACAAAGAGATTTCGAGTGAAACGTTGTCTGTTGACAAACCAGGTGTCTGTAGCTGTCAAGCCTGTTCCCTAAATCTTTGAAGTTGAATCTCTGGGGAAAGTGAACAACGGTCTTTCCAGCGGCCATGGTGAAAGGACAAAATGGGGTGGTTAAAATAACCATATTGAATATTTTATTATATTCCCAATTAAAACTATTTAAGAAGGTTCTGGATCAGGGAACTAGCGACGGGGTGGGGTGGGGTGGGGGGTGCAGATCACCAAAACTGCCTGCATTTGACATAACGCCATCTTGGTTGAGAGATTTGTAATATTTTTACCCTCTAATCTCATGTTTCCATCATTTCTCAATGTCTAAGTAATAGATCCCCTAGCTTGGAAGCACATCAAGTGAAGAGGGAGGAAATTGACTTTCAGCTCTCGGACGGTGGCATTATCCCAAGAGTTGGGGAGACAGGTGGGGTGGTGCAGGGTGGTCAGAGAGGCGGAGGTGTGCAGGGTCAGAGCGGCACACCCGGCGTTGGCCCCGGTGTTCTGCAACTCAATTCAGGGAGGACAGGGTTAAGAGACTTTGCCTCTTGGAAAGCTTTGGGTTGCGGCCGCGCCTCCCAAGCATTCTTTAAACCAGAAATGTGGGAGGGACCCGGAGAGGGCGGGAGTAAAAGAGGGAGGGAGAGAAAGAGGGCTCGAGTTGGGGAGCGCGCCAGAGCGCGAGGGACGGGAGAGAGGAGGAGCGCAGGAGCGGCGGAGGCGATCCCGCGAATTCATTACTGTAAACATCTCCCGGGGGCGTCAGTAGGGGTGGGGGTGGGGGCCGCGGCGCCTACATAGCCCCGCCGCGTCGGATCCAGGCAGCAGTGAGGTCGGAGCAGCCTCCAGACCCACGCGGGACCGACGCAGCACCGAGAGCGAGCCCCGCGCAGCGCCGCACGCCGGGCTCCGCGCGGTTGGCACCGGGGCATCGGAGGCGCACTCGCCCGGTTCTCCACACCTCCCCCGGGGTCCTCCGTCTCCGAGGAGCCCCAGCAATACGGGGCGGCTTTCCATCGCCTTCCACGCTGGTCCTCTTTCTTTCGGGACTCGTTGGCTCCGCCGAGGCGGAGAGGGAGGGGGAGGCAGCGGAGCTGAAGGGGCGGGGGCCGCGGCGGCCGGGGCCGGGAGAAAGTGGCATGCCCGAGCCCTGGAGGCGGAGGTGGCGGAGGACTGGGGAAGACGATGCCGCGGCTCCGTAAGGGAGAAAGGCAAGAGCGAGCGAGGCGAGTGGGGCGCCCGGGCGCCAGCCGGCTGCGGGCAGGCTCGCGCCGCTCTGAGGCTCCAGCCTCCGCATCCCCGCGCCCCCACGCTGCAGGCGACAGGGCTGGGCTCCGGCAGCCGCCACCGTCGCCGCTGCCGCCACCGGGAGGACCGAGCAAAAGTTTGGAGCTGAGGCAGGACGCAGCGCCGAGCGGGATTAACACCAGGGCTGGAAGGATACCTCGAGAACCTTTGCAGGTAACAGGCACCTTCAACCCTCCCTCACCGTGCCTCTCTGCTGGGCTCCTGCTCCCTCCCAGCCCCTTTCTGACCTCTCCAGATCTGGCTGAGAGTGAGAGGGAGGCGAAGTTCTCGGGGATGGGCACCTCGCGCCGGGAGGTCTACAGTAACGTTAGAGGGGCTGGTGGTGCATCTCGGCACCCGGTGGGCAGCTGTGCAGCGAGGCGAGTCTCTCCTGGGAATGGATGAGAACCCTCGGCCGCAGCTGCTGTTTGATCTTGTAGCTCTCGGGGAATTGAGAATGTGGGTTGAGGGGCTTTTAGTATTCTTAAATCCAGAGAAATGATGGGTGAATTTCACTCACTTCCACCCAGATCCTCTCTTATTTAGCATATTTAAAGAACGGTGTGAACCCATTCGCAGTCACCCACCGAATTTAGCTGGTGCAGGAAAGCAAATGGGGGCGGGGGCAGGGAGGTGTGTGTGAAGATTTCAAGGAAAGGAGAAAAATTTTCCTTTCCCCTTTTGCTATCCCCGGGGTCCTCCCTCCTTCCATTCACCGTCTGGCGTCATAAAATAGGAACTTTAGAAGTCACATTTTGATTGAAGGGTGAGATGAAACACACTAACCATTGGTGACGTGAATTTGCAGTGCGTATGTGTGTGTGCTGGGGGGGGGGTGGTTAACCGTGGTGCGGAGCGGTTGGTTTTTGCTGGGCGGCCTGATGCACAGTAGTGCGTGGGTGGGGGCCGGTGAGCGGTCCAGCTTGTATACTGAGGAGGGGGCAGTGGAGAGAAAACATTCAACGTTTCTAGTACAGCAGCCTTACTTCGGCTAAGGAAATAGCTTCCGCCTTTCACTCAGAGAGAAAAGATTCCAGCCCCAGTTCCCCAATGCCCCCTCTCCCACAGTCGAGTTTGGAGTTTCCAAGGGGCTCCACCTTTGCTGCTGCTATCGTTTTTATTAGGATCATTATTAATTCACCTGGAAACGCATCGTGCCTTCTCTTGTAAGTGGGAATCAGTCTCTAAGAGCTTTTGATTAATTTTCGTGGAGGGACTCTTGTAAAGCTTACAGTAAGCTAATCAAGTGCAAGGCACAAATCCGTGTAAATGCTCGCCCAGGAGTGCAAGGTGCTGATTAGATTTCTTTACATGCTGCATTTGCTATGCAAAGCCTCTTCTAAATGGGATCTGTTGCTCCCCACTCAGCTGGGAGGTTCTTTCATCACACAGGGCTTTAGGGAGCTTTGGGGCATGCCCACTCTCCCTGGGGCTTATTGCTAAATTTATTATGTCTAACTTCTCCCAGTCCAAAGCTAATATGAAGACTAGCTTCCACATCGAGAAGATATTGTCTGTGGACTTACACAGAATGACCTTATTAAATCTCCAGTGAAAGGATCCCCCAAACGTTTTGAGGTAAATAAAATTCAGCTTGGCATTTGTCCAGGGATGTATTCGGTGGTAGCAGTATAAATGTAAAATTTTAGGTCCGTATCTGAAGTGTTGGAACTGGACTTTTTTTTTTTTATTAATCATTAAGCAACACGCGTCAGATCCATAAGATTGACAGGCCACCATGTTAGAAGAGAATAAATCCTTGGGTAATACACACACCGTGAAAAGTTGTTTATTTCCCCACAATCTTACTGCTCCCCAGAATACTTTCCTGCTGCCCTTCCTCAAAAGCCCCAAACAGGAAAGGGTTAAATCATCTGAGGATTTCTCATACTCAAGGTGGACAGGGCAACACCATCCTGTCATGTTGAGTTGCAAATATCTGTGACTGGAGAAGGTTGGAGATGAAATTTCTAACACGATTCCACGTCTCTGCCAGTGGGTATAAGACATTGTAAAAAGAATTGGGCTAGCTGTACTGTAGTTGAACCTATAACAAACCTAGCATGGAAATAATGCTGTTTTTTTATTCCCCCTTTTTAATACGCCTCTTAACACTTCAGTACTTTCACTGCAGTTTTAGAATTTTCAGGGGCTGCTTTTGACAGAAGAAAGTAGATTCCCAAATGACACCATGCTGGGCGCCCTGGAGTCCCCAAGACAGGCCTGGTTTTTCCTGTGTGCTAGGTTTCAGATGATGTGATCTTATCCAAGTTTGACTTTGACCTGCTGGATCTAATTTGAAGTTCCTCTGATGCCTCTTACATTTATATTCTGGCCTGCTGGAGAGTTTGATTTAGGATTTAGACATATCTCCCTAAGGCAACCCTATATCTTTCTAGTTTGAAGCTGTGGTTTCAAATAAGGCTCAAGTACATGCAAGTCCAGAAGCCTTAAACTGCAGAGACTCAGCATGAACGTGTGGTCTAGTTTGAGTCTTCAGCTTTGTATTCTACAAGGAAGAATTTCTGCTTCTAAGATCAGCAGGGTCTGAAGTTAAAAAACAGCAAGGGTGCCAGTGGTTTTGCTTTCTGTATAGAAGATTCCAAAAAGGTCAGGGTGATGCCATTTTATTTCTATTCAGGTCAGACCTTCCTGGGTAATCATCTTTTGGTATCTTTTCTCTAATTTCAATTCAAGTTCATTTTTCACTAGATTACTTTAATAACTTTGTGGTTGCTGCCACAGTGATTCAACTTCAGTCCATTAGTGACCTCTGTCTGCGAGAAGTGAATACTCATTGTTTCTCTTTCTTCTCATCAGAGTCTACAGATTATGTGAGGGGAAGAAAAGAAACAGCTCTGTAGTTCTTTCCGGATATTTAGATTTTCAAACTTGGTTTTTCTAATACAGAGTTCAGTGTGGGTACTGATACTTAACAACAGTAATAAAAATCTTACATACAGGCTAACAGGCTTGTAAACGGTTCCTCCATACAGCATCGACAACATGACCGGCATAAATAAAACACCAGTGCTCTCCACTGTCAGTAAAAGGGTTGTACAGTCAGGTAGACTAATGTTTTGAGACTCACGAAGCTGCTAGATGTCAGTGAAATTTTATTGCCCCTAAGTGCTTACATAACAAGGGAAATTTGATTCCAGCCCAGAACATGTACGAGTGTGTGGTAACTAGACTTCATGGTAGCAGTGTGTGTATGCTTTTCAATTCAGCTGTGAACTTATGGTCAGAGCAAGGGTGAGGTGGGGTGTGAGGAGGCTGTCTATAAACTGATGGTCTTTTAAGGAGACTTTTAAAATCTGATTCCTAACCCAGCTTTGTCTTCTCAGGGTTTTCAAATCAAATTTTCAACTCCAGTCGATTATTCTAAATGGTAATTGAAGACAAAGTTTGCTGAATTTCTTAGGTGGGCGGATGCCATTGTCAGACATTTTCCAGATGGTTTTTGATATAGTGGTATTTGGGGATGTGAAATTTTTAGGAGGCTTTCTTTCTTTTCCCATGGACAGGTTTTGTGCAGAAGACATTTTTAAAGCCCTATTATTATTATTATTATTAAAGTTAAACAACTATTATAATACCCAAGCCAACTTTCTTATTTTTCTCCACCTTCCAAATTGCTTTGCTTTCCTTTAAAATTATGCTTCTCTTCTAAAAACCACATGTTGGGGATTGGAGTAAGACTATCAGTATTATTATTATTATTATTTTTTAGTATTTTCAGCAATGTGACCTCCAATTAAGTATCTGTTTATAGTGTAACACACACACTCACATACATATACATCAAGAGCCATTTTAAGACAGAGATTCTTTTCAAGGTTTTAAAATATGTTCCTTTTAAAGAACTATGACACAAATATTGTAATAAAAATATCCTGTGTTCCGATGAATACAGAGACTTATTTCAGTCAGTTGCATGGAACAGTAAAACACTGTATTAGCAAAATAATCAGTAGTATTTTCAGTACATGGTCAAAATCTGTTAGAACCTTCATGGTTTTTTTTTTCCCTTGGCGAATTTTGCATCCACTGGTCTTTTTGGTTTTCTTTGATTTCTTCGACTGTGGCTCTTTGAAGTGATTCAAAATTAAACAGTAGCTACTTCTTTAGGGAAATTCATCATGTTATGTTCAGGATTCCAGAAGAGTTAATGATGCAGAAAAAGTCCTGTAAAACATCTTTCTAAAAGAAGTCCTTCTCTTGCAGGCTTCCCACTTACTGGCCTCCTGTACCGTTTGCAGTGAATTGGAACTCTGTTATTTATTTATTTTTCAAATACCACCTCTAACTTAATTTAAGGTGGGATGTGTTTCTGCAGAAGCACGCGGTACCGTGTGTCCTGAGTCGCCTGAACAAAGCAGTGTCGTTTTTACAGATCTGGAGTAAGGGAAGGTCAAAGAAAATATCCTTGCATAAGTTTGAGAAGTCAAAAGGCCACATTCGTGATTCTCAAACACTGGCCAGTTATTCTTCTGATAATAAGGGCACACACATTTCTTCTGGCAGTTTAGTAGTTAAAGATCTGAGCCATTTTTTGAAACACTCACAAAATAAATACCTGGTGTTCCTACCCATTAGGTAGGTGCTCATTAGAACTTAGCTGTTTTTCTCACTTTCTTCCCTGGTTGCTTTTAAGAGAATATGCAAGAAACTTGGCAAAAGGTCCCCTTTCCCCTTAGGTCACAGATCATGTGTTGTATGTGAGTTGTTTTTATTACAGCTTTCAAGATACAGATAAAAGAATCTTCTATCTGAACCTTTTAAGAACCTTAGGGCTTTTTGATTTAAACCCACTAAAAAATATCAGGTACCAAAGTTCATCAATGCTATTAGGTCTCAGAACACTGAAACCTGTTTCAGGAGTGGCTCTTAAAATTGGTTCACAAATTTATTGTCCATGGAGGTCAACAGAGGTCATGTGGCTGAATGGAAAGCATTAGACTCATATCAGTCCCGAAATAGGTCCACGTGTTGGTGTCACTCTTAGCCCCAGCTGCCTATGGGCATCACTTTTGAGAAGGCTAGTGTCAAAATAGCCTCTGTGCTAGTTTCCTGCCCCACTCTACTCAGACTTGGGACTTTATTTTGAAGAAGGAACTAATGTAGGAAATAATAATATTCCTCACAGATACTAGATAAAGAGGAGGCGAGCATTAGGGGGAATAGATTGGCTAAGCCTTTACCATAGAGGTTCCGGGACATTTTATCTAGGCCCTGAGGAATATCATTGATTTTAAAACACATTCATGCCTGGTATTTGTGTAGCTCCTCACTTGCATTTTCCAGTTCTCACAACCAGGATTTCATTTATTCATCTCAACTGCCTCTGTAATTGGTATGAGAAAGCCTTACTCTCCTAGACTCTCACGGGGTAACTGGAGCCAGGAGCCTGAAGGCTACCTAAGGCTACACAGAGTTCTCCTTGAAACCATTTGACATTATACAAAATGATGGGCATTACACTTTACTGCATAGATATGCATTCTCCAGATACAATTGGGTGGCTTCTAAAAGAAGTCCTTCTTTTAAAGCCACCCAAAATGGTCAGAGTTGCATTTTTTTTTATTAAAAGAGTAAAATATATGACAACCATATAAATATTTAGATTTAAAAAATAGAATTTCACTCTTTCTCCAACATTATGTAAGATACAAGTTTGCCTATTCTGGGTAAGGATAATTTTATGATATAGGCATTGTGATTTGGGACCTTACTTGTCGTGGGGAATGAACAATGGGGAAGTTGTTTGGGGGGGAGCAAGGATGTATTTCTAAAAATAAAAACCCCCTGCATTCTCATGTCAGCACACTCCTTTCTGCATTTATGACCTTGGACAAATTACTCAATGTCTTGGAGACTTAATTTCCTCTCTGTGGAGTTCAACAGGGTTGTTCCAGGGTCAGATAAGATTAATGTGTGTGAAAATACCTTGATAACAGCACAGTTTTATATTCCCATAAAGAGGCATTATTCAGATTGATACCATTTATCACTTTGTGACTGTCATGTGCTAGGATAGTTCCAGGTTTCAGATAAATAAAAAGGTGACAAGAGGGAGCTTGCTCTCCTGGAGTGCCCTGCTCTCCAGGAGTTTTTTGGGGGTGCTATGGGACATTTCCCAACCAGGAACATGTCTGGGGGCTCTCTTCATCACTTCACTCATTCGATGGTGGGTTGTCTCTCTTTTGTGAGTTTGCTCTATTGTGATGCAAGTATTTTTTTCAAGGATCAAGAGTAAATGGGGTGAGTTGGGTACCGGGGCCAAACTTTCCTTCCCCGACAGCTTGGAACCTGAATTTATCACAGAGAGATTCCACTGAGGATCTTTTGGAAAGGAACCATCAACATTCACTGAGGTCAAGTTATTTCCCCTTTTGGCTGGGTTTGTACTTTGGCCATTCAAGTTACCTTTTGCAAAAACATAGTCATTAATAAAATATATGATAACTTTAATGACTTGTTTTGTAAAATAAGGCACGTTAGTGCAAAAGACTGTCTCTTCAGTAGTTTGGCAAACCTCCTGAGCCCATTACCAGTAAATGGAAAGACCTGTTTTTTTTGACACCAACGTAATCTCCAAAGCTTGGCCTGACTTTGACTTAGTGTCACACAACCCTAGTGGGACATTCTTTACAATTCACTTCCCCGTATTTTGTTCAGTTGTTTTTATAATTGTCAAACCTGAGTGAACGTGTTGATTTTATCTTCCTAATTTGTGTACATGTACGCCTTTGTAAAGGTTAGATTTTGATAGATTTAAGGTTACTTAATTGAAGTCTGCAGAAAATGCTCTCAAGTGAAGTGTGTATTTATGAAATGTGTGGTTAGATCACAATTCTTGGTCAGAAGGAAAATTTCAATCAGTGATTTGAACGTATGATAGTATGTGTTTGACAGTGTTCTTTTCACGTTCTAATTTGTATTTGCCAAAGGTCTGATGCTTTTTTTTTAAGTTGATTAGTATTTTAGCAGTGCATTGTAAACTCCCTGGCCATAGCACTATGTTTTAACATGACAAATAACTCTCATAGAATCTGAATACCTTTTGTTCTGGCAGTGCTGAATGATATAATCATAATATTTGAAGAAGAAAAATGTTTACTACTACTCTGAAGAGTTATACTCATAAAATGAGATGAATCTGTAGGTACATGGGCAGGAAGCTGGTTTGTGCGCATCCACATTTTTCAAATGCACAAACCCATCTAAGTGTTAGGGAGGGAGAACTGGTATACCTTTCAGCTAGGGTGCTCATTGAACCCATATGTCTTTAATGTAATGAGGTAACTCCAGTTGTTTTTAAGTAAAGATGTTCTTTTCCAAGTAGGTCCTAGGGAAACTCTAAATAAGAGAGAATTCATTTTTGTGTGAATGTCTTGGTACTCACAAAGATAGTATTTTTGTAAATGCAGAGGGCATACACCAAATGATGAAGAAAGCTTTTTCATTCATGCAGAAGATGATTTTTAGCACTTACTATGCATCAGGCATAAAGTAAGACTGGAAAGACAAACAGGTAATATAGTTGAGGCCACCCAGGCTGATGAGGTCTAAGGGAGACACAAAACCTGGTTTCATCACAGTCTTATACATGATTGAAAACAGCACAGCCAATCCCAATAAGTGTGCCAGGAATACCTGTCATTAATGAAAAGAGCTTTATGTTTGGAAGGGGATAGTCTTGAGTTCTAGTTCTGGCTGATGTTAATTTTGTAAACTTGGGTAAAATTTTACATGTCGTTTAGACTTTGTCTCAGGTATGAAATAGGAGGAAGTACTTTCTACTTCTGAAGATTGAAATAATTATGTGAAGTGTCTAATTGTTTGGCACACAGTAGAAGCTTAATAAATGCTGACTGCAGATCATTTTATCTCTGAAATGATAATGATTCCATTATGTTGCTCTCTCCCTCTACAAATACTTTTGCCATTCCTCTGGAATCCCAAAGAAAGCTTTTGACTCCTTGAACCTGTTCACTAACAGAATACAACCTCTTCTGCAAGATAATAAGTGATTTTTTATGCATGTAACGGAGCATGAAAGGACAGCGAAGGAGACAAAAACTCCACGCAGTGGCAGAATGAGCTCATAGCTGGTGGTGCATAGTATATGCTGATGCCGTGACTGGGGACAGTGTGGGGGTGGAGAACAGAGAGGAGCACTTGTTTGAGTTTGGGGCATCAGGAAGTTGTGTCAGTTGGGTCCTGATTAATTGTAATTTTTTTTGACCATTGAAAACATAGCCTTTGTCAGTTAAGGGGTGCTTCTCCATGCACCCACACTCAGCTCTATGCACCTTTCCATGGAACCAGTACATTCAATGTGCAACAAGTTCTGGTCCAGACTGTGACACTAGGCACAGTGAGCTTTGGTTATTATGTCTCTGCCACTGTTCAGGGATTTTTTTTATCAGAATGAATGTTAAACACTTTCTTCACACAAATCATCGCACACATGACTCTGGGCAGAGTTGTGAAAATATTTTATTGCAGAAGATTAGCATGTAAATTTTTATCATATTTATATAATTCTTATTTTGTTCTCAGAGAATGATGATACCTTGCTTGTTGGATGAAAGATGCTAGAATGAGAATGGTGCTGTTGGGTTATTAGTTCAGTGTGAAAGTATTTCTTTCAGAAAACAATTTTAAATTAATGTAAGTAAAGGAGCTTCTTAGTGCTTCTACAGCAGATGCTTCCGAACAAACGCGGTGCTCAGGAGCACTGGTCCGGGCACATACTGCTAGGGTTAGTTTTTATCATAATAATTGCACGTATATATAATACAATTTTCTCATTCTACTCACTAATTGAAATTTGCTTCTTTTTTTGACATGAATCTGTGAGTTTATATCGATGTGAAGTTATATTTAAAAGACAATAGGTATGCCAAAGACCTCGAAATTAATAAGCACTGAAGTTTTTTCTGTTAAGGTCACACAATTTGTAATGTAATATTATATATATAACATTATATATATAAAACATTATGTATATTCCAAATGGAGCAGAGAGAAGCAGTCCCTAGACTGTTTTGTAAATTGTTAATATTTTAGTAAGTAGCTTCTGAACCAACAATTTTTCCAACATAAAACAATAAGACCTTGTTTTGTTTCTTTTGAACACATAAGAGAGATTAAAATTCTTTGGAAAATGGTTTAACTTTTTTTTTTACCCAAATAGGTAAAGAACAAGTCCAATAGTGCTGACAGCAATGGAATTTAAAACTCAATTCTAATAATTTCTGAGTCCCGAAGGAATGCAAGGCCCACATCCGTTCAAGTCATGAGTTCGTAACTGGGGATTTGGCAAAGCTTGGTCCGTTACTATGTGCCAGGCACCATACTGCGTTTCCTGTTGGACGTTTGGGATATTCTTTCCAAGAAGAACTCATTCCTGATCGCAAAGAAATCTTACGGGTTGGCCCACAGTCATCCTCTTGAAACATAACTCATTCATTTAATTAACTGACAGAAGTGGTTAAAATACAGGTGACTGGGCCCTAGGCTGGAGGTGAAATCTGCTGGATTAAGTCTGTGACGAAGCTTGGGGATGTGATTGCTCAAAAGCTCCCAGCACTGGAGATCCCTGACTTACACTTCTAGAATTCTAAGAATTCTTTAGAATTCTTACTTTTTAGAATTTTTTTCTGATGCAGAGACTCCATGATAATCGTCAGGTTTACTGTCACTTGTGAATTTCTGAGAGTATTTTTTCCTGTGTATTTTGCCACGTAGGAAATACTACTAGATTTAAACCAACTCTTCTAGGAAAGAACCTTCAGAGAGGCCAGATGTCAGGGCAGGCTTCATCTGTGGTAGGCACAGCCTTTTGTGTGGTCCCTCCATCATCCATCAGTATCTCCTAAACCATTGTACTGTGTTGTTCTTGGTGTTTCACAGTTAATTTCCAAAAAAGACAAATCACATCATACCACCTTATTCCCTGTCCACGTGGATAAAGTCCATCCAAATGTTAGGATGACTTGTGAGATTTATAACAATCTGGGTCTCAAACTTTCATTCAGGCCTCATGCTTAAGCACCTATCCTATGTAGTCATGTTCCAAAGATGGCAAAGCATGTTCCTCTTCATACTTAGCATTCCCCATGCGGCTAACCCTTTGCATGGGATAGTACTTGCTTACTCTCCATTTAGCAGACTCTTCCTTTAAGACCCACATGAATGTTACCTTCCCTACTGGTCAAAATGAATCATTCCTTACCTGGACTTCTCCAGCATTATGTTTGTACCTTTATTAGTTCCTTCTTCGTGTGGCATTGTAAAGTTTCTGTTCACATGTGTGTCTCTCCCATTGTTCTCCAAGAACCTTGGCTTCTTCATCCTGTCATCCCAGTGCAAACAGTGGTGTCCAGTGCAGCCAGTTCTGCACAAATGTGATTGATTGAATAAAGGCACCATTGTGCTGATCAATCCTGGAAGAGAAAAAGATTCACAATCTAGTGATAGGGAATGTGTCCTCAGCAGTGCTTTTTCCTTCCCGTATGGGGAAAAAATACACTACTACCTTCCTACCTTACTTGAAGCAGGTTTGTCAGGCAAGTGACTGTTGCTTAACCTGTCCCAGATCAGCATCAAGCTCCCCAAACCACACATGAGGCAATTCAGATGCCACACTGTAAGATCTGCTTAAAGAAGCAATGAGTTTGTTTGATGATGTATCTTTCTTGGCATCAAGTAAAACTATCAGTTAAGTAGATATTCGTGCAGATGTGGTTTGCATAGAATGAAACATTTAGCTCATCAAATTAACTTTGTGTACCTTGGTATAATTAAAGAGAACCAGGAACTTGTGAAAAAATTTATGCGATTTCTTTTTTTTATTTTTATTTTTTGTTGTGTGTTTTTATTTTGTTTATTTTATCCTAGGCACATTAATTCCTGATGGAGATATCTGAGGAGCCAGGAGCCTCCAGGGAGAAAAGGAGGCTAGAAATGATAACTCCTTAACCAGTCTGTCTCCGTAAAGCAGGACTCTCCTTAGTTCTCCTGATTTGACATTGAAGCACAGCAAAGAGTATGCAAAGGTTACAATACGTTCTAAACTTACAGGGTTTGATGTGATTGTGATGGTGACAGAGTTGGACTTTAAATCCTTCTTTTTCACCAAAAGAGCATTCTGACGACATCTTACTATTTTCGTGGTGGATTATGGATGATAGAGAAGATGTGCATGCATGTGGGGTGCGTGTGTGCCCATGTGAACACTCCACTCACTTGACCCCTTTTCCAGCAAAATATCCAGTGACTACAGAGAGTAGAAGGTGGCAGGACATATTCTGATCTGCTCTTACCTTAACCCTCAGTGCCCTCTGGGCTGTCTCTATGTTGGCAATGTTTTTATGCCAATAGAAGCATATGGAATAACATGTGACATGGATATCTTGACAAGTGACTGTGCTTCAATACTGGGGGCTTACAACACCACCACGGAAGATCTTACAACATAATTTTTAGCACTGTTACAAACAGTATTTCTCGTGTTTCTTGAATTACACTGAATACCAGTGAGGCCATATTCTCATGCAGAGGTAGTAGGAATAATTATGATGATAATAAGCAATATTAATTGTATCGATCATAGGTAAGATCTACTGATTTAGAAAGCTGTTTACGCAGTTCATGTATATTATCATATTTAAATCTCACCAAAAACCCTGTAAAATAGCTTCTGTTTAGTAATATTACTATTAACCCCATGTTACACATAAGGAGAGTAAAGAAGAGAGAATCACCTGAGGTTGCATGCTTAGTTTGTAGCTGTTATGAATTATCTCTATAAGAAAGGTGAGGACTGCGTAATTTCCAAAACCAACTCTAACTTTATTTTTCTGTGCCCTAAAAATCAAAGTCAGAGTACTTGCTCACTGTTCAGTGGGTGACCTGTGGTCCGGCTCTTTATATTTGCCTTTTTAATAGATAATAATCTAAAAAGTCATTATTTATTCTTTGCCATTTTTGAGTCGAAAGGATTCTTGGTTTTCTCAATGTATACCTGTAAAATAGGAAAAGCAAAGAATCATAATTCTAAAGTGTGAAAACCTGTTAGCATGTTTTCAGTATTAGCGAGTCTATGGATAAACGCCTAATGATTAGAGTGCATTTACTATAGAGAACATGTGCCGTTTTTGCCTTTACCCTTTACCAGAACTACTAATAAATAGTTGAGTGGATGGATTTGAGATGCACCTGTTTTTCGCTGCAGAGGTGATAATGGACAATGGACTGACCAGAGGTCAGGTAATAACATAAAAGTGAGTAGCCTCTGAGAGAGCTGGAAAAGAGTGGAGAACTGACTGTGTTATAAATAGGTCCGATTCTCCTCTTTTCTGCATTTGTGTAATTGCTCAGGCAGCAGGCTTTATTGGGTGAAAAAATGACCCAGAGATGGGCTGGAAAATGTTGTTCCACAGTGAAAATTTGAAAAGAGGCATAGTATGTGCTTGCAACTCTTCACCTTGTTGAATATGGCTTTTGACCATCACTCCCTGTTCCCACTCTCTACTGAGGCATTCATCTCCGTACGTGTTAAGGTTGAGTTTTATGAATTCAGAGATTATAATGGAAGCCCTTCAATTATTTGTCCCTCCTCGTTCCATGTAAATATTATTGATACTATCTAAATTAAGTGATCCATTTCTCAGTTCCTTCATTTTCCCTGAGGCAGCAGACCACGGTTGCTCTTAATTTCTGTGTCCTTTTGTCACCTTATGTCCATTGTTTGTCATGAGGCAACTGTGGATTGGGTGGCATGCGATCATTGCTGATTTAGGTCAGCCTAGATGGTTCATTGATGCGGTTGATTATGAAAGCAGGCTCTGCCTAGGTGTAGTAGCAGTTTGGTGAATGGCCCTATAGACAGCCAGCTCCACGACCACATGGAAACACCAGCTCTGTTTGGCCCCTGGGGTGAATTCTGCAGTGTTTCTGTCTATGGCGGTGGGAGTTTAACTGAATTGGGTGGAACCGAAACATTTGCTCTCTGCCATATGCTACTGAGATGTGATTAGGCCATGTGAGAGAAACCGAAACATTCCAGTGTCACTCTTAACTGGAAGTGGCTGCCTGGTTTGTCTGGACCACAGGCATCTGTGAAGAATCAGCCTGTTACCCAGTGTTACTCTTCTCTCCCCACGCTGAGTGCTGACCTTGCTGGGATTTTCTGCTGGACTTCAGTGTTAGTGTGTGTTATTTAGAATGAGGTAATCACTCCCAGCAGTGCCCCATTCTACTTAATACTTTTCTGTTAAATGAATATGCTGTCTAGAAGCACTATTTTGAGTCATCTTAATTACTCACTTTTATTCATTTCCAGCTGTCCTATTCCTAGTTCTATGCATCATTAAAAAATTCTGTTCTTGCCCCTCTGTTTTGGTTCTGTCGTGTCCGTGTCTGTGGTAGTTACCGGCAAGCTCTTGTGTATCTTTCTGCCCCTGACCTTCACACCATAGTTCATTATTCTTCCTCATTCCTTCACTGATGAGATTACCCTCCATTGTTTATAGGATCAAGTCTCAACTTCTTAGCTTGACACTCAAGGCCTTTCTTTCTGTAGCTTTTCCTAATCTGCCTCCTATGAATTAATCCTCTTTTAGTAACTAAATTTAGGGTGTGTCCTGACTTTATCTTTATAGGGGTCCCCTTGTGATGTAAAATTTTACCAAGTGGCTTGTCTTCACTATCTGTGAGCTTATTTAGGGCAAAGGCTGTGCCTAATAAATGTCTGAAAAGCTAAACTGAACCATTGTATCTGACCCCACCCTACCTCTGTGAAACGTACCTGCACGCATGTCTGTGTCCTCTCTCCACATCCTACTTCCCATCAGATTTTAAAGAGTGAACCAATTAGTGTTAACAAAGTTTGCACAAATGACTCATGTATTTGAATTTTAAAGTTATCTAATAGAAGATGCTTCCTTTGTTCCCTCTGTGGAATCCCTTGTCAAAGCATTGTATCCTTGCTCTGAAAACAGGAAGTTGGAGAATTCCAACAGTATCATGAGCCCTCTGTTTATATTTGGAAAACCTGTGGTCCTTCCAGGTCTTTAGGCAAGAGCAAATTCTAATAATCACAGTCATTAGAACTTGGTTATGTTGAATTGCATTCTTATAACTGAGGCACCACAGACTCTGACTTGCTGGAAACGTTGAAGACATCTGGATGTTTTGAAAAATACAACAATCACTTGTTTTTTATAATCTCTTTAATGTTATTCTTTTTAAAAAGGAGCTGCAGAAAAATGCAGAGTGAAGGGACTGGGGAGTCCATGGAGTTTGTATTCACACGGGTCGGATTTGTTTTGCCTCAACAAGTTAGGGTAACTCAAGCATGTTTCTTCATCTTTTTTTCCCACATTCTCAATTTTAAATAGAGCAAAAATAATACACATCTCATAGGATCATTGTGACAAATAGATTAGGTGAGGCCCACCACCCATCAAGTACTAGTAGGTAATGGATCCCTTCCCTTTTGCCCTTCAACCTAAATTAGTATAGTTGCTGTGGCTTACATATGGCTATTTTCCCCTCCCTACATGGAGAAGCCAGTTCTGTAATACAGTGTCACTATTTCCCCAAAAGAGCCCTCTCTGGGGCCATGGTGCTTCTTGCCTAATTTCTCCATAATAGCACTGTTTCTGGGGTCCAGAAGAGGATACGCTGGCCTAGAAATAATCATCTTTCTGTCTCAATTAGGACACTCACTGTTGAAGAACTCTTAAAATCACTTTTCTTTTTGGGAAAAAAGGAAATCTTACCAGCAGTCTCATCCTCTCAAAAACAGTGGGTATCATGAATTATTAGAGAAGAATTACCCAAAGAAAGTGCTCTTAAAAACAACTGCTCACAGAAAGAAGAGTCTGACTTATCGACAGGCACAAAGGAATTTTTTCTACTAAATTTCAGCTTGTCACTTGCAAACGTGAAAATTGCAGTGCTCGTAATATATTCTGCGGGGACAGTGTTGTGAGTGTTTCCATGAGGTGAAATTCTCAAGTAAGAGCTTCTGAGAATGAATATTTACTCCGAGAGAACCCCAGGGAATGTCTATTTGGAAACAGGTGAACAACAAGCAAAAGCCATTCTAGAAAGAGGAAAGCAAAACAGGCAGATCAAGTAAATAATTCCTTTGCAGACCACATTGTGGGGGAAAAAATGAAGTTATGCGAGACACATTTCATTTAACATGAATAACCAATGTAATTATAATTGGCTAATGAATATTTTTTCTTTTTCTGCATAATATTAGTGTCATCTAAAGTGGGGAAGGTGTTTTGCATATCAAAACCTCAGAGTCATGCAGAGTTATATTTATGGGTTTTTTTCCTGATGAAGTCAGTGTTGTTTTAGCCTTTATCTAGATTTCAGTTTTAAAGGCTTATCTGTAGTCCGGAAACAAAATGCCATTGATAAAGAAGATATGTAGAACATGAGTTTTTCCCCGTTAACAAATAAATAGAGTTTTCTCTTGATTATACTTTTCGATGTGTGGAAATAATGGTCTCGTATCAAATCCAGAAAGGATTTTATGGGAAAATTGTATCATGGCTATCATTAGCAAATGTTACAAGAACAAAAATAATGATCTCAAAAATAATGATGACTTAGCTTAAATTTGTTCTTTACGACAGGCAACCAGACAAGCTGGTTTCTCATTGCACCTACTTGTTCCATGAGTCTGTATTACTAAGTAATTAATGGAATTTCTGTGAAAGTAGATAGCAAACAATTTCCTGAAAAGAATTTGGATTCAGATAATTCTTGATCCTTAAGTGATGGGGATCGACTTGTAAATAATGAAATCCAGAGAGATATCCCCGATTTAATTTAATTGGTAGTTGGATTTGATTCTGACTCCACCTTTTGACTGAATGCTTAACAAGAAAGATGAAGGGATTTAAATAAACTTCAAGTTCCATTTCTTTTTGTCTTCATAATTGATAGCATGTTGCTGGTGGAGGAGTGGCAGTTGGTGTCTGTGAAATATGAACAAGTTGTAACTGAAATGATATTAGTGATGGGATTGTTTGGAAAATTAGGAAATGGCAATGGGGGAGAAGCTTAAGAAGGGG
Source organism: Tonatia bakeri (assembly GCA_004024845.1). Classification (NCBI taxonomy): domain Eukaryota; kingdom Metazoa; phylum Chordata; class Mammalia; order Chiroptera; family Phyllostomidae; genus Tonatia; species Tonatia bakeri. Next base: position 45,540 of record PVIA01000612.1, on the reverse strand, counting down.
CCAGGCGTGCTACTGTAGAAATGACCTGGAATCTCTTTTTCTGCATATATTAGGGCTTACCTTTTCCAAAAGATATTTATTGGGGATTCATTAAAAAAAAAGGCAATGTTTTCTTTTCTCGTGTCACTCCGTGATTTAACTCCAAAGCCCAAGTGATAGCAATAGCGGTTCCCACGTCACCTCCAGTTGTTTCCTTCATAGGAAGGGAGGGGAGTGTCAGTACCCTGTGGTGATGGGCACACCCCACAGCATTCAAAGCAGATGGAATTGCATATACTGCGTGGTGATTCTGTGTTGGCATTAGGTGAACTGAGTTTGAATTTCAGCTCTGCTATTATCTGCCTTTGAAACTCTGGGCCGCATATAAATTTTATCAGTCTCTTCTGTCAAATGAAGACACTAATCTCTTCAAAGGTTATGAACATTAAGTGAGACATGTTATGGAAGGTATTGTAAGTAGCATGATCTTAGTTACATCGTTGTTGGTTTTCTGTGTGTTTGGCTAAATACCACAGAATTCTAAATTCTTTAATGAATAGGTGGATGAATGCATGCATGCATGAATAAATGGATAAATGCATGAAGTAGAAAAATATGTATGTGTATTCTGCCCTAAAATACCTAAAAGATTCATTTTGTTTAAGATTACAGTAAACCCTAATGGAATAAATGAAGATTCAGAGATAAAATACTATATGAAGTGAGAAACTTGAAGATGGAAACCATCTTTCATAATTCTTTCCAGTTTTGTAACTCACGTTTCTTTTATGTTGTATTTGGGGTATATCATTTTACTTACCTCCTATAGTAGTTAGGGCGTGTGTAAGTATTTTTATCTCGTAGATTCCTAGAGGGGAAAATGAGTCGCTGAAGGTCAGTCCCTTTCTGTTTTGCGGAGCTATGTACCGAATGATCTTACCAGTAACTGAGGCTGTGAATTGAGTTGGGCAAACGGTGTGGCACACTCAAAAGATCAGTAGGTTGCCATGCAGAAGGCCTGAGTTGTAGTTTTTGTGCTGTCTTGAAAAAAAATCTTTGATTTCTGTCAAATTACTCAACTTTCTTGAGCCTCAGTTTCTTTATCAGGTGAAGACTGAGCATTGCCAGACATTCTCCAATGATGAGAATCTAGGGAGCTAGCGTTAGTGGTGAGGTACCTGGCTCTGGATTTCATCTGTGTGGGCTTGAGCTGCCGTCATGGCATCACAATTCATCTTGAAAAGGTCCGTATAAGCCTCACTTTTCTCATCTGTGCAGTTGGGATAGCAAAATCAAAACCTCCTTAATGAGCTGCCATGAGGATTAAGTTGAGGTAATACTTGTAGGGTATTTGGCATATACCCGCTGCAATTAAACACTCAATGAATATTAGCAAGTCTTCCAACGTGGCTTATTCAAAAGTAGGTAAGGTAAGTAACACTGATGTTGTCAGAGAGTAATAGACATTAATGTCTCCCTGTATTACTGACCCAACAGCCTAAGTCCTGCCCTGCAAAGCTACCAAGGGCAGAGGATCACAGAGCAACATCCCACACGCCTCTTCAGAGAGAGAGATGGTCCCTCTGAGTCCCTCTAGGAGCTCCACAAATGCTGAATGATGATAATATTAATGATTCTGTTATAGATGGCATGGAGTTTCCTGGTGCAGACAGGTAAGATGAAGAGACCTTTTGGTTTATGGCCAGATTTGGAAGGCTGATTGTGAAACCTTTGATATGAAAGAGCTATTCCAGAAATCCTTCCAAGAGGCCTACACTGCCGTAACTAGTGAGTTTTGTTGCTCATATATCTGATGCTCCTGCCCCTGCGTTAAGTGTCTGAAATATTTACCAGCCTAACCTCCCAGATCTAGTTTTAGAAGACTGCAGGGGTAATGGTGTTTTTTGATGCAATGCCCAGTATAAGACACATTAAATATGAACTGTGGGACTTTTATAAATTCAAGACTTGCGGGCACAGCAGACACAGTGACTAAGACAGGGAATACATAGAGAGCAACCACCTTTTTACTTGTTGTCCCTTTTCTTTGGATTTGGGTTAAGATTGTACAGGTATCTGCATTAGTCATGGTTATGAAATGCATACCCACTCTCCTTTGCAGCGGTCAGGCAGAGCAAAAGGATGCAATGGATACTGAAGTGATAAAGGTTTAGTGGCCAAGAAACAGGAACTTAGGACAGATGTGATGGAAAAATCTTCTTAGAATTCAAACAGAATGTTTATTAGTGGCCAATTTTTAGATGCCTTGCCCCCAACAGTACATGTTCATTCTCTCTCTCTCTACCTCTCTGTTACCACCCCTGCAGGGGCTGTGCCACTAAGATCCTCTAAAGGTCATTTCTCCTCATTGAACCCCTAGGGAACACAGCCATCTGAGTCATACTTTTAACTTCAGATTCTAACACTGATCAGATATATAGTAGGGATTAAACAAATATTTGTGGGACGGACTAGTGAGAGAGGCAGCACAGCAGGAGGGAAGGGAAGATTGAGGATGAAATAAAGAGTTAAGAAGATTTCTGGTTACCTTCCGTAGGTGATTGAAAACAGTTTTGTTGTTGTTGTTGGTGGTGGTGGCTCTGCATTATAATTTTGGGGAAGGACAGAGCTGTTTTGTTCTAATTGAGGAAATAGCATAACAAATGAGATTCATAGTATGTAAAAACTCAGCTTTGCCTGTGTGCTTGACATAGTTGTCCAGATTACTATACAAATAGAATAGACTCCACTTTGTATTCATTAGCTTATAGGGTGGGGTGGACACTTTTCAAAGGTAATTTTGAGGGTTTGAATTGGAAAGAAAATCTCATCAGGAATAGAAAGCCAAGCATCCCTTCTCTTTTTATTCTCATGTAGGAGAAAGGGGAAGACGTTTTATTTTATTCTTTCAAAGAGCTTAACTGATTAAAGGGCTCCATTATGCTCTGCAGGATACCATGTATATTTAAGTAAAAATGATTCATCATGGGGCCAGCAATCAACAAGTATTTATCGAAGTCTCAAATGCCAGAAAGTTCTAAGTGCTAGTTTAGTGGCCTTCCTGAGGGACTTAATAAACTATCATCTTGCAAAAAGACATCCTAGAAGATAAACATTTGACAGTGAGCGATCACAGGCTGCAAATGCCCTCTCTTCGGAGTGCAAGTATTCTGTGCTTCATTTCCTGACATATTGGTGCACCTAAGAAATACAGCCCAAGGATGTACAACACTGTCATTTCTTCAAAGCTTGCCAGTGGCGTTCAGATGACTCCGAGGTCCTATCAGACCACTTCTGTGCCGTTTGAATACCTGTTTTAAATCCTCCACCTCATTTCTTAATTGATAACATTATTTGTGAAACTTAACTTACTGACTTTGACTGAGACAGTTGGCATTGCGCAGACTGGTGTGGTGATCAGGGAGTGCTTATGACGCTTTAGCCATTTCTCTCTGAATGAAAGAGAGAGAGTTGCTGCTATACGGGTTTTAAACAGTTTATTTGCATCACTACAGGGTGACCTTTAAGGTCTGATTCTGAGGTCCTTGTTCCCTGAGGTGGTTTCTTGTCCTGCAGGGTCAAAGGTGGTGCTCTGTCACATGCCTGATCCCACACCCACTCACCCCTTGGGAATATATCACACCCCACAGGAGGCACTGATGTAGATTAAAGACTTACAATATCATCTAATAATGCCTGTCTAATGGAGATAGGCAGCATTCTAGTAATGCATTTTGGGTCTTTGGAGACTTGGTATGTAAGTTAGAAATTTGATTTTACTCTTTGTGTAAAAGCTACCTTTGCTGAAAAGGAGAGTCAGAAAGTCTACAGGTGACAAAGTAGTGCAGGCTTTTCCATTAAATGTCCTAGTAGATTGAGATCCTCATGTAAGGACCATGGGAAGTTAGCGGCCTTAATAACCTTGCTAATACCTTCAGAAGTCACTTGTCAGTATGTCAGAATATGCCTAGATTTCTACAGAATGTACAGGGAAGCAATATAACTATTTCTTCCTTATCTAAAATCTTAAAATGCATTGGGTAGGAATAGAAGAAAATGGGAAGAAAGCCAACTATTAAAAATCAGAAAAGAGATAACTGTTAAATCTTTTAACGATTTAGAGGAAGATGCACATGTTGGTATTTTCTAATAGTGAGATGTTAAAATATGGAAAGAAGGCATATAATTAAGAAATTTACCATTAAGTTGATAAATTCAGTTGTGTGAATAGAGACATTTTGTACTTACAGGAAACCGTCTGGAATATACAGATGGTTCCCTTAAAATTAAATCCAAGCAAGGGTAATAAGCAATGCTGTCTAGATGTTTAAAATTTTTAAAAAGTTTGGTATTTTAGAGACAATTATAGATTTGATCTGCAATAGACAGTGCCCACTGGGTTTTGCAAGGGGTATGTGCAAGGCCCAGTAATTTCTTTGGTAAGAGCTTTATTTTTGCATATTTACCGGTACTTAGCTTTTTGAGTTCAGGTGCATTCAGGGTAGTATGGACTAACATGCTGCTTATGACTTTGACTTACCTTTTGACAAGCTCCGTTCTGCATCCCAAATACTTTGCTGTCTTTCCCTAGATTTCAGCAACAAGGGCCATTCTATCATTTCAAAAAGTTACTGATAAAATTCTATTGATAAAAAAGTATTTCAGCTTTAAAAATTGACTCAGAGCCTGAGCTTGGTCTGGAGAGCATGGGTGTTCCTTGGGGAGAATCCACTTCCAACGCAGGAGCGTTGCCTCTGCCAGGTGCATTCGCACCACGAGGCGGTTCTGGAAAATCATTAAGCTCGTCCCGGAGCCAGAGTCCTTGGGTTTAAATAGCATCTCTCCCCATACTCAGATACCTTAGACAAGTTATTGGTCACTCTGTGCCTCGGTTTTCTCATCTGGAGATAAAGTCTACCTTATAAAGTTGTTCAATGGATTGAACAAGTTCACACATACAGTGTGTTCAGAACAGAACCCAGCACTCAGTATGTGCATTATTAAGTATTAGTTTTTGCCATTAGTTATAAATAAGGCTTTACTAGCACAATTTCGTCCTGTTTGTAATTGTTCCAGTAAAATGATTTGGTGAATGCTTCCTGTTTGCTAAGCGATAGACCCCAAAACCACAGACCCTCTTACTCAATTGGAAGCTTAAAGCCATGACTAAGTCACAGAGCTCTCTTCAAAGCATTTTTTACTAGGTAGCTACATTACCAGTTTTCAGAGACCTTGAGAACAAGGTTCACATCATAGTCATCATCTTGCAATACCTCCACAGCTCCTAACTGAGTATTGAATGAAATGATAAATAAATCTGCTTGAACTTCCCTAAGTTTACATCATAAGTATTAGGTTTTATGAGTAGGGTACCCCGATTTTCAGAAAGGAGACAGACTAGGTACTGTTCCTACACAGATTCAGATAAAAATACGTATAAAAATAAGGGCAAAATAAAAAGTTTTGAGGACTATTTTGTGTATAGCGCTAGCTTATATTAGAAGAGATATCGGGAGTGTAGAAATAGCAGTTAACCTGGGGCTCTCTTCAGGAAAGCATGTGACAGTTCTGTAGCAAGTGTCTTGTATGATGTTCTAAGCACAGAGTATGAGAATAGTGACACCTTGGTGTACTCTGCTTTGCTCTTGAAGTATGTATGTCCTATGTGCGTCTGTGTTTTCATCTGGGTTATGACATTGTCATTTTGTAAGCAGAACAAGAGACAAAGGGTGCTCAGGTTTGCAGGCAATTTGTCTTTTCACCCTGCAACAGTTATCCTTGCTTTAAAAATTAATTTGAAAAATAAGTAAAGAGAACATAGAAAACAAACTGGGTAGGTGCAGGGCAGGGGGTGAAGTTGTGGGGCCGGGCTGGTGCTTAGCTGGTTTAAAAGGAGAGAAGCGAATCAGCGGCCGACGTTCCTGGGTAAATGTCGATATGCATTATTAAATGAAACGGGGAAAATACAGACTGTCAGATGCATTTTTCTTCTAGAGACACAGGGAGAATTGAAATGCACTTTCAAAGGAGAAGTTTCTTTCAGTATTCAATCATTTTCTGTTTGAAGCTTTAATTACAGTGCTCCTTGCTACCTAATGCTTTCAGTTTAAAATCACATCACAAAAGAGGGGAAGATGCAGTTGCCCAGAGAACAGCAGCTGTGGCATCAGCGTCGAGGTGTTTATTCACCACGAGTTCCTGCTGCATGATTCCTCTCTAGGTTTCCATTTCGTTTTGCCAGTGCTTTTGTACGGCGCATCTTGGGCACAGTGCTTCTTTAGAGTGATTTTTGTGATTTATATGGACAGATAAATGAACATGTAAGCACATGCATGTGTGTGTGCATATAGACACACATATATAACTGTCATAAATACTCATGAGGGAGACTTCGTCATTCCACCCAGTGCACACATCCTTTCTGAGCACGTGCTCAGCCTAGGGGTGCACAGGAGCAGAGGACTCAGCCCTGGCTTGCCATCTGGCTGTGGACAGACAAGGGAGCAAGTGTGATAAGCAGTGATGGGGGTTTCAGACAGCAGCCTGAACCAGAGTAGAAATGGGGCTCACACCCCCTCTGCGACCCTGGGTGGGCTCCACGAGGAGGTAAACTTTGAGCTGATCCCTGATGAAGGAAAAGAAATAAGCAGATAAGCCAAAAAAAAGGTCATCCAGTTGCAGTAAGTAACCATTTTGGTGCTAAATTTATACCAAAATGAGTGTGAGTTCTTCCGTTTCTGAATATTCAGGTGTTCCTTGAATGTGCTGTCCTTACTTTACTGCCCAGAGAAACAGGAGCCAGGGAGCTAAACTGTAGTTGCTTGTGGTAGTGATTGTATGTGATATGCAATATATGTACGTACAAGTTCATGTGACGTATATGTTGGTTATAAAGCCCTTTTACACTTTTTTCCCTGTTAATCTTGTGGCAGTTCCAGCAAATTAGATGGGTAGGACCGTTTTTCAGGAAAGGAAGGCACAAAGATGTGTTATCAACTGCACAGGTTCAGGTGGCTCTGTTCCCCTCCAGTAACGTTCTTGGGACGCTCCTCTCTGTTCCCAAGCCTGTGATGCTCTTTGCCACCCTGAGGTTAGAGGGCAGATTACAGGTTACAGGTGAGACCTCTGACCCTAGAATCCCTCTGGCCATTAGCAGTATTTATTTAGTCAGTGACTTTCCTGGGCCAGTGTCAGTCACTCTCACTTCCTGTTGAGTGGGAGAAACTTTGTATCTGGTTCAGGAAGCCCATAGGATTTGAGCAAAAATGTGGACTTTCTCACAGCCCTGCCAGGTCTGCTGCCTTCTCCCCCAGGCATTTAGACAGATCTTTCAAGGCGTGGTCCTCATTTCTATATTTCAAAGTGTTTCTGCAGACGGACTTTGTCCCAGCCTGACTGTACAGGGATGGGTAGGTTGATTTACTTATTATAAATTTTACTTGTCTACGAGTGGATTTATAACTGCCCAGGTGAAACCATTTTGTTTTTTCTTTTTTCTTTTCCCAGTGAGACAGTGTGAGCATATGATTAATTTAAAGTAAGTCTAGAATCAGGAGGCATGAAGGAGAAAAACATTTTAACCTATCAGAATTAAAAATATCACATTAAAAAAAGACTGACTCCTAGTACACTGTCTTCACACATATAATCTATGTTCTGACAAGGAATTTGTAACAGCTAAAAAAAATTTATGAGAAGAAAACTGGAAGGTGCTATTTACCAATGTGACTAGTCTGGCTGCCTTTGGGTTCTGTGGTGCTTGTGAGAAATTTAAAAAAAGAAACTAAGTGAAGAATGTTCTTTTCTTCTCTTTTTATCTACAATGAGATCTTTTTGACTAAGAAAAATGCAGAAGAGCAATTACTTTGTTACTTTAATTACTCCTCTAATTATAACGATAACCTTGTCACATTATCATAATTCCCCAAACACAAAATGCAAGCTCCAAATTGCACCGATATTGGGTAATTTCACCTTGTTAATGGCTCACTGTCAGTGCCGAGAACACTCATGTCCCCCATTACCTTTCTGTTGTATGGCATACAGTGGATTTCTTTGCCCCCGAAAATGGTGTTACATTCTTTACGGCATGTTTGTATCTCACCACCCCATGATTTGAATGCAGCTTTTGAACATCTCCTCACTATTTCAGACGTGATCTCCCGAGCAGTGTGTAATTCTCTCCCGGCTGTTTGATGGTAATGGGAGCTGTGCACGTATCCGGAGAGAGTAGAGTACAGCCTGGGGTGAGAAAGTAGCTATTTATCAAGGTATCTTACAATCTCAGTTTATGTTGTTGTAAAACGTTACTGTGCATGTTCTGCGAGATTACATCCGCCAGAAATTTGTCAGCCGTTGTCAACATACTGTAAGGAATGAGGTCGTGTATTATTCTAGTCAACTTCGTTTTATTCTGCGTTGCTTTGCCCTCATTTTCAAAGAGACTGACTACCAGGGACTCTTGCTTAATGGTGCCATCTGCTAGATTATGAATTGTGCAGAACAAGGGCTGGAAATACACTTGAACACTCAGAGAACCCTGGCAGGTTGATGGCAGCGCATCCTGACGCATGGTCTTGCCTGCGTGGAAATTCTCCCTCCATTAGACAGCAGATGATATTGTCGACAACCAAGGAAGCTGCAGAATGGCTGCCTAGTGTGTGCAATGATAAAGTAGGAGTGAGACAAAACAGAAGCCTTTATAACCCTGGCCAGGTAATTCATTTGGTTAGCACATCATCCCCATACACCAAGTTTGAGGGTTCGATCCCCAGTCAGGGCACATATAAGAAGCATAAATAAGTGTACCAACAAATTGGTGTCTCTCTCACTCTGTCTACCTGCCCCTCCACTACATCCCCTTCTTCTCTCTAAAACCGATTTAAAAAAAGCAGAAGCCTTTTCAAATAGAATGGTAGATTTCCCTTATTTTGAAAAATGGAAACAAGAAACAGACTGACAGTGACCAGAGGGGAGAGAGGAGCGGAAATAGTGGAAAGAAGGGGAAGGGTCTAGTTAAAGAGCATGTATAAATGATACACGGGCATGGGCAACAGTGTGGGGACTGACTGTGGGAGTGGGGGTGCTGGGCGAAGAAGGGAAAAGGGGGGAAAAACTAGGTCAACTGTAATAGAACGACAATGAAAAAATCTTTAAAAAATGTGTAATAGTGTAGCTTTAAAATCATGAGTTCTTTACACAGCTCCTGGATTTGGTAAAGTTCTGAAATTGCTTCTGTTGTCATTGTTGTCTTTGTATTTTGTTGTTGTTGTTTGGTGTCCGTGTCCCTAATGGGCCAGAACCCTCCCTGTCCTCCCCTCTGTGGGACACTTCTGTCACCACATTTCTTCTCTGTCTTCAAAGCTATCTCACCAATAAAACTGATCTCAAGATACATTGGAAACTGATTCTCACTATAGTGAATATGACTGACACCAGTGCTAAATGTCAGTTTTCTGAAAGGGTTTATATTTTCAAACCATGAGTAAGGCCTTAGAGTAAATTCAGGTAGTTTCTGAATTGGAGTGTTCCACAGCTAATGCACACTGGGGAGAATGTTCATGACAGGAAAGGCGTGTTCTTCTGCAAGTTTCCTATACATTTGGTCAGCTTGTTGCGTCCCTCTGACTTAGGTTTCCAAATGGACATTTCACTTCACCCAGACATAGATATTTCTTCCATTTAAAACAAGAAAATTAAATTCTTATTTGGTTTCTGGATTTTCTACGGGAGAAGAGCTGCAGTTGGTATCAGGGAAACCAAGCTTGGGTGTGATCACTTTCATTTTTTGGCTGTGAAAACTACACGCAGGTTATTTGACTTTTTGGAAACCCAGTCTCCGTTTCCGTAAAATGAAGTCAGTAACACTAACTTACAGACTTGTCCTGAGGGTCAGGTGAGACAATATCAGGATGTGGAGTGAGGGAGAGAGTACATGGGTATACAATATAATAGCGGCTACTTTGGGTTAATTCCTAAGGATCCTAATTTATTTCCTAATTGCATTAAAGGTTATGACGTTCATGGGCATCAATTATTTTTGTTCTTTAGGTCATTCTTCAGGAAACAACGGTTCAATAACAGGAAAGAATGCCATCCCATGACTGCAGCATGTTCTTCAAAATAAAATCTATTGATGGTTGAACAGTATAAACAACAAGGCACATAATTGGTCAGAATGACCCAGGGGAAATAGCCCAATGAAATTAAGCAAAGGAAATTTTATGCCGTGAGGAAAAATCAATAGATTGTAACGGAACCCTGCAAGAGACAAGGCTCTTGAGTCCCTGAGACCTAGAAGGTGTTGAGAAGCCATGTGCCCTAGAGCCTGGGCTGCTGCTTCTGCTTTTCCAAGACTGTTTCCACAGTGTTAAATGCAGAAGTAAATTCTAAATAAGTGCATTTTTAAAATCTTTTTTTTCTTATATAATGTTAGATGCCCAGAAGCATCCATAGGATATTCGCTGCTTAAATGAAACCTGTCATTTTTGGGGATAATGATTTTCTGAACACTGTTGCCTCAATGTAATCACTACAGAAGCCTTATGAAGTATAAATTATCATGGTTATGCCCAAGTAGTATTACAGCAGTTATCCCTCTTATCAGGGTCACACAGCCAGGAAGTGGTGATAAGATTGGATCAGGGCCAGCTATATATCTATCTGATGAGGAAGTTTATGCTTTTTGTCAAATGCCCGATGCTTTTAATGCCTGTCCCAGACGTGCTGCAACTTTTATAACTGACATGGTTCAGATCTTCTGTTATTTCCAAACCCAAGTGCTTTATGTGATCTTGAGGGAGAAAACAAATGCAGATAAAGGGACTTCTCTCTAAAAAACGTGAAATGTTATATCAGTTTTCTCTGAGATAGGGGTATGGATATTTTTGGTATTGTATATAACTCAATAGATTGTAGTTGACTCTAACTTTCCTTGATGATACCTCAGTTAAAAGAGAGATGATGTTGACATGTGTAAAAATCCTAGCATGGAAAAACCCTTATAAAATTCTGCCTTCAGGTCCTGGCTGGGTAGCTCAGTTGGCTAGTGCATTGTCCTCGTACACCAAGGTTGCAGGTTCTGTCCCCAGTCAGGACACATAAAAGAATCAACTAGTGAAAGCATAAATAAGTGGAACAGTACATTGGTGCCTCTCTCTTTCTCTCTCCGTCTTTCCCTCCCCCTCTTCCTCTCTTTCTCAAATCATTAAAAAAAGGCAGTCTCACATATAACACTTGAATGGATGGACAGAAGTTGGGTTATTGGCCCCCTTCTTTCAATTGATTTGTAAGATGATATTAACAAGGGGAGTGTAGGGCAAGGGGGGGGATTCCATTCTTCTGTGGCTGTGTTTCCAATGTTTACATGGCATAAAACCAAAGTGGCACTCAACACGTAGCTGCCTGCACTTCTCTGCCTATATATGGAGAATAGTATAGGCAATTGACCCTTATTTCAAGTCTCGTAAATTGATTACACCAATGACTGTATATTGTTTGAACGGGGTAGATAGGTTCACAGGCATTAGTGACTTTTTAAAACCATTGTGGTGAGTAGCAATTTGGGAGTGTTAAAAGAAACACTGGTTTCCCTCGTTTTACAAATGAGTTGTCTTAGAAAAAGAGAGGATAATAAAAACCTGAACAAACAAAAACCATTATTAACAACCCAAGTTAAAAATATATTTAGGTACTTAAAAGTCTAAATCATTCCACTTCTGTTGGGCCAACCAAGACCATTCCAAATGTATTCATGGAGGATCAAAGTGAACACATTTAGACTTTGGCAAAAAGGGCTGGTTTTCTAAGTGCGCTGTTGGACTCAGAAAACATAGAAGAAAATATTTGGAAGTAAGATTCTGTCATACAAACCATTTTCTCTGTCTTTTGCAGACACTGGTAGCACTGTTACAGAAAACTACTACTGTGCCTGCCATGATCCAAACAAACGACATGTGGTTTATGTCATAGTTCTTAAACTGCGTCACTCTACATTCTTTCTGCAAATCCGCTTCTTCGTCTCTGAGATGAGGATTATAATAGTGCTAATCTCAAATGGCTTTTAGCAGTGACCTCATGTGAGACTGTAACTGAAAGTAATTTGCAAGTTGGGGGCTACTGTCCCTGAGCAGGTACTGTGGTGACCGTTACTGTGAGTCTGTGGGGCAGTTCATACAGTGTATCATATTTCGTGTGACTTGTCTTGTCTTATGTTTAGTGTATATAATAGTACCCAATGAAAATTTATTTCCTTTCATCTCACTAAATTACTCTCTCATATTTCCTGTATGACCATGCATTAGTTCTCAAGTGCAATTCTGGACTTACTAAAAAATTTAATTTTATAATTCAATCAACTCTTTGGAATTTTAACATATTGCTGTCTTAATATTTAAGAAAATTTAAGCTCCTGAATTGATGGGTTCCACCTAACTTATACTCAGTAGTGGAAAGCTGTTGAATGTACACTGGTCATATTATAGTAAGAAGATATGTATATTTTATATATATATAATACACCCACATATATATAGTAAGAAGATATATATATATGTATTTATAGTTGTATTTATGGTTGTATCTTTTCTCTGTCTTAAAATTTCTAGGACAGCAAGGAAAGAGTAATCGAGTGGAGAACAATGTCAGTTTCAGGAACAGAATTTATGATATTAATTCGCAGAACAGTCAAGGTACAAAGAAGCTACAGTCACCCTAAAGTTTATTCTAAACTAGACGTCCACTTTGCTCATCTCCATTCTTTACAGAGATCTTAAGAAAAATGAATGAAATCCTCTGCTTTAGAAACTGAAGGTTTTGTTTTCAGAATGGAGATAATGAAAGTCTTCCTGACCCAAATGGCATGCAGGTTGGCATCTTACATATATAAATAATCACATGTATACAGAATACACATATATTTACATAGAATATGTATGTTTTGCATAGGTAAAGTGATATTAATATCCTTAGTATGTATGGAGTCCTAAAAATGGCTTTTGTCATAGTATCTCTGTGTGCTGTTACTTTTCTCAAAGGATGCCGGCCACATTGATTTTAAGTTGCAGTGTAGATATGAGACGAGAGCGTTCTGCAGTCATTCGAATGGGCTGGCTATGAAAACGATAACCGTGATAAAACTATTCAGAGTAATATGTGGCATCTGGAACTTGGGTAGTTTCTTTATTTTATTAATGGAAATATTACCACCTTTGACTATATGCATGGCCGGTAACCAAATTTATTTATTTATTTTAAGATTTTCAAATTGTTTCAGGAACCAAGTACGTAGACATGTATTAAGATGTACATGCTTGAGAGGCCTTGTGCTTAGGTTGTTGGCTTTAAAATGCAGGTTGTGAGCTCATGAAACAGAGTTGCTATTTTGAGTTTATACTCAAAAGACACTTGGAAATAGCATAAAAATACTCCTAGATTGAAAGAGCTGTTCAGAGTCAGGAGGGAAAATACATTTGAGGTGACTGATATATTCATACCTATTGAATCCATGGGGCCTTGGGAAGGTTTAGAACCAATAATGTAATTTATAATAAAATGCCTATCAACAGGCCATATCTTAAGGCAAAAAAAGTAATTTCTTTGTTCGTCCTCCAGAGGGAAACTTCAGTGCTTGGAAAGTCCTTTCAGTAGAGGATGAACGAGAAAATGTCCCAGTTTTTGTAAGACTCTCCTACACCCTGGCATTAGAATTAGAAAGGTGGGTCTTTGCCCTGCCAGATCTAGGCCATGCTGACAGATGCACCAGAATAGGAAGATGGCAAATACAGGGGAATTTGCACATGCTACTCTGCCAGCAGTAGTTTTCTTATGAAACGTCCAGATGATTCACTCATACAATAGGGTGGAGAACAAAGTAGGATATACCTGGGAGACCCACTCCCATATACACTTGCCTAATTCACCCTCTTGGAGGGCCTTTGAGAGTGCCCATGAGCCAACAAACTATAGTTTCTCAATGTTCTAGAGGGGGAGAAATATCGGACGTGTTGTGACCAGAAGCACCTGGCAAGCCTTGCGTGCATGGGTCAGGGAATATGGTAGCACTGGGGGATTATTCAGTCTGGCTCTAGAAACTTGCAAGGAAAATCTCATGGAGAAGTAAATGTAACACATTATCACTCCATTCAAGACTGAAATCAGGAGCTGTTTGCCAAGAATAAAATGGCTTCCTAAAGACTTCCAGAGGCTCATTCTGATTTGTCAGCCCGTAAGAGCACACTTGATCAGTTCTCATGTCCACTCCTGGAGGATCTGTACTCTCGTGTGGTGCGTGTGTGTGTTTAAAAGAAGGATGAGAATTTCTGCTTCTATTTTGGTGAAAGCATGCTGGAAAATGCAGTGTTTGGTGTTGTTCAGTAGTTGATCCAAGTGTGTGTGGTAGAGCTCACTGGGTTTACATCCCTGGCCTCGTCGCAGGGAAAGAGAATGTCATCTGGTGGCTGGAAAAGAGTCTGTGTATTGAGCACTATCAAATCTTTGGCACGAACAAGAACGAACATATTCCTTCTATGTTTCAGCTTCCCAGGAATGAAGCAGGCGTAAATATTTTTCAGTTTGATGGTTTGTGAATTACTCATGATGAAAAAACAGTCCGTTTCTGCCAGATGAGGGGTAATGCAGTGTAGAACTTTCAAACAGTATTGATATTTGTGTTGGGACCAAGCAGTAATGGAAACAGTTTCTGCCGCTAACTTCACACAAAATTTCTCATGATTCAACCTGTGTTGCTGAAAGTTGCAGGAAGGACACAGCTATTGGAAACCATTCAAGTGAAAAATGTGATAATGCTTGTGCTCCGTGGTCAATTATTTTTTTCCCAAAAGAGCTAGGGTCGGGGAAGGTGTGTGCAGACACATCATAAATTGGGAGAGTATGGTAGATTGAGCTTTACAGAAATGGCTGGAGCCGCCCCAGTTCAGCTGCTGAGTTTGAGATGCCCCCTCAGGAGTCCTGTGGGCCCCTGAGGTGGTGTCTTGAACACAGATATTCTCATCACTGACATGGTGCCTGCACATAATAGAAACTCCAAAGTTACTTGGAACCTCTAACTTATTTTTGCACACTTCTCTGTTGGACCAAAATGGGCTTTCTAGGAAAACATACACTGTTTGCATGCATATGCCATGTGCTTGCTCTATTGCGATATTATATCAAGTAAGAGCTTGAGTTCTAGACCCAGACTGCCTGGGCTCAGACCTCAGCTCTGCCCCTTATTTAAGAGCTTGGGCAAGTTCCTTTATCACTCTGCCTCAGTGTCTTCCTCTGTGCAATGCAGATACAGTACCTACTCACAGGGCTGTGGGGGGATCCAACGAGCTATCATCTGTAAAGGGCTCAGGGTGGGGCCCAGCACAGAGAAAATACATTATAGGTGAAAGTTGTCTTCCCGTAGTGGAGATCAGTTCGCCCAATTAACTTCCACGAACAGTGCCATTTGCACAGAACCCACCAGCAAGGAGTCTCACTACTTATGTGGAAATCAGTCATTCTGTTCTTGTTGTGGGCACCTGGAACGTTTGACCCCTTCCCTGTGTCATAAGGGGATAAAGAAAGGGTAGTCAGCACTGCTTCTTATTCATAGAACCCTGTGGACCTATGGGAAGGAGGGTCCTGGGGGAAGAACATGGGCCTTGGAGTCAGAGCATGGGTTTTTTTTTTTCTAGTTCTGCCCTAGGTCAGTCACTAAGCTGCTTCCTGAATAGAAGGAGTCTCTGTCCTGATCAGTCAGTGGACAGGGTTACTGTAAAGAGAGTGATCGCCAAAATTAAAAGACTACTGGGAAACCTAACAACCCTTGTGAAGCATTAGTACCAAGACAATGGTCATTGCTAGGTGTATTTCCAAATAAGTATCATTTTACTTCTGTTACATAATAAAGCTGGATATTTTCCTTAAAAATGGGCTCATATTCAGGAAGCCTGGAGCTCTTGTGTACCAAATGGCCCCAGAGATAAGGACTGAGCTTCACACCCTTTTTACCTGCAGTTTCTTTTGCCTTTTCTTCTCTGTTTTCATGAACTGCCTAAGGGACCCAGCGTCCCCTCCCAGTTAACAGCACACCTCACTGAGGAGCCCCACCTTGTCTGATTTCTCCCCTGGTCTTGGGATCTTCACCTCTCTCCTGTCAGCTACTTAACCCTTTAAAACCCAGTGTCACTTCTGTAAAATGAAGGCGCCATCACCGACTGCAGAGGTTAACGGACATGGAGTGTTCACTGTCTAGCCCCCTATCCCTGCCTCTCACTCATTCGATCTGTTTTTTCCTCTGACATATTCTTCTAAGGCTATGCAGGTCAGCTCATCTTTTATCTTAGAGATCTGGCTATGATGCCAATGGATCGGTCAACTCTTTCATGATAACATTTTAACAGTAATTTCTTAGCAGCTACAGCCGTTGCTTAAAAGAAAGACTACATTAACAGTGAAACTTCTGGGGCATTGTGGCAAACTAGTGAGGGCTCTGGGGGTACAGAGGGCACTGCAGCCATTACCCATGACTGTTATTTTGCCTTTGGGCACTGTTCCCCTAGAAAAAAAAGAGGAAATGTGTCTGCCCAAAGCAGCTTTGTCATTACACCACATTCTTGGCTGCGATCACCTATTGTTAAGGCCACAATCATCCAGGCAGTTTTCATTTTTCTTTTCTTTTATTTTATTTATTTGTTGATTTTTAGAGAGAGGGGTAGGGAGAGAAAAAGAGAGCTTGATAAACATATATGTGAAAGGGAAACATTGAGCGGTTGCCTCTTGTCTGAGCAGGGACCAAACCCACAATCCAGGCATGTGCTCTGACCGGGAATTGAACGGGTGACCTTTTGCTTTGCAGGATGACACCCAACCCTTTGAGCCCCAAGGCTCAGGGCTGGGTTCCTCTTTCTTGTCTGGGTTGGAGTGAAGGGGAAATCTGAGGTCCTCTGGTTCCCTGTGCTGACTAGGAAATGACATCAGGAACAATAAGGAGTGCGGAAACCAGTGTGGAGACCTCTGTGCCAGGACTGTGGATCCCAGGGCAGGGCAAAGACAGCAGATGCAAGAGATCATTTCCTGCAGCAAAGACCGTATTGGATGCATTGAACTTGGCCATTAGAGACAAGGAACCATTAGAATCAGGGCATCTTGAGTGCACTTTAAAGTTCTAATAGAAGTCTGCAGACAGTCACAGTGAGAAGTACATTTTCAGAATTTCAGATGAGGCTTATTTTGTTGCCAAGCCCTTTGGTTACCACGGTTTGTTTTGGTTTTAACAAAGCTATTAACCAATATGTTTATCTTGCTAAAAACCAGTGACACAATGGCAAAATACCAATCCTGGAATGTTGTTAAAACATTTTTTACTGTGCTTTTGGAGCAATTTTACATTAGCTATAGGAGTGATCACTAATGTTGTCATTGCCAAGATTATTTCAGTTCTGGGATCATGCTAATTAAATGGCACAGTGAGCCTTAGTGGCATTTGTAAGATGTTGGTGTGTCCATTTCACTCGCTATAATATTCTTTAAGCAAGCTTTCTCCAAACAGTCATATCATCTTTTGGCCTTAGGAAAAAAAATCAAGAACAGAAAGTGACAAGCTTTCACACCAAATAAAATCGTGTATCTCCAGCATTCTCATTCTCTAGTTTCTGGTATTGACAACTGTCACCCAAGAAGGTAGAGCTGTCATTTTGACACATAAATTATACTTTGGCTCCTTCAAAGATGGTCTTGCATTCATTTTCCCAAGTTTGCATTGAGTATTAAAGGGGAAACCCCTTGGTTATCCTAGGTTTCAAATTGCAACTCTGTATTAAAATACATGTGAGGATGTTGTAAATAACTCATAGATAGATAGATAGATAGATGAAAAATAAACATAATAAGTCAACTCCTTTTTCATTTTCAGCAGTAGGTTTCATAGTTTTACCTTCTTATCTCAACCTAGCCACAGTATTGGAAGCAGCTAAATGAAATTGCATTTAGAGGCCACTTATTTTTTCAAAACATTGTATAGATGTGCTTTAATTCCTACACTTAATGGAAAAGCAAAGGGTGAAGTGTGTGGTTTCAAGGCTTGTTTGCTTTCCCTTAAATTATCATTATTTCTTTAAGAACATTTCTGGTAACTTAATGTATTCCATTATCCCTTTCTCTTCATTGAGTCAAGAGTTTAGATTTCAAAGCATTTGTCGCTTCCAGTGTTTGTAAGACCCCTCTCTTCAGAAAGCGTCTGTTCCCGTTCTCGGCACTATTGTATTTGAGTGCTGTAAGGTGAGAACAGTGTATCTTGGGTCCTGATGACATCTTAAGGATTTGAAACGCAAGTTTCTTTGTCTGTTTTCCTCAAGGCTGAAGTGGTTTAAAATGGATGTGTTTTACTCTAACATTGGATGCTGTCTGCTAATGTGTATCCCCCAGAAGGCCTCATCATTTTAAGAGTCACCACAGTGTTACCTTTGGTCAGCTCTGCGGATGCAAATGGGGCTGCAGTAAATCGTAACTTCCTACCTGGCTAAGTCATGGTGGATAGGCTTGCCCCGGCCATACAACTTTTTAGCTAGAGGTTTTTCTCTGCCTTAAGCCTTCTCCATTTTCGTGTGTGTGTGTGTGTGTGTGTATCTAGGTTAACACATCTTTTTTTTTTAAGATTTTATGTATTTATTTTTAGAGAGATGGGGAAGGGAGGGAGAAGGAGAGGGAGTGAAACATCAATGTGTGGTTGCCTCTAGCACGCCCCCTACTGGGGACATGGCCTGCAACCCAGGCATGTGCCCTGACTGGGAATCCAACCGGCAGTGCTTTGCTTTGGGTCGTAGACCTGCGCCTAATCCACTAAGCTACACCAGCCAGGGCGGTTACACATCTTTGAGACGCCTTTTTTCAGACCACTTCTTCTAATGCCTGACCGCGCACTCAGACCCTCCCTTTGAAAGCAAGACCACTCTCAAGAAAGTGCGTAATCTTGTTAACTCTCCTGTGATTTAGCCCCCACCTTGCCTCCTCCCACCTTCATGTAATCTTCCTTACATTACCTCTTAATTTCCAATGCATAAAAGAAACTATAAAGCTGTTACTCTCCGGAAAATCTGAGGACTTACTTCCCAATATGTGTCATCGGTTTGGTTCAAATAAACTCTTATAAAAGTTCTGTACAGTTTTGAATGTTTTTTTACATTGGCAGCAATAATGTTTTAAAATTTGATCTGATGTACAATTTTTCAATTCTAGAATTTCTTCTAAAATGGAAATTATCACACCAATATACTAATTTTAGAGACTTGAACAAACTAAAAGCATAAAGAAAGTTGTGGAGTAGGGAAGATAGGGATTTATGAGGTGGTCCAGTTGTACATATTATAGCATTTTTATATAACGGTTCCGAACTGGCAGTTTGAAAAAGTATAACTCGATGGACGGGGCTGTTGATGTGGGCATAAAAAAGGAGGAATGGGTTACCTAATCTCTGGCCTCTTCCCTTTCATTGAAATATCCAAAGGCTAGATCAAAGATTCCAAAAAAAAAAATAAGTAAAAAATAATCATTATCCATCCAGCACTAAATGCTTCTTTGACTCTCATCCCGTGGTGCAGTGGCAGGAACATGAACAAGGTGGGGTGCTCAAATCCACTGGGCGGAGCCATAGCGGAGGCACTGTCCTTCTCTGACTGTACATTTGCTGTCAGAAGAACACAGCTAGTACCTTCTTTCCTTATCAAGTGTCTCTTGATTGAGCTTACCAAAGCTCTTCATGGCTCCTGTTTCCCAAGGTAGCCAAGAGACACCATTGTTATACAGGCAGTAAAATGGAAATGCGTGTGTGTGTTGAGGAAGGAGGATGTTCATGCCTGTTGACTAGGATTTTATATCATCTACAACCCATCTTATGCAACCCCCAAATATTGGGGTGGAGTCTTGACAGTGATCACTGCTGTTATCTGACAGTGTGACAGCAGTGAGACAAACAATGCAATGCTGAGAACCATCGGACTAAATAACAATGGCACGACTTTTGTGCCTGGCTGTCAATGCTATAAGGACATGGATAACGGACCCGATTTTTCTGAGTCATCACTTAGCCCTGTTTTCTCTTTTCTGTGGCTTTCTCGTATCCTAAACCTAGGATTACCTCCTCTTGGCTGAACTAAATCCTACTCCTCTTCCAAGGCCAATCTCCAGTGGCTTATATCTTCCATGAAGAATTCCCAGACTGCTTTAACTCATGGTGGTTCCTTTGAGTTCATTGGCAACCTCTTCTCTGACTATTCGTCAGCTACTCATCAACTGCCACTTATACTTTCATGTGCCCTTTTGTTGTTATTTAACTGTCATTTTCACTAGCTTCTGAAGCAGATGTGTGTTATCTGAGCAACTGAGACAAGGGGAGCAGGACAGCATGTTTTAAAACTTTTGGGATTGTCTACATCAATTAATTAGGTCTCGTGTCCATGGCAGGGGTTGTCGTTAAGCATGCATTGGTTAATTTGTTTAATGGATAATTGATTATAAGAATAATTGATTATAAGACAAGCATGTGCAGATAGTTGGTAAGTTTTGATATCCTTTTATAGCTCATTTGTTCTGTGCATAGCTAGACACAAAGTGAGTATGTACCTAAGTTACTGGCAAATACAAGATGGCTCGCTGACCTGCTGAGTCCATGGAAATGCACACTCTTGCTTCTCACTCTTCCTAGTTACTAAGCCATGTGCCATGTCCCATGGGGGGTACTTCCTACATACAGTAGTCCCCCACTGTACTGAATTCCATTGCATACAGGCCCATGCCACAGTTTTATTTTTCCAGTTCTTGTTCATTTATCACTGATTAGCCACAGTTTCGGTATTAACACCTCTCCTCGCTTGAGTTATCCTTTTGGACATTTGGACCTCAGAGTTAGCAGCCCTTGGGAAGAAAGTTCTTATCAATTGTAAATGGAATGGTGGTGGGGAGTCCTTTTAAATGGCCCCTATATCACAGAGAAGAGATTTTGCTGGTGACTGCAGAAGAAAACACTCCCTTCTCCATCATTCCCTACTGGAGACCGTGCACACAGCACACACACACCCATCCTTGGAGCAAAGAGTAATGGAATTTTATTTTCAGTGAAGTGCAATTAGATTTTTCTTTACTCCTAATGCTATATTATTAGCATTTACTGCTGATACAGAGAAGAAGCAGTTTACATCTGTTGAGGCAATTCTCCATTCAGACATGGATTTATTTATGTTGTATTTTGATTGAACAGTTACTTTGCAGCGAAAGAGTTTACACACTAGCTAAGGGGAGAGGAATGTCTCAGCTCTGTCTGTTGGGTGTGCCAACTCTTTCAGCTGTTCAAGGAACAGGATGTAAGGAGGACTTGTTTAGAAATGACAGCGTGGGGTGAATTCTGGCATCAGGTGTCCGAGATTCTATTCTTGGTTGTGCTTCTGGATTGCTAATTTAGAGTGAGTGATGTTCCCTCGGAGTCCTTGTCTAGGTAATACATAAGTGGTCCATGACAATACTTATTTAACCAGCCTTTGCATATTACATTAGATCTTCCTGACATTCTCAAGTTAGCACTGTCTTAAGATTTAAGGCACCTGAGTCAAATGGAGTAATTTAAGCCATCAGAGAAATCTGGCTTCTTGTGTCTTCCTCATTTCCTTTTACTATCCTGGGTTAAAACAGTCATTCACAAATGCGTGCACATTAAACCTCGCCTGGGAGCTTGCAAACGTGCTGGTGTTTGACCCATAGGAGAGCTAATCTCCAGGGAAAGGTCCCAAGAGCCTGCATTTTCAAAGAGCTTCCCAGGAAACCATGAAGTTCACTAGTGATTAAGGCCCTTTGGTCGCACCATTAACCAGGTCAAACACAGTTCATTTGAAACTTCCTCATGACTGCTTGATTGTTCTATTATAGGGATAATAGATTTAATAAATAAAAATGCAGAATGCCCAGTTAAGTTTGCATTTCTGACACACACAATAAGTGTGTTGTCGCACACCTCTGTCCCGTGAACTGTGTCTGTTCTGTTTCACCTGGCACCCTTTCCCACCAGGACGACTCTGGTTCTTTCCATGTTAACACCGAGGGGTCAAAAAGAATCCTGAGCCAAAGCTGTTTGTGGAGGCCTTTCTCCTGCCCTGTGACTGTCTCTCGATCCTTAGAGGACCATAATATTGGAAAAAAGTTTCAAGATGCTTTTTAAAAATCTTTCATTCGTTTTCTTCCCTGTATGCTGCATGTTGCCAGTACTGCATCCACTTTCATTTCTTAATTAATCGGAGGCTTTTTATAGCGTGGAAAGGAATTTAGCCACGTGGCTCCCATGGAACCATCGCTTCATGTGGAAATGTTTTCCCCAGTGTTTCTCACGTGGGTATAACCACCTTCCCCTAAATTGCACAACTCTATTTGGATGTGAGGTTTTATGAGGAATCGAAGACCTCCCTATTAACCACGTTGTTGTCTTCCCAAATAGTTACTCTTCCAAGTGGAGTGTAACAATAGAACTGCATCTCTTCAGTCTCCTTCGGAAAACACTCACTCTGGATGTACCGGGGAAGGTAAGAGACAGGGGTATTGGCTCTTGTTTAAGAGCAGCCCAGGTCAGCACTAACAACATTGACATCTGTTGCCACTGAACTTGATCTCTGGGCACCTACCTCTTGTGCTCATTATACACTGACTTAGCAGAAAAAGCTTGTGCCCTTTACTAAGCAAACGATCTTTCTTGGGCATTTACTAATAAGTTGTAGATGGGATTTTCTGTGCATTGAATGGGCACACTTGTCTTGTAGATATCATAGATACTAGCAGGAAGCCTCTGATGGGTGGCAGTGATTGCCAAGTTGAGCTAAATGGGCCCAACCTTATTATCTGTCTGCAGGTTGTTTATTCCTAACCTTTGCCCCCCACACTTCTGCCTTCTCACTGAGGTCTTTAACCACAACCTGAATTATCCTACTCAATCTTCCATCTAAAACAGGCCGTACATTACATTGCGGGTAAATACTAAATATGTGTGCAGGATACATCTCAGTACCTGGGAGTGGCGTGGGGATCCATGGAATAAGAGAATTTGACTTAGAGCCCCATTTCCTGGGGCTGATGTCAGTTTGATTTGCTCTTACTGAAACATTTCTTCAAAATTACAAACTATCTACCAATCCCTCTGCTCTCAAAGCACTGTTTTAGGATAGATTAAGGGTTTTGCAGGTCCAGAAAGGGGTAATGTGTCCCCAGATTGACTCACCTTTTTTCTTTTTAAAGTACATGTTAAGTTAGAACAGGAGAAACGAAACAGCTTCCTCAAAGCAATCTTATGCCAAGGGTACCTAAATGGAATAGTGAGAAATGAATAGTTTGGATCACTGAGGCCCCAAACCAGCATTATGAACAAGTATTGGAGACCCTGCCACAGACTGCACTTCTTTCCCATAGGGCTGATGGGCTAGTGAATGAATGACTTGTGGCTACAAGGCTAAGACACTCTGCCGAAGAGCTGTGGAAAAGTTAGAGTGTTCTGGAGGGAACACAGGTGCTACCGGCCGCCTTTGTGTGCCCTCAGCCACCTTCTAGACAGAGTTCTGCTGCTGAGCGCCTTCCTTCTGAGTGTCCAATTGTTCATCTGTAAAGTAATGATAATACTGACTACTTGGATGGGCTATTCCAGAAAATTAAAGCGGGTACTACACATTAAGTGATTAGCACAATGTCTGGGAGGGACATGGCTCTTGAGGAATTCAGCAAACCTCAATTCCCTTTTGCTTGTAAAATTCCGTTTGTGAGGGCATACTCTAGAATTGGAAAGGGTGTTATTGTACGAACTCTATACAGGATTATTCATGGACTTGTTTATTTATAGTCTGTGCTTCCTCTGATTGGTAATCTACCATGGAGTTCACCAGTCACCAATGATCTTCCTTTACTCCAAAACTCTGCTACATGTATTTATTCATTTTTAATTTTTCATCACTAGAGACAAAGAATAACTTTTGTTTTTTTACAATAAACATTTATTTTAAAAATGTTGTTGGAGTAAAACTAGTATACAATATCCTGTGAGTTCCAGGTGTGTGTGTGTGTATGTGTGTGTGTGTGTGTATATATATATATATATATATATATATATATATCATAGTAATTTGATATTTACTAACGTTATGAAATGATCTCCACCATAAGTCTAGTTACCATCTGTCACCACACAAACTTGTTACAATGTTATGGACTGTGTTCTTTATGCTATTCTTTACGTGCCCATGACTTACTTATTTTGTAACTGGAAGTTGACTATACTGTATTTAAAATTCTGGCTGTCAGAGGCAGCGGCCTCAGAAAGTCCTTACCAAATCCCCTGTTGTTTAGATGTCTTTTGGATGTGCTGCTATTTAATTATAAGTGTTGTCTTCACTTTCAGGATTCGTACCATGTCTTTGTATCGCCGTAGGCATCTTCTGGTGCCCACAGTATTTGACTGTTTTCCTCTACTTGGGCAGAGAGGCAGAGGCATTATAATTTGTCCAAACGTATTTTCTGTCTCCAAACAAGAGACAGAGTGTCTTACATTTATAAAGTGCTGAGCCATTATCATTGCTTGTCTGGTGCTTGCAAAACCGAAACTTTGTATCTTACTAAGAGCTTTCAGCACCTTCTTTCCCTCCTTTGAAAACCATCAGCGTATTCCTTGTATTCCTTGCCTCTGGCATTCTTTCAAGGAAAGCCAAAGACTGTGTTTTCCAATTCTGAAAATCTAATTCCTAAAGCAGTGGCAGTGTAAACTGGTTGTACTTTTTGTGGGCAGGGTAACAAGCCATTTGTCCTTCTGTTTTCAGACTCATTTTAGATTTGCAGCTCTCCATATTAAAACTAATTGCTTGCTTGGTGGTGGAAATAGTCTCTGGAACTGGAGAAACGGCATGGCAGACTTTCCTGAGAGGAGTTCCAGATGTGTCCCCAAGAACATTGACACCCTGAGCTCAGAAGGGAGCAGAAGTTCTCATGGCATACCCGAGCCCCGGACGTGAAATTTACCCAGGGTGCACAAGCTTTATATTTCTGTTTAGAAAGAGTGAAAAGCCAGCTCTGGCCCTGTGTGCTCCTGATCTTAAATATTGCTACTCCTCTAAATATAGCTCAGGACATTTGTCAGTGAACTGTGAAGCTCTTGTTAAAAATAAAATGGAAATTTAAATCTCAAAATAAATAAGGAGCAAGTGATTTGTAACACTTTGCCGTTTGCATTTTTCATTTTGGGTTTGGCAAATCTGAGGTCCCTGGAATTCCTTTGGGGGTGACCCCATTTACATAATTATTCAAAGGCTATAGGATCTTAACCATTTTGATGTCTGCTTTTGCTGTTGGAGGAGAAAACTACACAGCTCAATCGATTTCTTAAAAATCTATTTTTATATTTTGTCAATAAGTGTGAAAATGGAGGAGAGGAAGTGAAATGATTCACTTGAAGTGACGTGTGCATCCACTTGCCCCTGCAGTGCTCATACAGGCATCCTGTCCACGGTAAGGAGCTCTGAGTGCGTGCACGGAGAGAAGAATCCTAGTCACAGACCCACTGTCACTGACTTTTACAGGAGATGTGTGGCATTTTATTAATTTCCTGCAGCCTTGCTCCACCGGATTATTCTGCTTTCTGGGCAGTAGATTCTCTTTTGGTGTTTATCAGTCTCCCAAGACCACGCATGCCCTGACTTCAATATGTGTGTTCTACTTCCCCCACTGTCGATAGGGCTTGACAGTGTGAAGGTCAAGGACAGATGTTGGCCTTTATTCAGCACATGGCAGTCACTACCCTTACAGAGTTTGTCAGATTGGGAGTTGAGGAGCAAAGGCCGGCTATTTTAAGTGGCACATGCAGTGCTGCCTTTTTGTTGTCATCTATGTACAAAAGGACAACCAGTTTGTTAAAAAGAAAGAAGAAGAAAGAATACGTCGGTGCCCTGGCCAGGTGGCTCAGTTGGTTGGAGCATCATCCCGTATACCAGAAGGCTGCAGGTTTGATTTAAGGTCAGGGCACATACCTAGGTTGCAGGTTCGATACCTGGTCATGGCACATAACAGGAGGCAAACCAATTGATGGAAGCTTCTCCCCCCACATCAATATTCCTCTTTCTCTCTCTCCCTCCCCCCACCCATTTTCTTTCTCTCTAAAATCAATAAATATATCCTCAAGTGAGGATTAAAAAAATACATTGGCACCTGTTTTTCCCCCCAGTGCTTTGTATAATCATTCAGAAAGCTGCTAATCATTTCACTCCATCTATCAGCTTTTGTGACTTCTGCCAGCACAAAAATCACAGGCACACTGTGTGAACTTGGCAGTGTAGAGGCATATTGCAGACATTATTATCAGAGAACATCTTTATTAGTCTATAATCCTTTTGAATAATAATGGCAGCAGTAACAATGATAACCAGTGGATGATAAACTAAGACTTAATGGGTAAGTGTCTGTCTCTAGGAAGTCAGCTTGTAAATCACGGACAGAACAGAGGGAAGGATGCATTGGCCCAATTTTCAGGCAGAGCCTCCAAACCCCCGACACAGGCAAAGAAAATAGATAAGGCAACAGCGTGTGGCAAGTGGGGTTTGGGAATGTAACAAACTAAGGAACTTTCTGATTATCTGGCATATTTGCTTTGTGTGGCTCAATTCAGGAGAGCTCACTTATAATAAAGAGTATTGCTTCCAATGATGGAAATGCAGAAAGTCACAGATGGCTCTCTTGGAGGGCGAGACACTGCTGTCTTGTCATGGCAAAAGGGGTAAATTGAGTCTAATTGACTTCTAGACGGCTTTCTCTGCTTCTCAAATGCATGCAGCCTGGCACTCACAAACCTGGAATTAACTTGCAAACCTGGACATTTCTGGGCAGCAAAAACACATCCCTCTCTGTTGGACCCTCATGCCTTCTGATCTTCCCTGGCGGTTCTAATAGACATCAGCTCTTGGAAAACACTGAATTTTTTTTTAAGATGACTGGCATCTGCAGTGAGTCTCAGTCCTTTTCCACCCTCCCCCAGGCACGAGGTCCTCCTTCCAGCTGGCACTGAGGGAGCTCAGGCTCCTGCCTCCTTGGCTGTCTTTGAAGTCAGGGAAGGCTGTGGCAGTGGCTGATGGGAGTGGGGAGCAGAAGGGCAGGGGTGGGGGAGGCTGAAATTCACACTGCTCAATGGGATTACACGTTTCTCTTTCTCCTTAAAAAGCAATGTACATTCACTTTTATTCTGAAATGTGTGCTTTCTCTTGGATACAGTAAAACAGGGAGAATTGGTCTGGTTTTAGAGAACACTTCCAGAGCCAGCCTATGTGCACAGAATTGATGGTGACAGGTAGCAGCCAAAGCCACGCGTGCCAGGGTTTGGAAATTGTACGTATACCCGTTTCATTTAGGCTTAGGTGATTCAGGGGGTGGAGGAGGGCTGGGAGGTGTCAGAAAATGTATAAATGACTCCTGATGCTTTCTCCTTCTTAGTAGCTCATCCCCAGCTGGCTGGGGAAAATTACTTTACCTCCCAGAACCTCAATTTTCCTACCTGTAAAACAAAAATAAAATTCTCAGCTGGTAGGGTTGTTTTGAAGATTAAGGTGTGCAGCCTTCTGAAGCACTTTTGCATAGGTTCTAGTTCACCTTTGCTGAAGATTTTGAATACTTTGTCGTGATCAGGAGGACTGTATTTATGGTATAGCAAATTTACTGCATATGGGAAAAATGACAGGGTCCCCTTCAAAAGCAACACCACTGGAATAATAATGAATACTCTCGTGACATATGTACTGTAGTCCAGATTATGAAGGGGAGCACCCCAAATGGAATGTATTTATAAAAAATTGTTTATTAGTTGTTACACATTTAAACTTCAGTCACCTTCAAAGTATTCTCTATTTGATGCAATACACCTAACGAGATATTTTTTCTGCTGCTCAAAACAGTTCTTGAACTCATCCATTTTAATACCTCTCAGTGCTTCTCCCGTCTGTTGTTTCATCTCTTCCGCATCGGCAAAAAAACAGTTGCTTGGAGTGAGGTCAGGTGAATAGGGAGAGTGGAGTATGGGGTTCATGCTGTTTTGGGTTGAAAGCTGCTGAACACTCGGTACTGTGTGCACAGGCGTGCTTGTGAATGACCCACCATGAAATGAGCAGACACACTGAAAGAGCCTTCAAAAAAAAATTACTGAAGCTGAACGCAGCCTCTCCCAGCAACACCTGCTGGTACACTGACATAGATGGGCTCCTAGAACACAGCACCTTACAGGGGAGGCCTGTTTTACAAGGGGCCCATCCTCCAGAAGATAATTCCATTTGGGGGGATTCCCCCTCATAAGTAGGGGTGGTCATTCAATGCAAAAGCTGTTAGTATTTCCTACACTAAGTCGTTATCAAAAGCGGATGCCTGGGCCCTGCGTAGGTTTGTCCTTGAACATTCGCCAGTGTCTTTGGAGTTGTTTCAGGTTTGTCACTCAGATTTGCATCTTGTCTTTCTTTCTGTTTGCAGTTGTTTGGATTTCTCCCAAAGTATTGGTAGCTAAAATTCCTTTTGGACTCCGAGCTGCCTTTTTTGCATAACCTTTGGATTGGAATCAATAGAATGTCGAGATGCCAGGCACATTCAGCCTAATAGCAGGTGGGTGTCTGCTGGCCAGTGCTTCTGATTTGCCTGACAGTAGCAAATTTAGGCCGGAATTAATGAGCCTGCGAAGGCGCTGTCAGTGGCGCAGGTTTTTTGTAGTGTTTTCAGAAGTAATTCTGTTTTTGCCTAACGGGATCGTGTTTGCTGGAGAAATAAGCGTTCATAGACAGGCGCGTGCACATATGTGTTTGTGTGTGTGCATTTATTATGCTGCTGAGCCACTTTATTCTTGGAAAATAATATTCAAACACACTGAGAAGTCCTGCTCAGAAACCTTAATGGAGTTCAGTTTAACCGTTTGTCTCAGCCTGTTTAATGTTCAAGGGCAAGAACCCACTCAAATGCTGAGTGAATTGCTGAAGTTTTTGTTTACACTTATTAGGACACATTTCTGTTACATGAAGGGCTAATTTCAGAAAACAGCAGGTCAGCAGAAGGGGTCACCTGGAGTGGGGGTGAAGGGAATAGGCTACTGCCTGAATCTGGCTTCTCTTGCTTAGAGGATGTTTGACATTGAGAAAACCACCTGCCTTTTGACTTTCTTTTTCCTCTGGGTCTTTAATCTGTATCAGCAAGTAAGAAAGATTAAATGTGGACATGCAAGTAAAGTGTCTGTTGTAGATCATAGTCTTCTTTAAATAGTGACTCTAGCTCATTAGTAGAGATTGAAGACCCTAGCGATGGTTCTGGTTTCTTCCATGTTTATATTTTAGCTGGTCTTCTGTTTTTCTTCCTTTCTATATTACAGCAGGCTTTCTCTTGTTTCGGCTTTTAATTTCAAGAAACTCTACTCTGGAACCCATGCCTTCTAATTGTTGACCACAAATGCCCTTTAAATTGCCACAACCTCCCACAGTGGGATATTAAGCATCCTGATCTGGATTTGGGCAGCGGGTGAATAAAATGAAAATGTGGCTTATGTAAATTAGCTTCCCATTTGTTTAGAGATGGTCTGGAGGCTGCAGCAAGTCGCCCAGTAGTCCAGGATTCTAGGGCAGAGCAGGCAGTGCTCTGAATGACAAGCCTGTGGCTTCGTATGGCTCGTTGCAGGTGCCACTTATCCCCAGAAAAGACCAGCCTCTATATTTAGTGGTCAAAGAAAGGAAAACAATAGTTTGACAGTACCATTGAATCCTAGGTCAAGCAGTTTAGAAAATTCTACCAAGCCTCCCCTTGCAACAAAATGGTGATTGTCCCCTTTCAGGTTCAATGTTCCAAACCTTGGGGGCATCTGTAATTATGAGTACAATAATGTTAGTGTTGGGGATTGATCCCAGGGTCAAGTCTTCCATGTCCTCCTGGAATAAAACATTAAATTCTCCCTATGCAATAAGAACATCATAAACATTTTATAATATTTGTTTTACCCCATCAATTATTTTAAAATTCAGAGAAACAGATTTTAAGTGGTTTTTAAATTTTAGGTCCAGAAAAAAAAATGTGTGTTTATTTATGGGAGTGGGAGGAGTTATGAGGATGGTGCCTAAAAGTCCCTTTGTATATTTTACTTGAATAAAAAGGGTCTAATATTTGGGGTCATTCCGCAATGCAATGGGGATGTGTGATAAACGTGATTCTGTCTTTTCATTTCGACCTGGGTCATCACCTTTGAAGGAATGAAGTCTTGGCTATGGGTGACAGCTACACCGGTGAAGATGGCTGCAGTTTGGCACTGACTTACGTGTTTCCTTTTATGGGCCATGATGTAACATTATGTGGTATGGCTTTCTCTTCATGGAGTGCAGAGTTCACACTGGCTCGCTTTTCCCTGGTGGGGTAGCAAGCGGGGAGCAGCGCTGGTTCAGTCTGTCAGTGGAAAGAACACAGGCTTTGGAGGAAGAACTAATCATACATACTTATTTGATCTCATTTTTCTGAATCTAAGATTTTGTGTTTCTAAACTGTACGTAGGAATTCTTTCTGGCACGCTCTCATGAGGTTTATTGGGAGGGTATTTATAGGGAATGGTACCTCTAACAATGGAACATAATAACAACGACTACCTCTTATCCCCGGGTTTAAGGGTCCTGCTCTCAGGCCCACTGGCTGCTTAAAGCAGAAACTGAAAAAAACACTTTTAAGCCATTCTGAATCCTTGCTGCTGGTAAGCTGGAGTAGGCAGATTCCCCAATGGTAGCAACCAGGGAGTTAATCCATTGGATGTCTGAGGGACACGCTCTGTCTCATGAATAGAATTCAAATGTGGGTGACAGCAATGAATTTTAGAAGTAGAACACTCCTATTTCAGCGACAGTTACTTGAAGCTCCAGATATACCCAGAATCAGGCAGGAGATGCCAAGGGGAAAAGCTCCAAGCATTTCCTTGTCAGCACAAGTCAAGATCAGACACCTGGCCCACTTCACAATATTTCTTAGAGGCAGTGTGCAAGGAAGAAAATGGAGCTTACCTTCTACGACAAGAGTGCTACATGTTGATGGGGATGCTCTGGTAGCACAGCTACCTCGTGGAAATCAGAGAGAAGGGAGAGAAAATGGCCCTTTTTCAAGGGAATCAGAATCTGACTCTGACAATGATTATATGGATACTTTAAGAATAGTGGCAGTTGGCGTCAGATTTTTGTTACTGATTGGTTCCTGTCATGCACTGGACTGTTTATCCCTGCAATAGTATTTATTTATTTACTTATCCCTCAGGGAATATGGGCTGTCCCCTGGGAGCTTTCCATCTCTGGAAGACTCAGCTATTAAATTGCTCCATTGTCCTAAGTTCTCTATTTAAGCCCAGTTGAACTATGTCCTCCTCAGCTACGCGTCCCACAAAATGTAAGGGTTGATTAATATTTGCACAGGACTAGGAAACTCCTCTTATGAATGAAATGTTCACATACCAGGCCACGTAGTGTTGACTCAGCACATTGCATTTAGTTCCTTGTTTAAATAATTAGCAGAGGAAATTGCATGAAGAAAAATCTGCTGAAAAGTATATATGAGGCAAATGTGGGAGCCAATGAAAGCTGTAAAAGGCTTTTTTTTCAATGATGGCTTAATTCTGTACTTGTGTAAAGCAGTAGACTTGGAGTGCCTAGGCTGGGTGACTCAAGACACTCAGTCTTGGAAGTTCTTAGAGATTTCTGTACCTCTTTCTCTCTTTCCTGCCTTTCAGAACATGACAATATGCCCTCCAGAGCCCCAGAGGACAGCCATTCTTCTTCGGGCTCCCATGCCCCTTCTTTGCTCACACAGCAGCCCTGCCTGGGCTCAGCGGAGAATTACTCACTGTGCGTTAGCCATGCCTCTGCAGATGCCCGCTAACACAGGGTTCTAAGTGGTGCTGAAAGCTGCTTTATGAGCCTTGCAGAGCCAGCGTGCATGTCTGCAGCTGCACATTTGCAAGAATACTGGTGGGCTCAGGCATTTCTGGCCCTACCCTAGTCAGGCCTTCTGTGTGGGAGCTATATGAGGCTTTTGTAACCCTGCTTACTTTTCATTGCAAATGGAGCAGCATCCAAAAACCATGGAAAGGGGGTGGGCTGGAAGGGGGAAGCATGGTAGAGGCCATGAATAAAGATATGAAAGGCTCAGGAAAGGCACGGTAAAAGGATATTCAACTTGGAGCCCGGAAATGTAGTTGGCATTGTACCATGGCTGCTGACTGGCTGTGTGACCTTGAACCCTGGTTTCCTTATTTGCAAAATGAGGGTCCCAAGAGCTCCCTACAAGGTGGAGATGAGATGAAGGGAGATGATGCTTGTCAAGTCATCTGTCATCAACAGTTAATAAGTGTCTGCAGCCACTAAGCCCTTTGAAGCCACCGCTCCTCAGGTTTGAATGAACTGCACATCAGCCCTCTAGTTGAAAGAGCAGGATTGTTTGCTCATAAGTTTTATTTCTCTTACTAATATTTTTCACATTTGGTTTAGCCCAGACTGTCATTTCTCAGGGCAGTATTTATTTCTGATCACAAATATAAGGCAAGCTTATTGTAGATAATTTGGAAAATCCAAACTTAAAGAGTAAAATAACCAGCAACTATAATTATAATCTCAGTACACAGAAAGAATCATTGTATACATGTATGTGTGTGACTGCATTATATATGCGCAGGAAGAGTTAATATGGCATGTATTATATTACTTCCTATATTATTTAGGTTTCTGGATCCTGCAAAATAAAGTTTTTTGAGGTTGAGGATGGATGGAATTTATTTTCTTCATATTTAGATATATCTAAATCACAAGACACTTGACAGTTCCATCTGATCCTGGAACCTTCCAGAAGTCGAGGTAAAGAGCTGGGAACCCCAAAACGAGTAGTGCTTTCTTCTTTTCCCACCCTCCCAACTTTATTGAGGGATAATTTATAAATGTAATTGTATACACCTGTACATTGTCCTTTCTTAATTAGCTCTGCTGTTGTCAATGGTAGCGATGGTGAATATTTTTATATAATGTACCTCTCTGACATTGGTTTGACATGCCACACACACATTTATAACACATACATATATGTTACGTGTACATATACACACATGTAACCTATATGTGATTAATTCTTCTCGTAGAGGAGGAGCAGTTAAGAACTTGCCCACAAATCCCACAGCCAGTGGACACTGAAGCCTGGCCTCCATCCGAGGGGTCTGCAGAGCGAGTGCCTTCATCTGCTCCACTCACTGCGTTAACAGAGCCGGGGCGAGAAACACCACGTAGCTCAGTCAACAGGAAGTCCCCATTGCGCAGCATGCTGCCTAGACCCCAGACCTCTGCGGTGCAGAATTCTTCCTGTACCAGCAGCAGTGTGTTGCACACTTAACATTTGTTAAGGGGATATATGTGAAGCGGTCTTACCCTTACAAGGTTACATTTTTAAAGAAAAGAAAATGAATGATGCCCAAAATGGGTCTTTCATAATCCTGAAAACTTACCATTATTTATGTGTCAATTCTTTCACAGTTTAAGAATTGAAAATATATGTCCCGAAGTAAAAGAAAAAGTCAAACAGAGTCTTTGTTTAATAGTATTTTAAAACCATTGAAGCTAGAACATCAGTCAGGCCAATAAATTCTCATGGCCAGGATCATAGAGTGCGGCAGTGATATTTCTCGAAGTCAGAGGAAAGAAGTTCACATCTGAAAGGTCAGCGCAGGCAGGTAAGCTAGTTCTCATGGAGTTTAAGTAGTCAAATTCCCAGGTAGCGTATGAAAATTAAAAATAGTAGATAGTTTTTTTTTCCTTTTAATTTTTGAAGTTGGCTTTCCTTTAGAGATCCGTATCCTCTGGTTTGGCCAGAGGGAAATCTGTACTATTTTATATAACCAGTATCTTGGTTAGGTGTTGTAACTTCCAATTTTGTCGTCAAATGGGGAACTCAGTTTTACTCTGTTTTCAAAAGGATATTTTAAAAAAACAAAACGTTACCACGTTTACATTCTTTCAGCATTTCAGGAAATGGGCAAAAGTAGATTGAAGCCTTGAAACTGCTTTGTCATCAATTCGCAGCTGGCTAAGGGAAGGACAAAAAGCAGAGCTCATCTTGGTCACACTAATTGGCATGGACAGCAGACACCAGTGTGCCCACAGTTCCAAGGAATTCCTGTGGAAGAGTGACTTCTGCTCGCCTAGCTTCGCCTGATTTGTTTTGTTTGCTCATTTAATGTATAATCTTGTGGTTTCTGGCCCGCTTCACCACCTAAAGCAGAAAAACATATTTGATTCTTAGGTCGTTTGAACTGGAACTTGCTCTTCAAGTTCTAACTATTTCAACAAATTAAAGGACCTGAGGGTGGAGGGTTTTTTTCTCCTTAAGTGAACACTGCTGTTACTCAAACCCTACCACGTTCACTGGACAAATGCAAACTCTCTCCTTAGATGTGGTCTTCACAGTTGACAGTTCAAAAGAACGAAATCCAAGCCCTTAAGACTTGAAATAAAAGCGCATCCTTGGAATGAGAGCTCATATTTCAAAGATGATATTAAAATGATAATAATATTGAACAGCCCCTTTTAGCATACATTTTTCCTGATTAAACTCTACCACAAGACCACATTATCTTTGCCACCCTACTGAGCTAGATCTCTGGCGCTCTCCCCTGGCGAATGATGAGGGAATGTTCTGGAAGGTTGCTTTTCTTTTTTTTTAAACTGATGGTGATGAGATTAGATTAAATATTCTAGATTGAACCAAATGGGACTATTCAAGTGCTGAATTTTATTTTTTAATACTATCGTCAATATAAGATGAGTGATTATTCTTCGGATGTTTTATATTTTTATTTTCTCTCTTCATGTATTTGTTCAGTGAAAGACATGGACATTATTAGTAGTAAAAATAATAAAAATAATTGCAATTCAATCAGCATTTCAGGGCCTAGATAAAACACTGTGCTTGTTTTATCCCTTGCAGTAGTCTGACCCACCCTTCGAAGTAAGTACTGCTATATTTATTAATATTATACAAAGAATGAGTCCTGGGCTTCTAGAAGTTCAATATCTTGCTCAGGGTCATAGTACTAGTCTGGGGTCCCTGCCTGCAGCAGTGTTGGAATGAGTGGGTCTTAGCTGTGGGGAGCTGTGCGGTGCCTTGTCGGAGACTGGGTAGCACTCACGGTCTCTAACCCATAAATGCCAGTATCCCCCCTGGGTTATGATAAACATTTCTCCAGTATTGCCAAATGTCCCCTAGGAGAGGAAAACAGGATTTGTCCTATTCAGAACAATTGCCTTAGGTGTGGGGCAGAGCTTGCTTTAAATGAATTCCCTTCTTCATAACTCTTGTGAGATACTGTCTCTCTCTTTATACAGTGCATAGCTACAGTTATCACCTTTTCTTATGCTTCCCCTCCCCTTTCTCTCTCTCTCTCCCTCTCTCCTGAACAGAGAGCTTTAGACCTTAGTAAGTGATCACCAACGTCAGCTTGTTATCTCGAAGACGAGCTGAGTGCATTAATAAATACCCTCCCGTTCTCTTTGTGGGTGTAGTCAGTTAGGAGTAACAGAGATCTACGCATTGTGAAGACGACACAGAGGCATAGCAGCATAGGTGAGGAACCCAACAGTAAGCATTTTTTAAGTTGCTCATCTCCCTTCCCTTGCTGAATGTGTGCTTGGGTTACATAGTCATGTGTTCACTGAGACGTATGTTTTGTCATTGTTTCCTCAAAATTGTGAATGACCTTGAGCAAGTCACTGAATCATTTGTGTTACTCCTTTGTTTTTTGTTTTTTTCCTGGCAAAATGAGAATTATGGTTCTATCATAAGGCTTCTTACTTTTGACTTTAGAGAGGGGTGGAATATTAACTGCAAAACACTTGGAGAGGAATTCTAAGATATTCCATTTATTGAAAAGTAAATATAATTTTGGGGGGAAAGCATTGGTTGTTGGAATTAGTTTTCAAGATTAAGTATATCTGTATTCCATGGGTCAGCCATCAACACACAAAACACTGTAACGAGGTCAGGAGGGGGCACACTGGTCTTTCCCAAGCCACCCTCAGATTGGTTTGGGCTTACTCAGTGCTATATAGTTTCTCGCCTTTCTAGTTTCTGAGCATTTGAAGAAATACAAAACCTTTTTTGAAAAACAGAATGAAAGCACACGTCAGTGGTGTGTTGATGCTGGTGTCATCTGTGCATTTCACAGAAGCTGAGAACACACCGTGCCCTCTCTCGGTCTACATGTATTCACAGTGCATTGTCTGGTGGGATCCATTCTCCAGATTAGAAAGTCTGCATGGAAAAGAGCTTGCACTTGGATGACCTGAAGATGCACAGGCAGAGAGGGAAGACCATAGCGCTGCCCCTTGCTTGGGGTAGTCATAGTGCAGGTTCTGATTCAACACTTGAAACATAAGTGAATACTTAGGTGATCAGAAATCCCATCATGCCTGGCTGGTGTGGCTCAGTGGATTGAGTGCTGGCCTGTGAAACAAAGGGTCGCTGGTTTGATTCTCAGTCAGGGCACCTGCCCGGGTTGCAGGCCAGGTGTCATGAGAGGCAACCACACACTGATGTTTCTCTCCCACCCTTTCCCTCACTCTAAAAATAAATAAATAAAATCTTAAAAAAAAGAAGAAATCTCATCACTTCAGGCCTGCAAAATACTCATCTAATTGTTTTTGCCAATTAGTGCAAAAAAGTAGTTAGTTCACTGAGCATAAAACAAATCCTTATACATCTACCTTAGTTGGCAACTAAAATGGTTCTTCTGAATTGCTTTGTTTTGTTATTGAGTGACAGGGTTACACGGCTACCTGATTTATAAATGAGTTGGAGTTTTGTCCTCGGAATATAGAGCATTTTTATTGCTTAATAAATATTTTGTGAGCTAAGACCTGACTCTTTAATGGATGTGGGGAATAAAGGGGCATAATGCTTACATAGAATGTTATATAACTTTAATTTGCATTTATCTTACTGTTTAAACACATAAATGCAAAGAAATGAGTGGCTCCACTAAGCTGAAATAACAAAGTAATTGCAAATTTATTTCTAAAATGTCAAATTAATATTTTTCTACATAGAAGTTGATTTCACTCTTCCTGAGGTGGGTCATTAAAGTAGATGTGACAAGAAGAAAACAAAAAGCTTTTTTAAAAAAGATTTTTCTTTGAAAGCAAGTTATAGAGTAAAGATGGCTTTTATATTCCTTCATGTTAATCCACATACACAGTGATGATGAAAGATGAAATAGAACAGCAAGGAAATGACTAGAGAAGGAAGCTACTCTTTCTTTCCATTCTTTCCATCCACATAGGCACATTCCTGGTTTCTCTTTGAATTTGGTAGCAGTTGGGACTCACAGTAAATGGAGGCCTCCCCTTCTGTCTTTGTCAGGTAAGATAACTAGTGCTCCCTTTTCCCTTTGGTGACAAAAGTGTATCCACTCTGAGAATAAGGGTCTGGTCTGTGCCAAGAAGTATCAGCATTGCATGTCCAGTCAAAACTAGCACATCGATTCTGTACCCGTTGGTGCAGAATACCACACAGAATGTTGTGGGGGAATCAGGAGTGGAGAACATTCTGCACTGACAGTTTCATGAGCCCAAGGCTTTCTTTGTAGTCAACCGCTCACATTTTTGAATCACATAAATAGTTGTCATACTACTTTAAAATCAGTGGATGGGAAATACACAAAATACATTTTCTTCCACTATACACATTCAGTCTCAATTCACATCTGGATAACGTTTTCTTTTTCTCTTATGCTACATAATTGCCACTGAGTTATACTGTGATTCCTAAAGAACATGTAGGTTAATTTCAGGAGAAAGGAGAAAAAGGCTATTTACTAGATGTCTATACAGTGTCCGTAGACTAACTTTTCATGTCCTTGAATGTGGCTTTCAAGAGGTTAATTAACCAGTTTTTGAACTTTTCCTAAAAGTTCTAATTTTTTCTGTGACGTTTTTGCAGTTTCATTCAGTGTTGCTTTTGAAATTGCCTTAACGGCTGCCTCTTCTTCATGATATTCAAACTCTGTTTTCATAATTCATCTCCTGGCTCTGTATGGAACCAGCAGGTTCTCTGAAGGCTGGCCATGCCTGCCATGTGATTTCTCTTTAAGTACCAGTGAAACTCTTTTGCTTTGATATGATGGAAAACGTGTCGAGACTAAATCAGTAAGTGCTGGTAGGATTTTGAATATGTCATGTATTTTTAGGGGACTGAAACCAAGGGATATTGTTGGGTATTTACAGTCTGCCTGGGAAGCAATTAATAATGTTTTATAGATCCTGAACTCTTTACCCATTGCCAACCCTAACAATTTCTTCTGGTTGTATAGGATTGTTTACATAGTTCTTAGTTTTCCTATTTTTTCCCCTTGAATTAAAATAATTTTACACCTGGGCTTTGAGCATTATAAAAGTACTCAGCATCTGATTTTTAAAAATAACATTTTTACAATTCTTATTCACTTTATATTCTGTGGATCCCATCATTTGTCTGCTTATTTACAATATAATATTCAAGGCACAAATACCTATTATTAATGCATTTCCAGATTTATCTAACAATAATGTTATTTAATATTAAGTATCTTTTTATTTAAATAACATGAAGCACACAAACAGTGAAACGTTGGACACTGTATGAGCACAATTTCTTTTTTACCCAAAATAATTTAAGTTAACACATATTTTCAACTGTAATGAGACTTTAAATCTGTTCAAAGTGTGGTCTTCTGAACATTTTAAAGAACTGACTCTAGCTTTAAGCTCCCCAATCCAGTTTCTGTAGAAAAGGTCAAATTGCAGCTGGCAGACACAGGTAATTCAGCAGTCTTGTGAAAAATAGATCAGGTCCTGCCTTGACATGACCAAGATGAGCATCTTCCTGTGACTGAGAACATGAAGTGCGGGCTAGTGAGAGGAGACACATGGGCCGCATGCCCTGCCCCAGACACCAGCCCCGCTGTCTATTACCCGTCAGCGTGCCTTCCTTCCTTTGTATCCTCGGGGCTTTTCTGCGGATAAGACTACCTTTTAAAATAAGTTATCTTGATTAGAGAGGGTGTCCTAATATTAATGAGCCCTTAAAAATGGAACCACGTTGACTTCTTACTTAGAAATAAGAATAGGCTCAAGAAAGGCTTCCCGGGAAAGGACAGATGGAATCATCCATCTGATTGAAGGACGAGACAGCAAAGGAATAACAGAAGAAATTCCACAGACACGCGGGACAGGGGCTCGGCCCTAAGGAAAGCTGTGAGCCTGTGACAGGAAGTGGCACTCTAGGAGCTGGTAGGAAATGCAGATCACAGTGGGGTGAGTGGAGTTGGGTGCCAGGGTCTTATCCAGGCCTTGTCAGTATTTCAAGTTTGCCCTCAGTGAAGGGGATTGTATAATCCCAAATTCAAGAGCTGATCTTTATAA
Source organism: Tonatia bakeri (assembly GCA_004024845.1). Taxonomy (NCBI): domain Eukaryota; kingdom Metazoa; phylum Chordata; class Mammalia; order Chiroptera; family Phyllostomidae; genus Tonatia; species Tonatia bakeri. Next base: position 6,100 of record PVIA01000612.1, on the reverse strand, counting down.
TCTATGTGAATTTGAGCAAATTATTTTAATTTTCTTAAAGTTAGATTTTTAAAAGAGGTCTGAAAAATGAGTTGTGAATAACGACTTACCCATGTTTTGTGAGGATTAGTGACAAGATGTAAATAAGTGCCTGACAAGGTTCTTGGCATTGACAATGGGCTCAGCCCTTGGTGGGCCCACATTTTGGATGTGCATTTATGTTTGTTTATTATGTCTGTGTGTGTGCACATACCTCTGAAAAGTTATGATTCCTTTCCGAGATAAGGAGAAATGTTTTGAAGTCTATATGGAAAGAATTTAGGAGTAAAGTCTTGCTTTTACTCAGTGTATAAGTGTCTGCCATGTTCAAAGGGCGTCAGTAGGATTAATATCCAGAATTTTCTTTGAAGTCCTAATACAGACAAGCCTGAAAGTAAAACCCGTAGCTGTTTCTATGGGGGATAAGTTCTCAGTATCAAATAGCAGGCCCAGAGGGAACACTGAGCCATTTCTGGTTCACTGTGTTTTCCTGTTACAGATATGTATTTTCTTGGTGCCATGAAGAAGGGTTAGAACAGTTCGGTTAACTGGAGAGATGAGAATGTTCCTGGCTTGTTATGTCACTCAGCGTCATCCTCGACAAGACCCGTGGGGAGCTTTTGGAGGTCTCTGAGATTTCTGCAGTTGGAATCAGGCTTTTTTTTTCATTCATCTTCAGATGGGATTGTGGCCGCATCTTTCAGGAAATTACAGTTCATTTTTGGACTGTTCAGGAAGAGCTTTTTAAAAATATTGGTGCCCCCAAAACAAACAGTCTCCTTCCTTGCATAGGGCAGTGAGGCCACATCTCACCCAGGGTCCAGGAAACAGGCTCCTCTGAGTTTTACAGTTGTTTGTTTTATGTGTTATCTTCTTGTCCACATCTGGAGAATGACATAGAACCTGTCCTCACAGATTTAGGTGGGGTCCGTTACACAGCCAGCAGCCCTCATCTTCACAAGAAATTTAAAATGAATCACGGGTTTCTGTAAATATGAAAACACTTGAGCATGTGCTTTTTATAGAGTTTTTTTTCTCTTTTTTTAGATGCTCCAGCACCCTTATTTCTATGTATCACACTTATGCCTTGTAGAATAGTGGACTAGAGGTTAGACACAACATAAGAAAGGATTTTTTATAATTGCTTTTTTTTTAATGTGAGAAAAGGACTCCAATATAAGAATATACTTTCTGGAATTGTTCAATGTGTCAGAAGGTAAGAGAATTTCAGATTTAGACATTGTAAAGTAACTGACCCCATCATTACATTGAACTAAATTTTTCTTTTCTCTCTCTTTCTTTCCTTTTTTTAAAAACATTTTGTTAAAAACTCTTTCTGCCTATCACCATGGTACCAGGGAGGATTTGGATGTTTCATATCCGAGTCGCTACCATACCATTGCACAGATCAGAGTTAACTGTGACGTGTCGACTTCCAGTTGATTTGAAGCACGCTTTAAATGGTAATGAGAATGCAGAGCTTAGAGATAGCATATGGCTTTAACAATTTGATTCTAAAAAGGCAAGCAAACATTTAAAAATCATACAGTTTCATAATACTGAAAGTCAAGGTAAAACCACTATTTGATTCTAATCGTTTAAACAGTTAAAAAAAACTGTCCTCTTTTCTATTATTTTTAGCTATGGCTTTATTTCATTGTATTGATAAGAAAATATAAAGAGGCAAATCAGAATTGGCTGCTGAAATCTGGATCATATTAAATATGACATAAGGCTTTGCTCAAAAGGTATGACTACTTTGGTGCTCTTAAACGCAAAGCATCTTGTCAAGCAAAATTTAATATGAAAAGTTAATTAAAATATAATAAGGAAAAAGGTAGTTCAAGGAGCTGGAAAATGAGAGGGAAATATGTCAAAGCACGAAAGAAAGACGAAGAGAAAAATAAGCTATTTAGGCATGAACTACATTTCTATATATTACTTACTACATAGTATCTTATTAACTGAGAGAAATATGTGAGTAAATGAGGTGAGCCATTCAGAGGTACTTGACTTCCTTACAAGGAAAGACGCTATAGAGGTGCCATTATAAGTTTCGTTTTTAATTTATTCTACTCGCTTCTGCTGGCTGCCATTCCCAGCTAAACCACAAAAGTCAATGAGGTAATTTTTACTTATACTTCACTATTTTCATAGTTTCGAGCTGAGTACCAGAAATGACAAAATGCACTTGACTTTAAGACATTGAGAGGGTATAAAGAACTTGTGAGAAGTCTCATCATTTCACAGAGACTTCTCACAAGTCTTCTCTCCAGCTCAGTCATTTCTGCTTCTGCAGAAAACCTAAAGGCGTCAGTGAATTATACGGTAAGATGTGGGGCTTAGAATTATATACTGACTGACAGGATGTTAAAGCTGAGCGGGTCTACAGAGATGATACAGTCTATTGGCATTTTTTACACCAGCAATATTGACTTATTTACAGTCATAAATATCACTGTCTGGTTTGTAAATAAACCCGTGATTCCTTCAGTTTCAAGCACTCTTATTTTTTTATTTTTATTATATTTTTTCCATTACCATTTATCCCCCTTATAAGCCCTGCCCGCCTTCAATCACCACGTTGTTGTCTGTGTCCGTGAGTCCTTTTTCCTATTTACTCAATTCTTCTACCCCCTGACGAATCCCCCGAGAGATGTCAGCCTGCTCTCTATCTACGAATCTGTCCCTATTTCCCTTGTTGGTTGAGCTTGTTCATTAGGTTCCACATATAAGTGAAATCATAAGATATTTGTTTTTCTCTGACTGGTTTATTTCACTTAGCATAATGTTCCCCATGTCCATCCATGCTGTCACAAAGGGTAAAATTTTCTTCTTTTTTACAGCCAAGTATAATTCTGTTTTGTAAATGTCCCATAGTTGTTTTGTTCACTCATCATGATGGACACGTGGGCAATTGTAAATTACGCTCCAATGAACATAGGGGTGCTTATGTCTCTTAAATGAGTGTTTTGGGTTTCTTCGGGTAAATTCTCAGAAATGGAATCGCTGGATCACAAGCCATTTCCATTTTTAATTTTGAGATCTCCTTACTGCTTTCCACAGTGACTGCACCAATATGCATTCCCACCAACAGTTCTAAACTTCTTTAGATTTTCATGCGATTATGGGTTGCAGTGCGTAAGTGATACTTACTAGAAACTAGACATTGGAAGTAGTTTGAGGAAACCAAGCCTCCTCTGTCATCATTATCGACACCTGATGACCACTCTAATCATCGTAGAGCTTAGCGTCTCTGCTGGTGACATTCAGATGCACTGAATTCTTCAAATCTTAAAGACACTTCTCAGTTGGACACAGTAAGTGGCAGTCCATTTCTGGAGCTCATGGGGTTTTCAGGTTGCAAGAAACCACATACATTATAAAAATGCTCAAGTCCAGAGAAATGAAATGACTTTCCCCAAGGCCATACATCTAGTGTGTGACAAAGCTCTGGAATCCATGACTTCACTATTTTCTACAATTCAGATAGCATCTCTTGAAAAAGTAGTGTTGATTTAATCATATGCAAGGTATTTTATGCAGCCATGCACTAAGATGAAATAAGAGAATTTTTTTTTTTAGTTCAGATGACAAAAGAAAAACCTTTTCACCCCATGAAACACTCTTTACCCAATGAGCTAAAAATATTTTCCAGTGTCAAAGATGGTTGCTATTTCCTTAAACCACTCTCAAAAATAATCTTAATGAAAATCAAGTTGGTGACTACCACAGATACAACCTGCTGCTACACCTAATTTGTAAAGTAATCCTGTAAGGAAAGTATTTTTGTCCCTGTTCGCCAGGAGGAAACTTTGACTGATATTAAATGACTTCACAATGGCATACAGGTACTGATTAGAATATTCAGGAATGGAACATTGGTTTCTCTAACTCTCAAGCTTACATATCTCCCTCTGCACCACATTGGACTAACAAAATTAAAGCTAAAATTAAAGTTGAAGAATTATCAAGTAAGTTTAACAATGCTTATTGTTTTATTTCATTTCATTTTTATGTTGCAATAAAATTATTTCATCTTTATGTTGCACCTTACATATTTAGTTTAATCCATCATTCATCAGTGAGTTAGCAAATACATATGTGGTTTACAAATGAAGCAATTAGGTCACAGGAGGAATAAGTAACTTCCTCAAGGTCACACAGCTAGAAAGTGGTAAATCTGGAATTTAAATCTGAGACCCCAGTAAAAATACAGGCCACATCCCGCAATACAAAAGTTGAAAAGTAAAGTTTTGAGTTGGGCAAAACAATGGTAGTTTCAGGATGTTTACCTTTAAGAAGTTGCGGGTGACTAGGAGAGAGAGAGACTGGAGACAATGAGGTATGAGGCAAGTGCAAGTTCAGCTCATTTATGGGGGAAGCAGTAAATATATAGAGGGAGTTGTCAAGAAAGAATTGTCGTCACTAGTGACTCATTCTGATGGTAAGTTAAGAGGACCTAGGAGGGGTGGTGACTTCTTTACTGTGGGTAACAGAGAGGCTGCCGGTGCCCTTGGCCAAAATGGAGAAGTCACAAGAAGGGCCTGAAAGACTTGGTTTGAAGTTCCAAATGGATGAACGGCTGTTCATGTCCAGGGTCATGGAAATACAGGACTGAATCTCTGTTCAGATGTTGGAACTGGTTGAAGATTTGGGATCTGGCTTTCTTAAGAGTTAAGCACCAGCATTTCATCGTGTATCGAAGAGAAGGCAGGTAAGGCTGAAACTATGGGAACTGTCCTCACTGAGGGGTTGGGGAAGAAACAGATGTGGTGAGAAAAGTAAGAAGATATCAGAGAAAGTGACAGAGGTGAGAGTTCAGGGAAAGGAAGAGTGGTCAGGAATATCAATCCTTGCAGGGAAGTCAACACGAAAGATCGAGAGAATCCTTTGGATTTTGGATTTTGAAATCACATGGTGGACATTTTAGGGAGGAATTTTAAAAGAATTTCAGGGTCTGTAAGACTGATTATAATGAACCGTAGACTAAGGAGTAGAGATAATTTACATGAATGAAAGGAGGAAGACCTAATTTGAAGTCAAGTGTTTGAGTAATGCTCAGGAAGGCAGTGCATATGCAGAGACAGGAAGGTATTGGAGGGAAGCAGAGCACAGAAGAGACTGACTGATAAAATGTGGTCCAGAACAGGGCGTATAGGGGCAGTCCAAACCCATCAGGCTGGGTTGAACTGACCGTGGGCTCATAACCATTGTTGAGCCATTATAACAGCATTGTTTACAAGCCTCTCAGAATTTGAAATGACGCGGCGTGCTCCTAATAAAGATGTCTTGGTGCACAGCCAGACTGCCAGGACTAACATCACCAACATCACCAACATAACTGCAAATAGAGGCCAGCAGGATGGATGTCCTAGCTGATAGTAAATGGCAAGCTGGGGAGAATTAGTAACCTGGATAGAAAGACCCTAAAGATCTCACCCCAAAGGAAGGGACACAAGCCTATAATCACTTGAACGTAAATCCCAGTTCTGCTGCCCACTACTTAGGCAAGCTTGAACAAACGTTTGGAACTGCCTGAACCCCAGCTTGTCACTTTTAAAGTGCGATCAATGACAAGACTTGCTTTATAGTGATGTACAAGTGAGTGCGTTATAAATTGTAAATTCTATGCCAGTATTGACTCTTTAATAATTATCATTATTATTAGTAAAGCCACAGAGGTGTGGAATTCCCTAGAAATTGTGCTAGCAAAGGATAGCCTGTATCTGACATTCAATATTCAGAAATGGGAGATTTATCCTTGAATCCGCTGTGAAGTATTTTGAATACCAACCTATATAAGTGGTTGATCCTCTAGGTCAGGTAGAAGAGTTCATTTTCAATGACAATACTTCCTGGCTGGTATAGAGGAAAGATTCTTTTCACAATAGACACTTTTTTAAAGCATATCTAAAATCCGTCATTAAATATAGCAAGGGATAATCAAATGCATCTCTTGGGTATAAATATATTTGCAGATATATTAATATATTCACACAAAAGGATATAAAAATTTACATGTACGTTACATGAAAATATCAAAACAACCACCTTATTTTCTTTGCTCACTCCTAAAAAA